>JAOWCC010001634.1:45136514-45572089 GCA_030867875.1 Actinernus sp. WN-2022 | reverse complement strand
TTGCACTCAGTTTAGATTGCGGATATATATCTATAGACTGTTAATAATGAAACCAACGGCTAGGTAACCGTTGAACCAGAGCTAGTGCGGGGGAGTATTGGTACAGATACTAATCAGATTAATTTATACTTGGTGTAAACATCAGCTGCCGATCTTTGGGAGTAGCGTACTGGCGCAGCGGGAATAATTCGATCAGAACTGACTCATCTACGAAGTAAAAGTGTCGGGTCATCTTGGATGGATCTAATCAGCAAAAATGTGTAAATAATTTTAAAAAACGATCAAAGCTGATTGTACGGCCGGTTTGGGGAATATAGTACTAGGTACTTATTGACTGAGTGGGAGGGCCGGACGGGAAAATATTTGGCTCGAGGTCATGACGTACGGACCTCGCGCGTACAAAATGACCGAGAGCCAAATATTTTCCCGTCCGGCCCGACCTAACTCAGTCAATAGGTTTTTAAAATCATATGACCATATTTTTTTGTAAAACAAACCGCAAAACAGCAAGAAAAAATTGTACAGGACCGACGGCTTTTGCCGGCCCGCTCACGCCAGACACTTCCGGCCCTCATCACGTGACTTTTGTAAATGGTTTTGAAAAGAAAGCGCGCGCGGGGCCGTACGGGTCAAATGATACGAACCATTATTGTTCGCTGTAGCTTATCATGATCATGCGACGGCCATGTTGAGACAGTCCCAGGATAATAAAAACCTTTCGTCTAATCATTCTCAGACTACTCGGTGCGAGGCTATATACGTGGGATGGCCGCTGAATAACTCTAGCGCGAGCTGACAAAAAAACGACGGGAATTTTGCCGTGCCGTGAAGGAAACAAATTTAAACTGACCGTTTTCCATGTTATGGGGACCGTTATTATCCTTTTCACGGTTTTGTTCTGGGAAAGGGTATGGATTTTGATATACTTGTCGTTGACGCCATGCTTAGCGCTCTATCCGGACCCCTCGGACCACACTACAGCTTAAAATACCATATTAAAACAAAACAACGGCTTTCGTAGTGTAATTGGGTATGAATCTATGGTTTGGGTCTGGGATAGGATATAGATTTTTTGCTTCAAGTCTGCGATAGGGTATAGATTTTTTGCTTCAAGTCTGGGATAGGGTATGGTAAACGGCATTTTTAGGTCTGGGATATGGTCAGGGTTTTGAGGTCTCCGCGGCACACTCCTACCCAATAATCTTCTGAGTTCCACGCCGGGCGAAGACCCCAGCATCTAGGGGCATCAAGGGGCAAGCTCCCCCGTAATTGTTTTGAGATTTGACTCAGTAAAATACCATTTGCTGCATTCTTGAGACTGAATAATCGGCTTGGGAGTAGAACACCCTAAACGATAAAAATGTATTTTTATGCTTTATTGCACCATTAGTTATACTTTAGGGTACTGCTGTGCACGTGTGCAAGAACGCCGAATTATTCAAACGCGTTTGTCAAGCTATGAAATCAGAAGTTTATGTTTAATATTTCATAAGAAAATAAAATTGCATCACGACCGTGGATATTTAAAATTCCAGAAACTGACGCACATCAAAACCGGCTTAAACTACACTGTTGAAAACACGCTTCTTCATAGGAAGGAAATGGTCTGACTAGTTGTCACACAAAAAATATTATTTCCAGAAAACATGATGGTGCTCGCAAAAAAATAATATTCTCGCCATTTGTACATACGCTGCTGTCGTCTTTAGTCCCACTCCAAATAACGCCCGAGAGAGCCTGAGACGAGTACATATATATTGCGGTAAGTCGTACAGTAGTGGCATCGTACTCTCGAAAACTCGCCTTTATTTAGAGAGAAAAATCGGATAATAAATATCTTATTAGTCAGTATAGTATGGCATAGTATAGCATCGACAGTATAGTAGATAGATAGTATAGCATAGACAGTATAGTATGGCATAGTGCATCGACAGTATAGTATGGCATAGTATAGCATAGACAGTATAGTAGATAGATAGTATAGCATAGACAGTATAGTAGATCGATAGTTTATTGAATAAAATACATATGCAGCCAAGGGCTGACTTGCGTACTTTACATGTAATGAATATCTTTTTTTACAATCTGATATTAAAATACTATGTCTAATTGTACTCTAAGACGTCTAATTATATGTTATCCACATTGAATTCGTATTCATATTCAGGCATGATGACATAATAAAGGTATTTCTAAAACAATTCGTCTTCCATCGTGGCATTTTAAATGCCCGCGAATTTCCGCTGATTGGACCTGGGCAGCGAGCCGTGAAGGCGGTGGACAACTCGAAAGTATTGCTACTTTTGCCCCCGGTGGGGGGGGGGGGGGGGGGGGGGGGGGACTCCCCATAAAAATAGACGGGGGTGCTCGACGTGAGAAATGAAATTCACCCCTAAAAGATAGCAATATGAGCGTGGCTCACAAAAAAATTACCCCTAAAAGATAGCACTCCAAAAGACAAGAAAAAGGTAATCATGAAACAACAGTCTTTATCTTTGTGCAAACTAAAGGAAATAAGAGACAAAGCTCTGCCCATAACCTCGTCTTTAATATTCGGATGGATCAAACTCTATATCGAAGCCGTAAATACCGATTCAACTTGTGGGGTCTCATGCTCGAGGATCCAGCGCTATTTTTTCTCGGCCACAAAAATTTTGGGTCTCGGAGACCCCTAAAAGATAGCAGACCTTTGGAAGACCCCTAAGAGTCTTCTAAAAGATAGGTCGAGCACCCCCGTCTATTTTTATGGGGAGTTCCCCCCCCCCCGGGCTTTTGCCACTGCACACTCATCTCTGATCTCAATTCTGAATCTACTCTGTAAGTATGAAGCCCTTATTTTAGCTTATTTAATTGTATATAATTGTATATATTATGTAACTAAGCAGGTAAAACCGGCAGTGTGAATGAATTGAACTTGAACTTGAACTGGATATCCGCTATAAGATCAAGAGATCAAAAGCCTTGCGACAGTTGCGATAGTCAAACAGAAGTGTTCTCACGGCGGTGGAGCTATTACCATCAGTTGCCTGCGACCACTGAGTTGTGGATAATACTCAGCCAGCCCCAGCCGCCCTGCGAGAGTAGTAGAGGACTTCTGGATCGCTCCGTATACTGGTTGGGGTAAACGACCTTCAGTACAGTGGTTTTGACATAGTCATACACTACGAAGTTCCGTTGGGAACAGGGAACAAACTAAAAATATATCGGGGAACAAGGGAACATGAATAGAGGTTTTAGGGAACAAGGGAACAATTTCCATTTTTCTAAATGGAAAAATTGACTGTTTCCCTCGAAACAATTTTGGGAACAAGGGAACAAAAGGTAATTTTTGTTGGGAACAAGGGAACAAGGACCGCCGCCTGGGAGACCCTCGTAAAACGGGAGACATATAGTATAGTATATATAGTATAGTATACTATAGTGTGATAGTGTACTACATATCGTATACTATATAGCCTTCTATATAGTATAGTATGATAGTATAGTATAAACAGTATAGTGTGTAGTATGGTAGAGTATAGCTTGATAGACAGTATAGTAATTATAAGTATGTATAGTTTAGTTTAGTGTAGTATAGTGTAGTGTAGTGTAGTGTAGTGCAGTGCGGTGAAGTGTAGTTTAGTTTAGTTTAGCCGGTGTAGTTTCGTATCTAGACAGTATCAAGTGTGAGTATGACAATTTGTATTTTTACTCGAAATCATATCCGGCCATATTACACTCTAAACTGTCAAATCAGAGAGATATTTCGGCAATAGTATACTGGCCAACCGTATTAAACTGTTTGGTATGGGATCCTGGTTCATATTGTGTTCTGTTCCAATGTTTACAATAAACACTTTTATTTTGCCTAGTTCATTTGTTCAGAGTTATAATATAAGATGGCCAGAGCTATGAAAGCTCTATAGACTGCCAGAGCAAATGCAGTAGCTAGCGTCTAACACGCATGCTCACATCTTATTACCTGTAGCCTGCAATGCAGGCGTTTTATTTGGAAAACGAAATATATTTGGACGAGGGAAGATGGCGCGAGGACAAAAAGGAAGTAGGGGGGAGGGGAGGAGAAGGGATATTACCTGTGGAGTGGAAACCATGTACAACTGTTTCGTCCTTGTTAGGACGGCATGGCATAGCCCCCAAGACCATCCTCACTAAAGATCATGCTCCTCTCAAATCCTTTGAAATGGGACAATAAAAAAGTGTCTATCAGCCTTGCATCGTTTATATTTTCGGTCAGTTTTGGGTAAATATCCCTTCTCAGTCACAGAATCAGTAGAAGCGCTGATTGTAGCCAAAAGCTTGAAAATGTGGGTTCCCTGTGGAATGGCTGAGACAACCCACAATTCATTGCAGTCGTGGATTTCTTCTTTCTCCCTTTTCCACTGTAATCCTCGCACCTCTGTAAGGAAGACAGACGAGTGGCTAGTTTATCTTTGGGAATTCTCGGGTACCTTAAACATCCGTACACGAAACTCATAACAAATGGCCTTTGATACTTTGTATTTGATTACGTATGAGTAATTTTGGAATTTTTTCCAGTGTTTGGAGAAATAACCAGAAAGATTCACGAACAAAGATGGCGAAGTCGAAGAACCACACAAATCACAATCAAGGTTGGTATATTTAATACAATTTATTTTCTGTTGTATCCTTAATCGCCAAACATGGACATATATATGAACATCACTTAATAAATTGCTCCTACGTATTCTTAGGTCATAAGTGGCACAGGAATGGAATCAAGAAACCCAGAACCAACCGATATCCATCACTAAAAGGAGTAAGTATCTATGTTCTCTAAATCATATTTTCGTAGCGTAATTTGTATGGTCCTATAAACGAGTGGCTCACGTGTGCGATCAAGTTGCAGCTCTAAAGCTATCATGTACTATCCGAAGTTCATCATTATATGTTGAGTGTGTCAGCTGGTTCCAAACAACTGAGCTGATGTGGCCATGGGATAGATATGTGTAGGGATAAACTGCAGAATACGCCACGGCTCTAGGTATATCTGCATAGCCATGCCAGTGGCGACAGCTATGCATACTGATACTAATACTTATATTAAATACATGTAATGCTAGTATATAACAATATAAAGTGGAATTAAAATAATTAACACCAATAAATAGAGAAATGATGCTAAATGTAAGGCTGATCTGCTTTGGCTGGGAAAAAAAATACTGGTATGATCAACTAAAAGTTGACTAAGGTATGCTAACTGCCACAGGGAGCGAGTAGCAGCTGACGTTTCAAGTGCTAGCCCTTTGTAGAGCAAAAGAGTGGGAGTAACTGCAGAATACCTCCTCCGAATAACGAACCTCACAACCAAAGATACGATACCCCTGACACGTCTGATAAACGTGAAATCCATGACACGTCTGATAAACGTGACACCCCTGATACGTTTGATATCCGTGATACACATGATATGTCTGATACGCTTGATACACGATACGTCTGATATGCGTGATATGTCTGATACGCGTATGCCTCTGATTCGCCTGATACATCTGATACACGTGATACAACAATAACAACCCTAACCGTCAGTAAAGAAGTTCCCAGGTAAACGTTGACGTTTTAGGGCTCAGGTGATTCGAGATGTGAGATTTTTTTTGTATTTATCATAATACATCAGCTTACCCAACAACAATAACTACCCTAACCGTCAGTAAAGAAGACGAGCTCCTGAGGAGAGGACTCGCTCACTTAATTAATTATATTCATGAAATAATGACAATATAAACTAGCTACATGTAAAACCCTACCCTGAACCATAAAAAACCCTAACCAGTCAGTAAACAAAATCTTACCCACCTAGAGCTAGGGTTTTCAAGAAAAACCTCTCACGAAAATGGTGAGGTAAAAAAAATTGAGAGATTTTCTGGAACTTGAACCCCGCTCCTCCTACTCGTAAGTCAAACGTCGCAACCACCACACTAAACAACCATCGTCACTCAATTTTTTAAATTTTCTTTCACCAATTTATTAAGTGAGTGATTCCTCTCCTTACAAAACCTTAGGAACTCTAGTAAAGAAGTTCTCAGGTAAACGTCGAGGTTTTAGAGCTAAGGAAACTGAAAAAAATCCCGATGTACAATTATACCGAGTGATACGTCTGATACGCGTATCTTGATACCGGTAACACACATCTGGGATGGGGTATTCTGCAGTTATGCCAAAGAGCGAATTGTGGGTGGGGAAACCGTTTATATAGTGTTGAGTGCATGATTACCGCTGAGGAAATGTACTCGGATCAATTAGGATCAAAGGAAATTGCGCTGTGTGTTAGTACAATGTATATCAATGATTTCTTGGGGCATTTAAAAGTTCCTGGTTGAAGATCGGGCTGTAGTAAGGAAACACTGTCACACTCACTTCAGGACCCAAAGGCTCTCTTAAAGTTACTGGCCATTTTGACTGTATGTCTAGTAATACTTATTATATCACAGGTCTGCACATTTTTTAACAAACTCTACATCAGAGAAACAGGGTGAAGATTAGGAGATCGATTCCACAAACACTTGCTAGATGTTAGGACTAACAGGCAAGCAAGCATCTCGCCAAACCAGTAGCTTGCCACTTTAATCTTCTTGACCATTCTATTAAATCACATCACTATATGCAGCATTTCTCTTTATCAGGTACTACCAAAACCCGTCAATTTGTGCAAAGTCTGAACAACTTTATTTTCAAATTAGGCACCAATGAATGCTTTTTGTTCATTTAATTTCATAATTTGCATATTCATTCCACGGTGGGCGACAGAGCGGAAAAACGGAGCGCATGCGCACTAGCCACTTCATTAAAAGTGAATCAAGATGGCCGGGGAGCGGGAGTGAATCGTAGCTCTTTTTCAGGGACCTCTCACAGCTCAAGAAATACCACGATTGCTTTATTACTTCACACCATGGACTGATATGCTTCAGTGACTTTTTCGAGCCCAAATAACAGATAATCCAGTTCACAGGAAGAACGCTACAATTGCTTGATCGACTCTGTTTTCAAGGAGAGCGAGTCATTTCGAACTGTTCATATGCGACTGGAAAAACGCCAAAAATAAGAAAACTTGTGAATATATAAGGTTCATACTTCGATAGAGAACTAAGGAGGTGATGGTTTTAAACATATAAAATACCATATTCGAGATTTTCATACCATTTTTCAAACGAAGCATTTGAAGTTACAGTAGTGGCTAGACTGTCTACAGCAGTAGAAATCCTGGAACGATGATCATTACCAAAGACTGTAAGTAAATCTACAGAGCTATTATCAGGAAATTATACAATATTTCACTTGATTTGGTTATTATGGTATTACATCGGCATTTTGACGAATTAGTCGACTGATTTACCAATGTATCGTACGTAAAGAAAACGAATTTTCATTTTGTTTTAAAATGAAGTGTTGTATAATAGTATATACATGTAGGATTTCTGCGCACAAATTCCCTGTTGAAACTGGTTGTTACGCAAACATTACTTATGATGCACGCGTTTGCCCTCTTTGTAACCTTAATGAGTTAGGTGATGAATTGCATTACTTCACCAGTTGTAATAATATAAATTCGTAAATGTTAGAGAACGTTTTTTGGGCAATTTGTTAGCTATCAATGATTCATTCAGTTGTTTTAGTCGGCGAGAATTATTTTCGTACTGCTTGTCAATGAAGGATGAGTCTGTAATGAGGTGTACAGCAAAATATTGCCACGACATTATGACTATGTTTAATGATTGTACCTAGCTACTTGTATACTTCCAGTACTTCCTATGTATCTTTGATGGTATTTTTTGGAATAAAGTATTATTATTATTGTAAAAAAATTAAAAATTATGTTATAATAAAATTATTGTTCTGTTTTCAGAAAGCCAACAATAAAACATAGTTGTAATCGAATGCCTTTGGCAAAGTAGTTTTGTGTTCATTTAATTTTGTTCATGTTAGAAGTGGGTTAATTGACACTAATTATGTTGTGTGGGATTTTTGTGTGGTTTTGTAAGAGAGGTGCATATCCTGCATGTGGACTTTCAATTCTCACCCAAGCTTTGCATAAAAATGCTTTTATACACATTTTATGAAGATCAAGCAAAGAAGCAGTACCTCTGGTCTTGTTTATTTTCCTGTAAAATAGTAAAACTTGATTATCTTCCCAATTCACTCAGTGTTTGTTTGCTGTTTTGGAATACCTGGACCGAAATAGTAAAGGAGCACCTGCATGGTTATACAGATTACTTGTTGAGAAATACAGACTTCAAACACCATAATTTATCTTTATCTCTATTCTTCCCAAACAAAAGCAAAGTCAGGCAAATATAGCAAACTATGAACACAAACGTATACAGTTTTCATCTACTTTCTCATTATTTGAGACTAAGTGTTTTAAACCTGTTTATTTTTAATGTAGAAAAAAATGACATAATTATCTGGTCCCATATATTAACAGCATTGGAAGGAACACATCTATATAGAATTAAGACTCGAAAAAATTATGCTTTTCAGCACCATCACTTCTCTTCATCTTTATTCTCCACCAAAAACAAGAACACTTATGTATCTATGAAACATTAAAAATAAGTTATTCTCTTAAAATATGCAAAAAATATTTATGAAATTTAGAAGTAAATCATGTATGTGTTGGTGTTGTAACTCAAATTTTGAATGAGGAAGGGTTAAACACTGTAAGTGTTGATTGAAAGAATGTGATAGTTGATTCAGTTTAATAATGTGGGTGTGATAATGTATTTGGGAAAGGAAAATCATGATGGCTATGGAGGTTAATTCCGATGAGGTTTCATTCATGATACTAACATTAACAATCAGATACATGTGCAAAACATGACATAAAATAACTAATTGACTAATGTTTATTATCAATACTTAGAATCTCTGCTCACACGTACATTGCATGTTCATGTTAATTCAAATCACAAGGGTTTTTAATTTTTTAAAGTTAAATTTTTGACAAAATAACATTTAGTAGCTATCAAAATACTAATATTATAATAAATTACATATTTATGTATGTTGTATCTGAACCTTAAATTCAGAAAGAGTTTACAATCAGAGCATCCCTGAGCTTTAGGTTATAGCAGACTTCCTAGCCATTTTAAAAGGGTCTGCCTAATACAGAATGCACACTTGGCATTTTAAAACTTATGTTTAAAATTTTTGATTTTAAATGAACATGCATGATCATAAGCAGAGATTCTTAGCATCAATATCATTATAATAGAACTATTATTAATTAATTAATTATTTACTAATACACACTGATTGTTATTATTGTTGTTTTTATTATTATAAAATGGAAGCCCATTGGAAACTAGAAACATGTTCTTCATTCCAACATACTTCCCCCTCATTGCTTTCCTTTCCCAAATTAATTGTGCTTATTATACAGACTGGACTATCTCATTCATTCACTGGGCACCTAACCCTTCCCCCTCCTTCCTCAAAATTATCCAATAAAAAGCTGACCCTCTTCCTGCCTTGATGATTCATTAGGTACTGCATTAGCAATTCAAACATACACATGATTCACCCGAAATAAGTTCACATAAAATAATATATACACTGTAAGCACTTAACAAAGACACAATTCACAGTTAACCTTTAAAATTATTTCACATAATTCATACAAATTTCATTTTAAAAATCAAGTTAAGAACATGTTCACTTATTATTATTGACATGTTTCTTAGATTAGCCCTTCACATAATTTCAGAAAATAATCTTCACTTAATGTTCACACACTTCATAAAATAAGTATACTACATGTGTACAGAAAATGGAGACATACAGGAAATGGTCACTATAATTATCAGGGGTTTCAAAATAACCTGGCTACAGCCAGTGCTCCAGCACTAGCATGCATCTACATTGCACTTATATTAGCCTGAAATAGCTGTATATACATGTACAGTTAGCCAGCTACACATACTATATTTGTATTTTAACATACATTTATTACTGAAGGCATAAATTCACATAGCTCTACTTTCAAAGTCCAAGCCAGCTACACTGAAAATTAATGAACCTCTGCATTAATTATGCTAATAATGTACATGTAGTTTCTGTGTAACTTCAAAAAAAGGCTCATGAAAGAGGGAGCTCACCAAGTTTTTCAAAGAAATTAACAATGAATTTTATTATATGTAATTGCTTATGGATTCCTGTACAAATATTATGTATTAGTAACCATTAGGCAAATGAAAAAAGAGAGATACATCTGTACATACACACAGTTTCAACTGTTTTAAGGCTTAACTTTTGTGGAAAGTTATTGCATTCTGCGTTATGTCACCAGTTGGTTGGATATAAACTCAGCAAGATAGTAGAGAATTCTGCTGAATGTTAAAAACATTAAACCAAAAACATTTTTAAAATCTTTGTAGTACTCCTTCCTCTGTTGTACCATGTTACAATTATAAACGGGTTTTAACAATTAACAGTCAAAGTGTACATGAAAAATGTAGATTTGTTCTCATACATGCATGTGCATGTAGTTTGCTATGGAGACTATTTATCTCTCTTTCAATTATCCTACACATGTATTTGTCTCACTTTGCTTGTGCTTGGGGAGAATAGAGTGAAGATCAAGATAAGTGATGGTACTTGAAGAGTCTCCATTTCTCAAAAACATCAAGTAAACACTGAGGGAGCTGGGAATGGAAAGGTATACAATTGCAGGCTTCCTTTTTCCTGGGAAAACAACAAGAAATACTGTTTCGTGTACATGTAAAGCAAACACAAAGTCCACATGCAGGCTCTTGATTTCATACACCAACCAGTACCATATTATTATACCTCGATCCCTTTATACAGAACCGCACAAAAGTTCCACACAACATAATTACTGTCAACCGCTTCTAACATGAACAAAACTAAATGAACACAAAACTATTTTGCCAAAGGCATTCGATTACAACTGTTTTATTGTTGGCTTTCTGAAAACAGAACAATTATAACATTTTTTTTTTTTTTTTTACATGTATAATATACATGTACTATTATACAACACTTCATTTTAAAACAAAATGAAAATTCGTTTTCTTTACATTGGTAAATCAGTCAACTAATTCGTCAAAATGCCGATGTAATACCATAATAACCAAATCAAGTGAAATATTGTATAATTTCCTGATAATAGCTCTGTAGATTTACTTACAGTCTTTGGTAATGATCGTCGTTCCAGGATTTCTACTACTGTAGACAGTCTAGTCACTACTGTAACTTCAAATGCTTCGTTTGAAAAATGGTATGAAAATCTCGAATATGGTATTTTATATGTTGAAAACCATCACCTCCTTAGTTCTCTATCGAAGTATGAACCTTATATATTCACAAGTTTTCTTATTTTTGGCGTTTTTCCAGTCGCATATGAACAGTTCGAAATGACTCGCTCTCCTTGAAAACAGAGTCGACCAAGCAATTGTAGCGTTCTTCCTGTGAACTGGATTATCTGTTATTTGGGCTCGAAGAAGTCACTGAAGCATATCAGTCCATGGTGTGAAGTAATAAAGCAATCGTGGTATTTCTTGAGCTGTGAGAGGTCCCTGAAAAAGAGCTACGATTCCCTCCCGCTCGGCGGCCATCTTGATTCACTTTTAATGAAGTGGCTAGTGCGCATGCGCTCCGTTTTTCCGCTCTGTCACGGGCATAAATGACCCCGAAATCGCCAGGGTTGAGCATGACCAAAATTAGATAAAATGGCACAATTTCCTAAATTCTCTCTGAAATTGAATACAATTTTCACAGTTTACTATGCAAGTAAAATTTAAGGTTCTGGTTAAATTAGTTTTAGATAATGACATTATTGTGACGTCATAAGAGTAAGCTCCTTTTTTGGTCAAATTCCTTTTTAAATAGTCATTTAAAGTAAAGTACCGTATAACGAAGATATGGCGATGCGTTTTTATTTGGCACAATTTTGAAGTGTCTATGATAAATATTCCCGAAGTTATTAAGGATTTAATATTTTCATGACGTCATATCTGTGACGTAATGTGTTTTACATAAATGGGGCTTTCCACTGTAAAAGAAAAACAAAAACTCTATATTACAACTACTTAGTGTGCATTGGTAAAAAAATATAGATACAATGCTCACTCGCCTATATTTAGAGGGCGTTTCCAAATACTCATGACATCATAGTGACGTTTACGTTTTTTCAATGTAACCTTGAAAGCATTTAACCATTAAAAATTACAATTAAAAAAACATGATTTTAGGTACTAAGGTCTTCTTAAAGTTTCTAGATTGTCATGTAATAATATTTAAGACTCCAAAAGTTATTTGAAGAAATATGTTTCATAAATGGTTTTATGCTGTTTATTTCCCGCCAAAATTTGGCGGGAAAATTACGAAAATTAAAAATTAAATAACTTTTCTCCCTCTAAACCAATCGAAATAGGGTTTTCGATTACTTTGCTCCCAACAAGAGGAGAATTTAAAAATTTAACATTTTAGTATCTTACGGCTACTTGAAAATATGGAGAAACCTATTATAAATGGATAAATGACGTCATTGTGACGTCATTAAGATGTTCGCGTTAACACAAAACACAACATTTTATTTTGTTTATCGCTCTAAACCTCTCCATAAAAAAATCATTATTGTACTGTTGAAAGTCTTGAAGATATAGACAAATAAACAAACCCTGGCGATTTTGGGGTCATTTATGCCCACCGTGTTCATACTTAGATCAGCATGTTTCATTACTTTATTCATCTACACTCTTTATTGTATTGAGACTATTAGCATTTCTATTGTTGTCACAATTTCCTTTGATCCTAATTGTTCCAGTAATCATGCACTCAACACTATATAAACCGTTGCTCCACCCACAATTCCTATTTTGCTCTGACATAGGGCTAGCGCTCAAAACGTCAGCTGCTACTCACTCCCCATGGCGGTTAGCATACCTTACTTGACTTTTAGTTGATTATATCAGTGTTTACAATGTGATGGAAATCTTATACTAAACATTGATGATATACCACACTTGTAAACTGGTTTTTAGAGTCCAATGATATGCACAGTGCATCATGGGTAGTAGTTTGGGTAGACAGGCTCAAAAGCAACGTAAGGTCCTGAGGGAAGAAGAGACTTTAGGCCCATTTACACTACACTGAATTTTTGGACATCGCTTTCTTTCCAAGCATGGCCACACATTTTCTTGGCTGCTGGCTGTGACTGCATTTGTCCACCATCTTGAAGTGTAAACTTTGGCATGTGACCACTTGCCAATACGAATGAAGGCTATAGAATAAATCGCTTTCGGCTTGGGTGATCATTTACACTGCAAATTTTACCTGAGTCAAGCTTATATTTCTGGTACCTACTTAGAAGGGCCAGGCACAGGTAAAATGTTGGGTTCAGATTGGGTAAAATTAGGTGCGGCAGATATTTACACTGCAGAATTAATCTGAGCCGCTCTTTATCCAGTGTTGTGTAAACAGGCCTTTTGTTTCCCCCAAGAAACTGCCAACAATTATCAATAATTGTTGAATATTACTAAGACTGTCGTAATATGTTTTGGGTCTTTTTTTTCTCACTGGTTCAATTTGTTTTGAACCAGGGCAATTCTCAAGATTCTAAAAAGGGATTTATTTGGGATGCACAATAAAAATGGGTTTAGTTTATTTATTTAAAAAGAAAGCAAAATCACTCACCCCTCCCTAGCAAACTATTTTTGACCACTCTTCTCTCCCTCTACGGTACTCACAGTTCACTCTTGCTAATCCCTTTTCCCTTCCCTAGTCCCCACAACCATCTTTGTAATTCACTCATTAACGACACATCATTGCTACTTACTTTTGTCTAAATTTTTTGTTCACCGGTAGTGGGACTCGAACCTGCAACCCTTCAATTGGAAGAATGCCGTGGAAGACCAGAGCTTTACCAACTGCGCTACAGAGACCCGTTGGAAATCCAGTCACGTTTTGGGAATAATATAGCTTTTCTTATTGAAATTAGTTACTAGTTCCCTCTCTGTCACTTAATTTGATTCAGCACATGTGCAGTACTAACAAAGTCTGACTTGGAAAACATTGCTGAGTTGCATGACTAGAATCAGGAAACTGTGAACCAAACTGACCTTTTTAGAGTTAAAACCAAACTAAAATAAAACCAGAGAATAGGATTTCACGAAGAGAGAAGCAATATCTGTAAAAAGCGATGAAAGAAGAGAATCTCTGACACACTGTTTATAGACTGCAGAACTGTCCTCTCTTGAGTCGGAGCAAAATACTTTGACAAGAATCTTACAGGAAAAATGTTGTGCATAAAGGAATGATTTTCAAAATGTTCTGCATCAGATGTAGAGAATTACTGTAAACACCGGCAGATAAGCCGCACTCGCAGATAAGCCGCACGCCGAGTTTAGAAGCTCAAATTTTGGAAAAAAAGTTTTGAAAGGAAAATCAAGATTAGAAATCTTCATCGCCTTCCTTGCCCCGTCAAACTTTCAATGAGATTACTCCGTAGTTTTACCCATAATTATAAATCTGAAAGTGTTTAAACTTCATGTCTACATTGTACTTGCCTACACATATACATATTATAGATGTTCTCGCAGATAAGCCGCACTCCCGATTTGCAACAAAGATTTTGTGTAAAAAGGTGCGGCTTATCTGCCAGTATTTATGGTATATAGTGCAGGGAGGACAAGAAAAAGTGCCAAAAATGGCCATGAATGAAATCAGTCTCAGGCAGGTATTACATGTATACAATTCAAAAAGTTATCGACTGTCAGTGTCAGTTTTGTTGTATTGTGTCGTTCTCATGCCCAACAAAAAAAAAACGATTAGCATAGTAAAACCAGTTCACCGGCAAGCACCATTGTCCCTAACATTGATAAAAGTGTATCTTATGGATTTCCGCAATTGTCTTAAGTACATAAACAAAAAACATTGGTGAACTGTGCACCTACTACACTATTATGTCCCTGCACAAGACTTTCATTTTCATTAAGTACAATAAAGTCAAAGAGTAACAAAAATATTGGGCAACTGCAGAATACCCTACCCAAGCACTGTATATGCTTCTTCAATGGTCCTGTGAACTGATCCAAACCCTACCATACACATTCTCGTTCCCAGTGCCTCCTCGACTAACTGAAAACTCGGAGGCTCTGGTAAGACACTAAACCAGATGTCCTAGATTCTAGGACATTGAAACTATGCATGCTCTTAGCATTCTCAGTAATGGCGGACTTCATCGAAGCTATTCAGTTTGCACTTACAAAGCTAAATACAGTTTTCTTTAAAAAGTAACCAGTTTGAAGCTATTCATGTAAATAGTTTAGATAAGGACTGATTCTGTGTCCTTCAGACCAGTTATGGGAAGTCGTTTATTTACCAAAGTTTACTGTTTGTGTTTGATGCACTTCAAGTTGAAGGATCATCCAACTCAATCGTAGTCGTTGTATCTCCGGCCTAAACGCAATTATCGAGGAGCAAATTTCTTAACTTAGAGCGAAAGGACTTCAGTGTGCTGTGTTGAGGATTGCTGAGGACTTTGAAGTTATGGTAGTTTGAAACACCCTGAGAATATGTGCCTTAATTGGCCTTGCCGTTGGTAACAGCAGTTTATAACAATATATTATATGAGGCTGAAGTTCCCATAATTCAAGCTGAGTGCACAGTGGATTTGTATTAGCCGGTAACAAAACGAGTGGGGGACTGGAACCGAGTCAGTAAAACTAAATCAATTAATAACTAGTCAAAGTGAGCATTATTTTCCAAAAGCACAGATCAAACGTAGCTAGTCTGGAAAGTTTGGTGAACTTTGGCTCAATATTGTCAAATATGTCAATTTTCCCATACAAACTCTCTTATTATTTAACGTTGTCCCTCCAAACCATACATTCATTGTAAAATTTTGGAGGGACAAAGAAATTTCAATTGCTTATAATTCAGACACGATTCACTTGAATTACATCAAACTTGGCACAAATGCTAATTTCAACATGCTCTATGGTGTGATTAACTTCATTTTAGAATTAGAGTAATTCTGATAAACTAGGTCCCAGTCTCCTGCTCGTTTTGTTACCGGCCAATTGTACTGGGATTGCTGTACCATTATTTTGTATAATTGCCTTTGTCTTATTTTTCTACTTTATACAACAAGTAAAGCCAGAGGTTTGTGTAGATAAATAGTTTAAATTTCTTGAAATGAGGTAATTTCCCTTGCCCCAGTGATGGCATATGTCAGGCTACATTGTACTACATTGTATAAATTCGATCAAATGTTAAACGCAATTTGTGAACAAGATTTTGAATAACTACTTAAAGTATACATGCTCCAAATAGGAGTCTCTCCTGCTGGTCCTCAGTGGTGCAACCCCTGCTCCACGCGCCCAATAACTATTAGAATGGCTCTCCGGAACGATGTGTGTGTGTATCATCGACTTTGATAGGGGGGTCGCTTGTCATTTTCACGCCTGAGGAAGGGGGCTTTAGTGAATTTTGTCTTTAATAATAATCCTCCCCCCCTCCTTCATAAATAATGACCGGTCCCTAAGTGTGTTCTGGCATATATACCATTAAACTAGTAAACTTGTGGTGGCTATATACAATTTTAGCTCACTTGTTTATTTTTACAAAGAAAATAGGACTAAGTTGCATTGTTTTAATTTTGACAAATAGATGCTGACTATCAGGTTTTTCATCATCAACAGGCTTTTTTATAATTGCATTAAGTTCACTACCCATAACTTCTAAATATATAAAAAGTGACAGCATTTATAAGAAAAGGATACTTTGCAGTAAATGTGGTAGATCTGCTATTTAGTATAGAAATAGACATTTTATGGTATGGCGGATGGACTTGACCAGCCTGCACTGATACAAACCCTCTTTCTATGAATATGGATAGCTTTTGAATATCATGGTAACTAGATACAAGGCTCTAACTAAGCTGACTCAACTCCAGCCTCAATATCACAAAAGGCTTGGTTGCCTTTCAAAATGGTGGTCCCAGACCTACAAATAGGATTATTGTATGAACACAACTGAATATACCCTGTGTGAACTTAAACTATCTTGGGAATTCTTGTTCCTTGGATATGTATAACGAGGGAAACTTTATGGGGGGTGGATGAATATATTGAGTGGGCTCTTTACAATAAATAGTTTGGTCAGTTAAAAGGGGAGTTCTTGAAAGTGACTGCTTGATGTAGGCCAGGGCAAAGGGAAACTGTCTCATATATGGCTAATTTCATGTATTAATTCAAATGGCTTGTTTGTCACACTAAGACATCTGTTTACTACTGGTCCTCAATATAATTTGCTACAAGACTTGCTTTGTACTATAAATCACTGGTACATAAAATCCATCATCAGTAAAAAGGAGAGGTTGGGTTGATCATTGGCTGCAATGAGGTATGAAGCACATATTAATTGGCACAGATTACAAGACAATTTTATAGTTTACTAATATAATTTTTTTAAACACTGGATGTACCTGTTTTGTTGTGCCTTTCAATGTCATCCAGCTACACAACTTTGACTTTTCAAACACTTTTTAAATTATTTATACTGTTTAACTGATCGTTATATCCCTATAAAGTTACACCTTATCATGAAGAGCACAAGACTTGGATGAATTACAGAGTGGGCTAGTGCTTGAAAAAGATATAATAATTTCAATTTATATCACATTAAAAATATTTACAGAACTGCACATTTAATATTAGCGGTTACTGTACGAATTGTAAGTCGAATTTTTATGTTGGCTAGCACTTACGTGTTAGCAATTTAACTCCTAGTTCCCTTTGCTTTTGCCCGAGAGTTCTTGATCAGCAAACGTTCGGTTGGCCATATGCATCAAAGGCAACGTACCTTGGCTCCACGAGTGTGTGTTATCAGTTTCGTTCGGCTAGTAGGCAAAGAAAAACTTTATCTCTTGACTTTTGAATAAAATCGTTCTTCCGTTCACTACAAAATACTAAAAAGGTAAAACTGGAAGAAAGCGCTATGCGCAGCAACTGTTTTATTTTTCTTCATCGCGCAGCCGATTTGGCTAGCCAATCAAATTAGAGCCTGGTTTGTGTCTTACCTCCGAATTTTCAGTTAGTTGAGGAGGCACTGGGAACGAGAATGTACCATGGCTGTTCACTAATTTAGGGTGTTTAGATCGAGCTAGTCACTAATTTAGGGTGTTTAGGGCTAGTCACTAGTTTAGGGCTTGGCAAAAAATCCGTTGGGAACAGGGAACGAACTAAAAATATATCGGGGAACAAGGGAACATGAATAGAGGTTTTAGAGAACAAGGAAACAATTTCCATTTTTCTAAATAAAAAATTGACTGTTTCCCTGGAAACACTAGCTCGGTAGTCGCCTTTTGTTGTTCGTCTGATATTCTCGCCTTCCACATGCTTTTCTTCGTCCTCCCAGTCTTCTGAACTTCTCTCACAATATCGTTTTCATCATATATTTGTTCCAGTACGAAATTGCTCTGCTATATCGATGAAAATCTACTCTAATTCCGAGCGTGTGAAAATTATACAAAGAAAACACGTCGCTACAAGTTGACCGCAAGACTGCGGTGGGACGAAGTGACGTAAAAAACGTCACAGGAATTAATGTACAAGATGGCGGCGCCCAGGTCTTCGCGGGGCCAACTTTGAACTCTGAAAAACTTTTATCAAATTTCAATACATTTTCTGAACGAAGTACATCTGAAAGATGCTTTTGAGCCCAAATGTGTTTTTCACTCGGGTATCCCTTTAATAAATAAATAAATAAATAAATAAAAATAAGCCTGGTTTACATGACAAGCATGGGCACGGCATCCAAACAGGCGGGCTGAGACTACCTTTTCACAGGGTCTCAGAACCCCTACGTTTTCGGGAACGCGCACCCGGAACATCAATTTACACAACAAAAATAACTGGTACCGTGCTGAAACTAGAGAGTGTCGTGGCCAAAATACATGTCGTGTATATGAGGCTTTAAGTTACAATAGTATGTTAGGCAGTTTAGAGTTAGTAGAGCGGTTTGCATGTCGAAATGTCAGTTAGGTGATTGCTTTTGAATTTGATTGGCTAGTTATCCATGATTGCGTTTACTTTGCCTCGTAATTGGTCGAAGTAAAAGTAGTCGTGAAGTACTTGAGTTTGTGATTGGTTCATTGATGTTTTCACTTGCTCGTGATTGGTTTATTGATGTTTTCACTTGCTCGTGATTGGTTCATTAATGTTTTCACTTGCTCGTGATTGGTTCATTGATGTTTTTACTTGCTCGTGATTGCTTCATTGATGTTTTCACTTGCTCGTGATTGGTTCATTGATGTTTTCACTTGCTCGTGATTGGTTCATTGATGTTTTTACTTGCTCGTGATTGGTTCATTGATGTTTTCACTTGCTCGTGATTGGTTCATTGATGTTTTTACTTGCTCGCGATTGGTTCATTGATGTTTTTACTTGCTCGCGATTGGTTCATTGATGTTTTTACTTGCTCGTGATTGGTTCATTGATGTTTTTACTTGCTCGTGATTGGTTCATTGATGTTTTTACTTGCTCGTGATTGGTTCATTGATGTTTTCACTTGCTCGTGATTGGTTCATTGATGTTTTTACTTGCTCGTGATTGGTTCATTGATGTTTTTACTTGCTCGTGATTGGTTCATTGATGTTTTTACTTGCTCCTGTACAGGATTGGCTCAGGTTTTGGATCCACTGCACCGTAAAAGATGGCGGCTTGTGCTTTTACCCACAATCCTTTGCGCGCGAAACACTTTAAATTCGTTATAAACTCGCGATAGAGAGGTTTTAAATCTTAAAAACAAGCAAGTACAAATGCTGTTGCCAACCCACTGTTATTGAAGAGAATAGATGATTTCTACGGATTATTTTAACCGTGTTAGGTTGGCAAGAGATTGTGGTCAAATGTACAGCCGCCATCTTGTTCGGTACGTTGGATTGTAAACCGCCTTATCATAGATACCACTTGATGTTACCCTGCAAGGCTCATGGTCACCGATGTGACTACAAAATACGTTTGCCGGCTGTGGCAACTAAAACTTGCCGATATGGCGATAAGTCGCCAATTCGGTTACTAACATTTACTCGCTGGCAACTAAACTTTATTGCCGGCTAAGGTTTATTTTATTTCGAGGCCTGTCCGACCCTGTCCTGAAATCACTGAAGATCTAAATTATCAATCCACAATTGTCTCCTGTCCATCGTGTTAACAACAGTGTTATTCGTCCTTGTGTTCAAATAGCCAACACGCATGTTGTCGTTTGTTATCTTCATAAATGTTGCCTCTTTAATTATTCCAGCCTCGTAGGTGCTGTTTTTCAGCTGTTACTTAGAATAGTTTGACTCTCTCTCGATTCAGGTTGACCCCAAGTTCCTCAGGAATCTGAGATTTGCCAAGAAACACAACAAGAAGCATCCCAAACCAGTGGCCAAATAAATGTTTCAGTTGTAAATACTTATAAGTTGTTTGGTTTTATGGCTTTAGAATGGGCTTTGTGGTTATGATTTTTGGTAGATTTGACTGCAAGTCATCCCTCGTTTCCTCTCCTGAGTCCTGATATAGCCTGGATCATACCGTCTAGTAGGACAGCCCAGAAACACTGGCAACTTGTTTAGCTGTGAAACCTAGCCTTAGGCCGGGAACTTCTTTTCCAAAAGGTTAGGGTAAGTTTTATATATGCTTCGGGTTTATACGGTTAGTGCATCGACTTTTAGTGATGAAAGGCTTGGCAGACCGGTTAGCCTTCACTACAGTTTTTGTAACTCACTCCCCGCAAAAAACATGAGTAGAGGGAATGACCAAAAGATGACTGCACATGAGACCCAGTAACATGATACGTTATAAGGATCCAAGTGAACGTTATTCTCGAGGAGAATTATGATTATCATTAATTGTCAAATCGCTTTAAAGTTATGATAATGGCAGTAATTATAATTCTAAGACAAATCCTAACCCGAATACGGGGACGAATACTCGCCTAGAGCTAGGGTTCACAGGGCTCGAACTCGTCATGACCACTACACTACTTAAAGGCTGGTTCTCATATGATCGCTGGTGATCGCCGGATTGTCCAAAATTTGACCAGCGATCATATGTGAACACTTCTAGCGATCGCGTGACGATCGCTTGTGTAGAACAAGGTTCTACTCCAGCGATCGTCAGCGATTATATGAGAACACTTCTCGGCGATCGAGCGACCTGTGGCATCCCACAATGCAATGTTTCCTAGATCCAAACTTCAACGGTGTGTCGTCGTGTTGTTGTCGCTCGTGCATTCACTGATTCACTCAGCTTCGAACATGGCGGGCTGCAGTACGGAAGAGTTTATGGAAGAGCTGCGCAAATACGAATGCCTTTATAACAAATACAGCATAGTTTATAAAGACCAGTACAAGAAGTTTAATGTGTGGACGAAAATCAGTGAAAAGTTCAACATTACACCGGCTGCTGTAGAGGAAAACATATCAGGACTGCGAATGGAAGATACCTCAAACGGAGAAAGAACATTCCGTTGGGTTCAGGAAGAGATTATGTTCCCATTCCAGTCGAGTTTATGAATCTAGACTGGCTTGCTGTGCACATCGAGATTCCGCCCATCCAACTCACACGCACTCTTGCCAGAGATTATATGTGAACAAATGGCAGCGATCGCGAGCGATCGGGCGATCGTCAGCGATCATATGAGAACCAGCCTTAAGCCAGTCTACCGCCGTTCGGACTGTGACAAATGTTTATTCTTAACTGGTTTTAAGAATTATGATTATCATTACTTTAAAGCGATTTGACGATTAATGATAGGCGTTTGCGATTTTCAGACTTCTCAGTGGTGACGAGGCACATACAGTGCAATGACTTAGAATTTCACGCGGTTTATTATCTAGGAGGGCCAAGATACTGACTGTTACCACATTTTACGTACTGTTTTATGAACAAGCAGTGTTTTCTCGGGTTTAAAAACAAGGGCGCAGCCCGAGTTGAACCTGATGAAGCCTGCGAGTTTATCAAACGGCTTCAAAGACTACTTCCGAACTTTAAGAAATTGATTACAACTGTAATGCGTACAATCCACTGACATGAGCAGTTGGAAAAAGTAGCAAAATTGGGGTCTTAGTTTTCCTATATTAGCTATATCTACTGTATTGCTTGATATTCTAGTTCTAAAATAGCTCTGTTTTAGAGAACATCGCGGCTACATTGTCAGCCCAGGTCGGCGACGCGACGAGACAAAAATTAATCGAGTCGGCACCGTGCGAATTCGAAATATAATTTCAACTCGAAATATATCTGACATCCTTCTCGGAAAAAAACGAGCAAAGTCCTGCTTCTCTAATTTTTCCGGAAAGCTGAAGGGAACAACTTACCCTGCGATCAGGCGGACATGAAAGGGAAAGAGACGAGAAACCTCTGCTCGCAGGGTAGGAAAAACTCGTCTTTGAATAACATGGACTGTCCACAAGAGCCGTTAACTTTGGCGCCGAGTATGGGTAGTCTATAGAAACCTAAGACCACGTGGAACTACGTGACCTGGAACACGTCACAGACATAGGATATGGAATGTAAAATCTGATTGGTCCATAACGCAATGAGGTGTGCATATTGGAAACTAATTAAGCGCTCGGGTAAGCAGACGTTAGTTTTTTCTTCGAATTTATGAGAGAAAATACGAAAAGCCCAAATAAAGTTCAACTACGTAACCATCTAAATATTCAAATGTTAAAACAACTCTACTATACTCTTGTCTTTCCGTATTTAAACTATGGTTACTTATCCAAGTAACTTAACAAAATTAAACACTAAACAAAACAATTGTATTCGCAGTATCTTCTTTGCCAATAATAGAGAATCTGGCCTTCCCTACTATCAACTTCTCGATATTCTAAAACTTGAGAATATTGTCAAGTTTAAAATTTGCATATAAACTATATAATAACCCAACTAGTGTTCCCTCCTTATTCCACAATTTTCTATTACCTGTAATTAATGTCCATAGTTATAACACTAGACATGCAGCTAGACAACTTTTATCGGACCAATTCTGGTAAATTCAGTTTACATTTAAGTATTCAGCTTCTGTTCTATGGGAAACCATACCTGGTAGTATGAAAGCATTAGCAACAACAAATAATTTTAAAAAGCATTATAAAGCTAATTTAATGGTGAATCAAATATAGGATTTCTAGAACTCCTATTGAATTATAGAACTAACTTAAACATAATCTTTTTATTGTTTTTTTCTTTTTCTCCCTTTTTTTTTTATCTTTCCAAGTTCATTTAATTGACGACGTATGTATTATATATACAATACTTATAACACAACATGCTCAGTTATTCAGTTTATTTACTCAAATGTAAACGGTGGCCAACTCGGAAGCTTAATGCTACTTTGGCAACCGTACACCCTCTACAAGTATCTCTTTATTCTGTATCTATATTAATTTGTTTTAAATCTATTTTGTCAAAAATGTAAAACCTATAAACAAGTGTGTAATAAATTGAACTTGAACTAGTTTGGCATCATAATATGAATATAATTCACTGGTTCGAAGCTCACGTAAAAACCTTCAAATAATCACGACATTTCAATGTCGTGAACTTCGCTTATATTTTACAGTGCTTTGACTCGACTGTCCTTTATTTCAGTGTCGGTTACGTTCTTTTTCACTCATAAATTCGAAGGAAAAAAGTGACGTCTGCTTACCCGAGCGCTTAATTAGCTTCCAATATGCACACCTGATTGTGTTATGGACCAATCAGATTTTACCTTCCATATCCTGGAAAGTGACGTATGTTGCATTTAAAAGTTTCAGACAATACATCTGCCATTGACCAATCATAGGAGAGTGTTCACTGGCGCGCCAATTCACTAAAATTCCAACTGGCTTTGATTGGGCAGAGAAATAAAACAAACCTGCTGACGTCATGCTTGCATATTGGAAACTAATTAAGCTCTCGGGTAAGCAGACGTTACTTTTTTCTTCGAATTTATGAGAGTGAAAAAATACGTCTGCATAGCAGGCTACGTTCTTCCAGCATTTATTGAGAATTTGCCGATATTTTGCACCAAGTTATTCTTAACTGATTTCCTTTCGAATTAAAATTTGCTGGTTATGTTTAAAGTGCCCCTCAACCCCAATGTTTTTATTTTATTTTCGAAAAGAGAATATAATTTTGAGTAATTATGCGAAAACGTTTTGAATTGAGCGATTGTAAACGCGATCTGATGGCAAAGCGCCGCCATTAGAATTGTGACGTAAGTGAAGGATCTTTCTTTCTGAGCATGGATGAATACGCACGTTTCGCTCCACTTGCGCCTTTTTCTGGCTAACGAACTCTTTATCTCCCCAGAATAGAATTTTGTGAAGACTGATATCTTGCTTGGGGTCTGAACAGTTGCTTCAACCCCCTACAACACACTTGTTTAGCATTTAAACGTAGTTTCCCCCCGCTGATTTCGCTGACCACTACTTCCAACTACTCCGACTTCTCTTTGTAAATTTTGACGACGTAATTTTTGACAGACGGTTTTCCTTCACTTACGTCACAAGACTCGTTATAATAATTAGGACGTGCGCCGCTACACACAGGATTTTATCATTTTAAACGATCCAAAAAAGTCTAGAATTAATGCTCAAAATTCGAGCAGAAATGCTCAAAATTACCTCTTCGAAAATAATTTTTTTTTAAAGGCGTCGAGGGGCACTAACTGTTCTTGCTTTTAGGTTCTCGACTGAATTTTGCAGATCTTAGTACGTATGTTAGAAAAACAATCTGTTCCAGCTTCAAGGATGGCGATAGATCTTTTCAAATTAAGCGAATACCAAAATAAAATGAACTCAAAGACAGAAATAAGGAAATACGTGGAGAAAGACTCGGAGAACAAACATATTAGTTTCCCTTATGGAAAATATCGGAGCACGTGCTAGTGAGAGTTCAAGCGTCCTCATCTCGAGTGCTACCACTAGTTCGGTACGGGGATTAATAAACAACTTCAGTGACCTTTTTCTCTTGATCGCGTCTCCAATTATACATTTCACCGCGGTGTCTACAAGAGAAATTAAACTCCATACCGCTGACATAATTGTGTGCGTTTCTCAGGCATTGATCATTCGATGTATGTGCGTTCTGGTCCGCCTCCCGAACGGCCTCGCTTTCAGTCCAACATGGCCGCCGCGTGATAAAAGGCGAATCGAATGATCGATGCATTACTATGTCGCTGAGTGAAAACCATAACGTACGAGCCCGAAATAACCATTAAATAACTAATAAGTGAGGCAAACCAAAATCTGAATTTCTAACGGATCTGAAACAACCATAGGGGTGCCCTGGGTGCCAGAGGTCGTTCTCAACAGAGCGCTAGGTTCTGAAGTAGCCGAGCGAATAAGAAACCGTTAATATCTTTGGGTGACTAGTTCCTGTAAAAACTAGTGTTGATCTGCGTCGGAGGGGAAGATAAACACTGGTATGATCAACTAAAAGTATATTAAGGTATTCTAACTGCCATGGGCAGCGAGTAGCAGCTGATGTTTCTTTTTGCCAGAGCAGAGTTCAATATATTTGCATACATGCATTAGGAGTTCCGGACTTCCGGTTGGATCACACTGCATTCTGGGTAGGTGGGCTCAGAAAAGTGGGCATCAACTTCCAGAGCGGCCATATTGGATTTGAGCGCAGTCAACTTGGAAACTTTATTAATCCCTTTCTAAAGCTTAAACATCGACTTAGAACTCCCAACTGAAGAATCTGTAAAGGTAAGATATTCCGTGTATTAGGTAGTAAGTTTTTGAACTTGCAAAGGAGCAAAAATTGACTGCACTCAAATCCAATATGGCCGATCTAGAAGTTCTGAGCCCACCTACCCAGAATGCAGTGTGATCCAACCGGAAGTCCGGAACTCCTGATGCATGTAGCGTGACGGACCAAAAACACGATTGGTTTTACTCTGGAATTTGATTCGCTGACTGATTACAAAACATTTTCACAGCCAATAGAAAAGCTAAGTAAACGCAAAACCAAAGCAATCACCGAAAACTTTCGACACTCAATTGAAACTTGCTCTATTTTATTCAGTAAACGCATTTATATTCAATAAAATACCAAATTCTCGCGCTATTTGTATCACGTGACTTGCCTATCGAGAACAAGCTAGAGGGTGATCAATAACGAGAGGAGTTGCTGCGGTCAGAAGTTTTTCTACTAATGATCTAACTCGGAATTCCTCGAGAAGCTTATCTTCAGGTACGGTGATGGTTCACTTAAGCTTACAAATATATGATATAGACCGATTTCGCTATCACACTATCCCATCATCAAGAAACAGCTGGAGCCATGGGGAACGCTGTGTCTGGTTCGTTGTCGCAGGGTCCAAAGCGTCGTCATGACAATAGTATTACTGTTCCAGAAAAAAAAATCATTTTCCCACAAACTATAAACTTGAATAACCCGAGGGCTGTTCCCATCATCGTCAGCAAATTCTGATGGGTCCGCATAGTCGGCACAGGCTACTTCACTGAAGTGTCTTTTGCTCAGTTCAATACGGAGCGTACTGGTAACCAAGTCTTCGACGCTTTGGACCCTGCAACAACGAACCAGACAGCGTTTCCCATGGCTACCACATTTGCATGGAGCAGATAACGGGCACGACCTACCATTACAGCTATGCGGTTTCTTGATGAAGGGACAGGGACTGCCAAACCTACAGAGGATAGTTTTGATAGCGAAATCGGTCTGTACCATATATTTGTAAACTTAAGTGAATCATCATTGTATCTGAAACTAAGCTTCTCGAGGAATCCTGAGTTAGATCATTAGTAGTAACACTTCTGACCGCAGCTACTCCTCTCCTAACCCCTCTGATCTCTCCGCCGCTTCTTCGATCTCGTGCAAGCTGGGTCACCCGCCATCTTGTTCTCAATGAGCAAATCACGTGATGCAATGGCACGAATTTGGTCTTCCGCTAACCATGTTGGACATCAGAAATTATTGAAATATAAATGGTGCTTACTGAATAAAATAATAGGTATTGAATATAAATGGCATGGCGTTTCCTGAATAAAATACTCAAGCATGTTGAGGCCTGGTTCAGGGGTCAAATTTCGGGTAAAAACTGTTTTCCTTATTTCAGCACAGCCGAGTACAGTAAGTACGCAAAGTTTCTCACGATAATAGATATCGCCATTCTTGACTACCTTAATCATACAAGTATGGTTAACTTTATTCTCTTTAAATGTTGGATGTCCTGGATTCATTAAAGCTTCGCGCTATTCAGCTAAATATTCATCAAAACGGGTCAAAGATTATACTTCAATAGTTTCTAAAAAATCCTCTTCCTCGGTCAGATCAGACTCTGGTGCGTTTGTGCAGTTAGCTCCTTTGCACCCGCTACATGCTGCAGAGCACTTCAAGTTGTTCTTCCGACAAGAACATCTGTTGTTCCTGCAGTCACCCTTGCAGCCACAACGAATCATCTCCAGTAAAGAGGCGTGTGCTGGAGGCAAACTGGTGCGCTCTGGGGTGAATTTTCCATTTTTCAGCTGCCAGCCCCATTCGAGAGGTGGCAAATCTATGCCTTTCCATTGTTGGACTTGGAGGAACACTCGCTGGCTGTGGTAACTGGCAGCAGCTGATGTTGGTGGAAGGTTCTCTGGCTGCAAAACAGCATTGCCCGTTGAAACTTTCTGGCAAAATCGCGAATAACGTAGCGTATTTAAGCTCTCATCTTTTTCGCCGCTGTACAGACACACCAGTGCCCTTTCTCCTGCTGCAATCACGTCCTCTTTGCTAACAGCATTTGCATCCCCAGAGAACAATCTTGCCTGGTCTTTGAAATACGCACTTGCCTTGAACTTCTTCAGTCCGGTCGCCTTCCCAAGACCATGAATGCGCGATGTTGTGTCGCATCCTAGCAGGGCATGTATGAAGAGAATGTTGCTGCAGATATCAGGACCTAATGCTGACTTTGTTTCCCTCACATTCCACACCCTGCTGGTCTTGCTGCGTTGTCTGGGCTCCGGTCTGAAGAAGAGGTCTTTACCATCGATGTCACCATGGTAAATCATAAGGACTAGAAGGTCAGTGTCATCCCCAACTAAGACTGTGCTGTTCGACTTTGCTGATTCGACCGCGGTTTTAACAATCAGGAGGTCAGCATCATCAGGAGCCTGGATTACATTGCAGCCAGCGTTCAGGAGCTTCTCTGACAAGAGATTGATGAACTTTTGTTTGTTTTCCTCATTTGCTAGGAAATCTTTCTTCTTCAATGGTACTATCATGTCACTCTGGAATAACACAGGTGGCGAGCACGAACTTCCCCGTCTCTGGTGCGTGCAGTCCTTCGTGCTGGGACCATTTCCATACCGTACCCATCAAAAACAACCGTGGGCGATCCGTACCTCCTCTGGATGTACTGGACATAGAGTGAGCACACGTCGTCGTAGGTTGTACCACGTGGCCAAGTTACTCGGTGGATAAGAGCGCCGCCATCAAGAACATAGTGGGCTTCTCTGAGGCATGGAGTTTGCACGCTTTCAGTCATCTTCCAGAGAGCGTCGGCTAATGCTGGCTTGTCAGCTTTTCTCAGTAGCAAAGAAGTGTCAAACAACGCTGCAGGGTAGCTAGACATTTCATGTTCAAAAAATGAACCAGGGTTGTCATACTGGCCGCTTGTCGCCAACACACTGAGCCTTTGGAAAAGCAGCTGTGGGTCAATTTGAATGCTGTCTTCTTTGAGGTGAACGGATGTTTTGCATGCAAGGGTTTTCACCTGATATTTCTTCTGAAATGAGTGTTCATGTACATCTTTACCCGCCATTTTCGTGATTATCGAGTCGCCCACTTCTTTTGCCTTCTCGCAATTCACTCCGTCTTCGGCTACGACACCAGTTGCAATGTTTCGCAATGATGGGTCTGCGCAGAACGGGTCTCTTTGGGTGAAGAAACCAACTATCTTCTGAAGGTCGCTGTGGTCGCGTTCCATTCTTGCGCGGGTAGCTTCCTTATGAGGTCCACTACTGGTATGTTGGTCGCTTGAATGGAAAGAACTTCCGGTAAGATTTTGCATTGACTGATTTATATCTGCGCAGGCTGGCATTGACATGGCCCAAGTCAAACGTTGAGTTTCACTCATCCCTCTTCCTCTAGTGAGACCACCACTTGTCTTCATACTCCTCATAAGCACCTAGTAACCAAATAGAAGGGTTACAAAACTATAACAGTAGCATATTTTTAAACATTATAATGCCTTTCTTAACTTATCGTTTTTAATATCCCCAGTCAAAGGTTATACTATGGAAAATAATGCAACCTTTTAAAAGATCTTATATACATAATACCTTACCTGTTCGATAATCAAGTCGGTTGATAAACCTCCCCAGAAACGATCACTTCGACGCACAACGTGCAGGCCATCCAAGAACTTCTTGTATACAGATGGATGTGAGGTTTCGAGGTTCTGCATGATTTGAAGGTAGAAATAAGCCGATTTTGCGTATTGGTTATGTCCCGCTGCTGCAAAATATGGTAACATTTCATAAACAGCCTGGAGGTGCAGTTTCCAGTTCCCGGTTCTTTCTCCTTTGATTAACTTCCTTAAAATGTCGACCATCTTCATGTACTCCAGCCATAAAACAGCAGTACGCTGACCCGACAAAGCCGCTTTCGTTTCCTCGATCTTCTTATTTGTCGAGTCAAGGCAACTGGAAGATGTCTCCTGGCCAGATGTTTGAGGGGTTTCCAAAGACTTTTTACACAGCTGCTTCAGAAGTTCTAGATCGATGTCCGTTGCTGGCTGTTGCGGTGGTTGCGCTTCTTCGTCTTCCTCGTCATCTTGATCTGTCCTTTCAAATGGTGCAGGTAGACCGAGTGCTTTGCAGGCTATCAATGAATTCAGTGCTTCATCCACCAGGAAATGTCCTCTAATTGCTCGTGCTATGGCCTTCCCGCTGAGCATATGAATGGTAGTATTCTTCGCGTAGACCAACTCTAAAATAACTTCAATTCCAGAACCCGCCATTATATAGCCAATGCATCCGAGGAAGCTCATCTGTGTGTGTAGATCCCCTAAAATCAGAACAACAGACTTCAACTTGCTATCTTCTGCTTCCTGCTGTGTTATCGTGAGGGCTTTCCAATAGAGGGGCTGGTCAAATGTGACTATTGGTGAGACTTCGTAGCGGGATGCTTGATCGCAGATAAAGGAAAGTGTGGAGTATATGCAAGTAATATCTGTGGGGTCCATGTCAATCATTGGAAGGAACATGATTGTAGATTGTCCAGGATGCGTTCCAATACATATGTTCTGCATCATACCGTTCCAACCAGGCTTAGAATTGCGTAGAAGTCAGTTTCCATAACAGATCGAGATTTGCAGTGCTATCCTTTACATTTAAGTTCTTTAACTCCTTGAACAACAACCTGGAAGCATCTTCACATGGCCCATTATACACGCGAATAGCTACACGCCCAGATTTAGCTATTTCTTCTGATGTCTCCTCTTTGCGCGGAATCAAAGTGCTGGTCTTCGTTCCTGGGGTTATGGAAGCGATTATCCCCATCCCATGAAAGGTTTCCTCGCCGTCGAGGGTTCTGATGTTGTGGTCAACGTTGTCGGCGGAATATTGCATAAAAAGACCCGGGACCCATCCTGGTATATCTATCCCTTGGGCCACTGCTGCACTTCGTCCATACTTTTGAACAGTGTTGTAAGAACAACAAAATCCATGTGAATTTAAGGAGTCAATTAGAAACTTTGAGCCGAATTGGTGGTGCATCTGCACTCCAAGTCCAAGCTGAAGCGGGGCCATCAGGGCTCTAGGCCGTTCGGCTTGCATAATTGCTTGACCAAGGGACGCAATTTTTAACTGCATATCCTTTCCAGTCACCAATACCTCGAGAAATGCCTGGAGCAATGCGGGGAGAAAATCTAATGCTTTTTCAACTGACGACATTTCAGAGCTAGTTGGGAAATGCTCGCTTGAACAATCCACTCTCTTAATTTCATTCTTTATGAACTTAGCTCCGCCTCTACAATTTTGGACCTTTCTATATTGGGATCTTCGATTCTTGGTTTCTCATAAAAATCATTCACTATTGACGCGACGTTCTGATGAAAAGTGACAACATTTGGCCTTTGTCGAATAGTTGTGATTAATATTCTCTCTCCAAAATGTTCTTCTAGTTTCTTCTTCATGTATACTGAACTGTATGCTTGATCCTCTTCACCTTCAAGAAACTCCTCCATCTTTCCGACAAGGTCGTCAATAGTGGGCTGTTCATCGTCGTTTTCCTCTAGAAATGCTATTACTTTAGAAAAAGCAGTGCTCTTAACCGTGTCTACAGGTCGTCCTTGGGTCTTCGCTTTCTTTGAGCTACTTTCTGCTCCAATGTTATGCTGTAAGGGAATATTCCTTCCTATTCGGAAATTGCTGCTACATAGCTGGTGGTAGACAGCATCAGCTGCGTGAAGATCTCGAAGATATTCCAGACGACCCCGCACCGCTATCGCCCAATCGTCGTTCCGTTCCTTGCACAGTCTACCAATGGATTCTTGGAACTCTATTGATCTCACGCTTATCATGACGTCGAGCCCTTTTTTCTTGCCATCGTACTTTGTAGGCTGACCGCAAAATAAACAATGCTCTGAAGAGCTGAAGGATAGGTGGGTTGAGCGCCGCCTGACTGAGCTTGCATTTTCCTCGCATTTCGTATCAGATGATTTCCCACGTGGTCTCAGCAGATCGAGCCGGCATTTCTTGTGAACTTTTAGGCCAGGCTTTGCATTAACTGCAGGATAGATTGATTTGATTAATTTTTAGGCATCCCTTCTCAGTTAGCTTGGTAAATAAGCTCTCATCCTTCCCCACGTCTTCACCACAGATGCAGCAGCTGGATTCCATTCCCAAACGGGACAACTTCCAAACTTCAACTAAAAGTGACCGAACAAAGATGTGATTTTGCCGCTTTAAATACATTATCACTCAAAATTGTGCATGGAAAAATACAGAAAAAGCTTAAATGAACTTACCTTCAGCAATTACATGCCCAATTAACAAAGAAAGAAGGAAAAAACGCCATAAAAAGTAATAATATGCTGTTGGAATTTCCATTCATAGCTATCAAGCCAGTACCTCGTTCGATTGTGTAAGGCGTTCCTCGCAGAAACGAGCAGTCCTGGATATCAATTTTAGATAGTTTTAGCACCTTATTCACTAGATTTTGTGCTGCTTTAGAACATATTTTGACTGTGATAGCTTTGTTTCACAATTTTAATCGTGAATACTAAAAAATCCTTTTTTAAAATAGTGATAAACAAATTAACTTAATTTCCGCCGGATGGGATACCTGTGGATAAATCGTTTTTTGCTTTAAAAAGCTCAAATTGTGCAAAACGCGCGAGGAAATGAGTAACAAATTTACAGGACAGTACAAACAATGTTTTCAACATGATAAAAACTGTTTCTATTTCCACGTAATAATAGAAACCCGTTATTTGTTATTTTTACAATGCGTGGGTACCCTGTGGTACACGGAAAAAAATAAACGCCATTTTAACCTTGTTCCGACACGAGAATTTTGTGGAACTTTTAGTATGATGTTTATGAAGGTAAAAGTAAGCCAAAACCGCCTTAAAAGCTTTTGTTGCAATTAGTTTGAACTTGGGCTACAAAAATTCATAGATTGACTGGACGTCCAGTCAATCTGTGGATTAAGTTCAAACTAATTGCAACAAAAGCTTTTTCAGCGAAATATGAAGCATCTAAATGACCTTTTTAACATATCAAAAGTTCCACAAGATTCCATGGTCGGAACACCTTGAAATTCGGAATTATTTATTTTTGCTATTTTACCACAGGGTTCCCGCGTATCGCACTATAGAAAAAACGCATAAATTGAACAATTTAAAGTTTTTTCTTCGTGTAACTAAACCTAGCTATATAGAGGCGCTTAATTCGCTTGGATTTCATTCGGGATACAATTAATGGCTACTATTTAGATTTTTAGTAGATAATTTTACTATTGTAGACTAACCACAGGGAGCCCAACCCAAGAAATAATAAAATACTGCAAAATTCTTACTGTTGTTTCATATTTACTGCTACTTTATACTTAAAAGCCTTTTGTGTGTAGTAAAACGTGTCACGTGACAGAACACGAAAACGCGGCTCCGATCGAGTTTAAAACAGCTAGGATGATGAGTGGATGTGTTTAGTTAAAGTTGAATCCTGTTTACCTAAATCAGCTTAGAAAAGATGACTACAATGTTTCATTAACGAGTAATTAAGACGAAAATATGCAAAATAGGTCACGTGAATTTTGTACCCTTAATATTTCCTTATCTTTACATGATAGTCATGTTTTCTAAGCGTAGTCTGAAATACTGCTGTAGGAGTAATGTTTTAGCAGGGTTATTTTATATTTATATGTTATCGTCGAAGCCGCATTTCACTTAAACGATTTTATATCATTATGACGTCATCGATCACGTGATACTACAACCATCCACTTAACAAATTTAAGGAAGTGGATATTAGTATTATGGTGTAATTAGATTTTGTTTAAACTGTTATTTCTGTCAGAAAACATTTTTTAACGTAAATCTATTTTCCGTTAAATGAACCAGGCCTTAACATGCTTGAGTAATGGATTGAATATAATAAAAAGTCAAAATGGAATTGCATACATATGTCCCGGATTGAACATAAATTGATGCTGCTGAATAAGCAATAATTTATTGGACTATTAAAAACGTAGTAACGTTGAACGAAAATCGTTTCTATTGAATATAAATCCGGTTTACTGAATATAAATCCTGTTTATCTTATATAATAATACGGTAAGTGTGTGTGTGTGTGTGACGCTCTTTCCCAGGCTCCCTCGATCGATAACCTAATATGAAGAACGCGCGCGCGCGTCCGAAAATGGCGCCAAAAAGTGACGGCCACAGGTATCCCAACGAAGACGACAAGTCATTGCTCTCTGTCTTTTAAAAAAAGAAATGAGTTTTCTCAAGCTCTACACTTAGTTGGGCGAGCAAGCCATCGAGTTTACGCAAGAGACCATCACCTAAGAGAACTGATCTCCGTACCCCATGATAGTCTGCGCCAATCTATTTTTGGCTCAGTGGACGTCAGTCACGTCACGATGCTATTTTAAGATTCAGTTCCAGCTCCTCACGGATTTTCATCGCTCCATCTCATGAATTCAAACCTTGATTTCAACAAAGAAAGAGAGGCGATGGATGCGAAGCTTCAAAACTCTGAATTATGGCTCTGAATTATGTGTTGCTCCATAAACTTACTACCCGGACTGGTATGGTATGGAACGGATCTGACCTGATCTGACTTGAAGACTCGATAAAATAAACTTTGAATTTAAATATAAGCTACGGAGTGTAATTTGAAAACCTGTTAAAAATATTGCCATTTGGACCCGGGGGGGGGGGGGGGGGGGGGTACTTACATGACAAATGGGTATGTATGTGAGGCCAAGAGGCTCAAACCCTGACCCTGTTTGACCCAATCCGAGCTCCAAAACCCTGATTGCCCCCTTTTGGGAAAAAAAAAACCCTGATTGCCCCTTCTTTAAATTGTTTTCAAAACACGGTCGGATATATATCCTGGCCGGTATACCGCGTACCGGGATTTCATGCAAAATACGGAACATTTCAAGTCGGGACGTGGCATTGGGTAAACAAATCAGCAGATGAAGTACATAGATAAACTTGTACTGAAGTACGAATTAGCGGCGTCACGATGTATGGGAATCTCAGTGCTTGCATGTGGGCAGGCGATCAAAATGCGGCAACAGAATGTCTTTTTTTGACATAGTAGCTAAAACAAATGAACTGCCTAAAAAATACTGAACCCCGACCCTGACTGCACCCAAATTATACTCAAATCCTTATCCTGATCTGCCCAAATCAGGTCAAAACCCTGACCCTACCTGCCAAACTGAGCTCAAAACCCTGACCCACCCGGCGGCACATACATAATACGTCACAAACAGGAGTACCCCCCCCCCCCCCCCCCCCCCCCCACCCCGGGGAAAATAGTAAGCGACAACCCGGTAGCCTCGCTTTCAATCCAGATGGCCGAAGTGCGATTAATAGCGAATTTCCACACTCGGAGCAACGACAGGGTTACCTACCGACAGTACGTCAAGACTTATGAAAGATATTGATTAGAATCATATCAAGAGGAAATCTACAGTGATTTCAGCCCATGTTCATTAAATTCTATGGACTGAATATATATTCATAAATTCCATTCTGATGACGCATTCTGTGCTCTTCTACCAGGAAGAAAAAGCCGCTTTCTTTGAGCAGTCTTTAATAAAGACTTAAAGTGCCACTACGACGAAATTTGACCATTTCTTTTGCCACTTTTTTGTATTCCATAAGAACAAACAGTGGCAGATATATCCAAATCAGTGAAAAAAGTTTGCCAAGGGGCCAATTAGACCACACATTTTAAAGAGAGTTTACCGTTAAAATCACGTCCGCCATTACGCGAATCCGTTTCCGTGGGCGAGGAATAATAATAACTTTAATCCTTATACCAACAACGGTACATTGGAATTACGGTAATAACAGTACAACTGTATAAACACCTAAATACAAAACTAAGAAGTATTACAAGCATTGAACAAGACAATGATATCATAGCAATATTTGGCTGAAAACTTCATAATCGAATCGTCCTTCATTGACATTATATATAAAAACAAAAAAAGCCCGCTTACTAAAATATCGAAATGAACTGTTTACATCCAACAGGTTATTAATGAAATCTTCCCTAAGAGTTATACAATTCCTGTTATTACAAGTCATTAAATAGTGAAATTTGTCTCCTACTTCACCTAAATCGCACATTGTACAAACACGTTCGTCATGTGGAATTTTTTTATATCGGCCAGACTCAACAGGCAATTTGTGCGCAGAAATCCTTAGCTTAGATAGTCACCGCCTGACGATATTTAATGTTTGAAATATGAGAGAGATACTTTTCAAAACCTAAATTAAACTCAACTTGTTTAAATGTGCGTAATTTCCCGCCGCTACAATGTGGTAAACCACCCTGTTGAACTTGACCTTTCCAAACGTAATCATAATAATCATACAATTTCGATTTTAAGTATTTGGCCAAAGTTCCAATTTGCTTAGAAGGTACAGAAATATCCTGAAGAGATTTCAAACCACATAACTTTAGGGTATAATTTGTGAACATTACACCCTGAAAATTTGATTGTATACACTGGTATGCGGCTTTCCCTACGAGGGTATCACTATAAAAAGGGTCCTTCGTGCGTAACCAATACTTCACCACTAATACGGAAATATGTACAATCATAGGTACTCTGCCTAACTCCGCATAGACTGCTAAATTGGTAGCTTTAGAATGAACACCTAAAACACGCTTGCAAAATTTCAAATGAAGCCTCTCTAAATCATTAACAACATTAAAAAGTTTCTGTTTAAAAAGATCAAAACTAGATATTTTCCCCAACATATATACTCCCCAAATTTCACAGCCATACAACAACACCGGAGCTAGTCATTTTTTTTAGCGTATGTGACGTCATACACTTTACGCATCGTTCTCAAGTTGCTTCGAACCCATACATTTCTTCTTATTACTCGGGCTGCCTGTGGCAGAATGCAAGCCGTTTCTTTTTTTTTTATTCAGTGCAGCAAGCTTTCTGCGCATGCGTTAAAGGTCAAATTCACACCAATCAGATTGCACTGTGCTGGTCACGCAACAATCGCCTGGTTAATTTATTTACATAATTTAATACAGTAAATCAAGATGGTGGAGGACCCGCGAGCAACTTTCTCTCTAACTTGGAGTCCCATCTCTCAAATGTAAGCCAGTTTAATGTTTTATTTTATGGTGTAAAATCCCCGCCAAAAATCGAAGTTGGAATACAACATCCAACTTTAGCGATCAACATCGGACTTTGTAATTATCAACTTCGAACTTTGGAATACAACATCGAACTTCAGCGATCAACATCGGACTTTAGCGATCAACATCGGACTTTGTAATTATCAACTTCGAACTTTGGAATACAACATCCAACTTTAGCGATCAACATCGGACTTTGTAATTATCAACTTCGAACTTTGGAACACAACATCGGACTTCAGCGATCACCATCGAACTTTGTAATTATCAACTTCGAACTTTGTAATTATCAACTTCGAACATCGGACTTCAGCGGTCAACAATCAATGTTGAACTTCGGAGCACAATATCGGACTTCAGCGATCAACATCGGAGTTTGTAATTAATTTTAATGCCGCACTCGTGTGAGTCACCATCGGACTTTGTAAATCAACGTCGTGATCTCTATGTTGAATGTTGAGTCCTGCAGGCGTTATAAAACCGCCAAAATTAACGTCATCGTGACAAAATCGATTCTTCTAGGGAGGGGTGGTAGCACAACTTTCCAAGATGGCGGATATGGTGGGTGTGATTGAAGTACTATTTAATTTATTTACACATTCCGGAATAACAATAACTGGAATAACATCTAGAGATTATTTCAATGGTTAAAAAGTGCCGAAATACTTAAGTTAAGCCTTGAGCTTGTTATGGACCGTTAGGTGGGGATTTGTATGGTGCCTGCTGTCACTGACTTCGGCGGTAATTGTCAAGGCTGATTGACCGCTGGCCACTCGTACAGGAAATCACTAGTGAGTTTGTTATTTAAATCTTTGAATTTGAAAATAAAATTTAGTCCATCTGCTTTTTAAAAGTGGAGTATATATACAGACTGAATATTTTTCTACATTCTAGGATGTACTTTTTATGTTTATAGGTTGCCCTACACGTTTTAGGCCTGGGTCATTACAACATGTTTTGCTTTTGCCACAGCTTATTTGTAAGCTTTTGTAGTTGGACAACGTCCCTAGGGGTAGGGGTATTTTTCAGAATTTGACTGGGGGGGGGGGGGGGGGGGGGTGGGGGTCGGGGTTTAAGTTGACTCCTGCTTTACCAGCAACAGTCAAACCAAACACAGACATCCTTCTTTCGACTCTTCGCTGTGCCACTCCAAGAATACAACTCACTTCCTATACTGTCAATTAACGGTCTATTAACGCTCATCACGGCAAAGTTTCTCGTTGCCAAAAAAATCTTTCACACACATAAATTCTGAAGAAAAGTTATAGTTTGAATTTTAAAACATATTATATGATGTTAATTTACTGGTTTAATTTTCATTTTGGAACGGAGGGGAAAACGCTAGCGATTTGTGTACCCCACCCCTCCCCTAGGAACACAAATCGCTGGGAACACAAAACACTGTGACAGCGGTTTTATAACGCCTGCAGGTTTAGATCACGACGTTGATTTACAAAGTCCGATGTTGACTTGTGCGGTATTAAAATTAATTACAAAGTCCGATGTTGATCGCTGAAGACCGATATTGTGCTCCGACTGTTCAACGTTGATTTACAAAGTCCGATGTTGATCGCTGAAGTCCGATGTTGTGTTCCACAGTTCGAAGTTGATAATTACAAAGTCCGATGTTGATCGCTAAAGTTGGATGTTGTATTCCAAAGTTCGAAGTTGATAATTACAAAGTCCGATGTTGATCGCTGAAGTCCGATGTTGTGTTCCAAAGTACGAAGTTGATAATTACAAAGTCCGATGTTGATCGCTAAAGTTGGATATTGAATGCAAACTACGATTTTGGGCGGGGATTTGACACCATATTATTTAACTTCACTCGTGCGAAAGCCTTCCAACAGGCTCAGGATATTTCAACTGGCGCTCTTGTTTGAGGTACGTTTCGTAGGTAATAAACACGCAGCACAGAAATAATTTATGATGACCGAAGCAGTTATTGAACTCTCAAGCTAAACAAGACTCCTCTCACGGCCGAGGTTTTGGTTCGAGAAATTAAAGGCTTCCAACAGTTCCCTTTATAGTTCTGTAATATAATGAGCAGACTGCAGTTTTGGGAAGGAGGGTAAAAGCTTTTAAATAGAGATAAACAAAACGGGCATTTCAGTTAATAATCTTTAATCCAACAAATACTGATATGGACGCGATCAGCGAGCTGCGATAAAGAGCCGGCGCAGGGTAGAAAGAACAGTAGAGAAATATAGTGATAGCTCCATCATCGGTGGACAGGATATACATTTGAGACACTCATCTATTAGTACTCTGAACTTGCAGAACAGCAGACTAAATCAGTTAGGACCGAATTCGTATTTTTTTCGATCAAAAAAAGAATCAATGCCTTCAGTAAGATTCCCAGTCATATCAGTAATGGTGACTACCAAGCATTGTTGCTGGGGGAGATGTAATAAATCCGGCGCTCAAAGAGATATGTCTCGGAGAATGAAGCATCGATCGGTACACCGCTAGTAGAGGTTTCTCATCTTTTCTCGGCCTTTTTGATCACTCACAGGAGGAGCGTTTCTGTTCCAAAACCTTTACAGCAAATTCAGTGAGAATTGTCAGCGTTGGGATAAATGTTTGTACAAGAGACCTTAAAAGCACAGAACAACGAGACTAGGTCTGGCAATGAAACGTAAGTGGCTATAAATTACTGAAACCCTGACTATACCCACCAGTAAACAATGAGAAGGAACTACTGTTCAACCATTAAGTTTACTTGAATTTATCAGTGGATTCTAAATACATTTTGGAAGCAAAGCCTCGCCTACAGTACATCTAACATGCTTTGATTTATTTTCTGAGCACAAATGAAGTTAATTTCTTTCGGAGCTGCAGGTACTCGATAAATGCAAACAATAATATAATGGTTTGAAAGAGCACACCAACATAAGCAAGATTGCCGAATTTTAGGATGCTATCAGTTCATAGTTTTAATGTATATGCTCTTCCAGCCATAACAGCTTTGGTCTCCGATGAGTTTTATTGAAGAATTTCCAATCTCCATTCGCCGATGAATGCACTCGGCACGCGGCTACATTCTTTTGTTTTTGCCTTAATACAGGAAAACCTGACCTTTGTAACTTTTCAATGTTTAGGTGAAGTCTTACAACGATATTGCGTGGGGAAAGATGAGTTTGGGATACAGTTTAAATAGGACTTGACAGTCTATATAGTAAGCATGTCTCGTTGGTTGGCCAGCGAAGATGCAAAACTCGCTTGACATGCAAGATCGACGTTTGTCGCTTAGTTGCAATCCTCTGTATTTCAGCCAAAGTTTAAGCTGTTCGACAGTATAATCATCAGGTTCTCTTTCAAAATATGGTCCAGGAAAGCAGTCATTTCTGGTAGAATAGACAGAGGACGAACTGAAGTGCTAGTCAATTCTTGTAAGTTGATACAAGAAAAGCGGTTTGTTTGTCTGAGTCTTGGCGGGGGGTCTAGACTTGTGACGTAATTACCGCGCTCCGCTATTAGCGTGCGTAACATGAATAAGTAGAGGTCAACTACTTTAATTTACATACACGAGAAAAACAAAAATATTAAATTACATATATATACTAGGGGAGCAGAGAATGAATGTCACCGCGCTACCGGCCACTCCTAAAGACTGCTAAATTCAGCTAATAATTCTTCCCTTCGGTTATTACTAGAGGATTTCAAATGAAAGTGTATTTCATCTTCAATCTCATGTGGCCCGAGTGAAAGCCCAGATGGGCTCTTGTATTGGCTACAAACTCACACTGCGAATTTTGCTGTGGTTTAGTAAATAACGACCTAAAATCTGCATCAGATTCTTCAGAACATAGTAATGTGTCTTTCTGTTTGAATTTATTGCCGGATGTAGATGATTTAGGGGGAAATAGAGCTGCTGGCGACCGAGTTGAAATCTGGACGAATAGTCGCTAAAATCTCTTGGGAAGTGGCCTGCTATAGTAAGTAGTGCTAGCTAGCAGAGGTTTCTTATCTTTTGGGGGTAATTTTTCCCCAGGGTATTTTCCCTGGTTCGGCTTTCAGGTTGTGCTGCTACTGGGATCCGGGCTACAAGAAGAATTCAGCGGAGAAATCACTAAGGTAATGATCAGTTTATAAGTCCTAAGTTTGTTCATTGTTTATGTAGTGAAACCCGGATTGCTAGTTCGTAAATGAGAGAGATCGATAATTATCTGTGTCCCGGCAATAGATTTTCCGGCGAATCTACATTCTAAAATACAATGTAATTGCTATAAAATTAAATCGCTCTCTTGTCTAACATGAAATCGTGAGTGATAAGAATTTACTAGAGACTAACATTTTTTTTTAACTGACTGATCTGCAGCTTTTACAGTACCCTGGATACCAGAGGCATTTACAGTACCCTGGATACCAGTGGCTATCACAGAACCAAACTTCGCGCGTCCCCGTTTCTGTTTGACACACAAACAACTGAAACAAGGTACTTCATGAAATAATATTGGTGGTTTCTTCTGTGGTTTATTGTCTTGAAAATAAAATTAGCAGTAAATTAAAAGGCATACTACATCGATAGGTTTATTTGTTTATAGGAAACAGCAATATGAGTTATTTATGACAAACTATGTTCTCAGCAAACGTAGCCGCTTATCAGTTTCGGTCAATCTATACTAGTAGTAGTCTGAGTAGTACATTCTGTCAGTTGGTTCGGCTGTTTTGGCCTTCCTCTGACCTGTTATACTGGACTCTGCTACGATCTTACCGGCTATTCCATGTGATACAAACAATTGGAGAAGCCTCTGTCCTCAAAACGTACACAAACCAACCATGAGGCTCGAAGATAATTACAAACCGTATTCTTGGTACTCCACTGGAAGGCTTGAATGTAGCGAAATGCCAGCTTTGTGGTTCGCTAAATTGCTACAGTCCTGTACAATGCACAAACTTGAAGGATTATTTCTATTCAAAACGTTTTGTTTGCTTTTCAAAGCCGGAAAATGGTACACTTTCTTGCTACATATGTTAGTTCGCATGAAGGTTTGTAAGTAGCCACACGTGTTGTTGTGTTAAGTGTATGACGTCACGTACGCTAAAAAATGACCAGGCCTTCCTCGCCCACAGGAACGGGTTCGCGTAATGGCGGACGTAAAATTCAAGATTGGAGTCCAAAAAATAAGACTTCCCGTCGTCGTATCGAAAAACGGTTTGAACTGGTAATAATATAGCCACTCTACTTTACGAATATGAGAAAAAATTGAAATGTCAAAATTTGATCGTAGGGGCACTTTAACTTACGTACATGCATGTATACTCGATATCAATTCAAAACGATGAACTTACTGATCTTGAAGAACTGGGTTGTTCAGTTGCAGATGAGCTGGCACTGGCAGACTGAGCATCTTGAAAAGGGCCAGGGGTCAGATTTAGAGCCGCGGGTCTCGGACTCGGAGGCGGGAAGATAATTCCAGCCGTTGCCGTTGGCGAAGAGCGAGGCGAAGAGTTATGATTCCTTAGGGCAAATGTTCTTACGATCGTCTGGCTCACTGCTGCCGCAAGTTGTTCAGCAAAGTCATGATTGTTATTCATTTGAATACAGGGAAATATGGAGAGTAGAAAAACCTAGCTGTACTGTAGACGTAGTGGTGTAGAACTAGAAGCACGACAACAGGAATTTAACATGCGGTACACGCGGTCAGCGTTACCGTTACAACCGTCATGAGTTAACATAGGATCGAGGCTACACACGGAGACGAGGCTAGATACGGTTTCTACTGTTGCGCACATAATTTGCGCATATAATTCATCATGACATAATTCATTATGTGCACATTATGTCACATAATTCATTATGTGCACATTATGTCACATAATTCATTATGTGCACATTATGTCACATAATTCATTTAGTGCACATTATGTCACATTGTCACATAATTCGTTATGTGCACATTATAAGAACAATAGCAAGCATTTAAATATTACAAAAAATAAGAGTTCTGTATGGTTTGGAGGAATGCCATCCCCTCAGATTTTCAAACACTTCCTATTCAGGTGACATTATTACTCAAATATCTTCAAACTTGGTAAACATGATTTCCATGTGGTCTTTCTTGTGGTGCGATTCATTTTTTTCAAATTAGTTTTGAATGTGTTTGAATGTGCACACTCAGTTCCAGTTCTTTTGTAGTTAATTACAAAATGGCTAATAGTGTTTCATTTGCCCACCCACCCTCTCTATGGAACAGTCATCATTTCTGTGTATGTAACTATACTGTAATTTATGTAGGGCCAATAGATACTTTAGGCTACATTATCATATTTTATCAATTCCAATCTGTAACATCTTATTGTAAGGTATTTCTGTGATTATCAATATCCCAAACTCTCAGAATCCTGGTTTAGCATTCAATTTGAATTTCGAACTAATATTATAACAGCTTGTTTTTTTCTGCTTTGTGCCCTCAAGTATATATTTTTTGGTGTCATTTCGAAATAAAATGCTAGAATCCCACAATGGCACAATCTGGTGAGAGAACTGAAAATAATTTTGTTTGCATTAACACAATAAATTGTTCTTGTTTAAAAGTCTTTTTTACAACAACTGCCAAATTTCTCGCAATGATTGGCTTATTTTCATATGCAATATTTGGGCAGACAACCAAAGCTGACGTCATTTGTCAAGGAGTGTGTGTGTGCGGCTTTCGTTTGAAGCTAAAAGTGTTTTGTTGTTGTAAAATTGACTATTTAGTTTGTTGTTGTTGTAAAAAACAAATTGAAGTATTTTTTTTTGTGTATGTCCTAATATTGACAATGATTTTCATCATAACATGGCCAAAATACAAATGTAGCTGATCCACAGCTAATTTGACCATGTTATGATGAAAATTATTGTCAATATTAGGACAGACACAAAAAACTAGCTTCAATTTGTTAAATATATGTTGGGAATTAAACCTTGGCCCTATTCTTGTGTTATATCCCCAGATCAACCAAATTAACTTGCTTGAAAACTGCGATTTTTGTCGTTTATTCTCTCACATGGTCAAGTATTACAAGCCCTAAACCTGCCATGGTGCGCAATGTTTTCACAAAAGTGAGGAGCGCATGATGCGAGCCACACTCTGCATTATATCACACAGTTACTGGACTGCGTTTCTTTCCCTTCTGATTCGAGTTTTGATAATCAGATCATGATGGGGACTATATAAATATTTAAGGGCTTTTACAGTAGTCCCCTTCTAATATATTTTTTGGATATAATTTTCAGGTATTAAAGAGTATGAAAACTGAAACAATATATATGGAGTAATAAGTAATGTACATATGACTTGAGGCGATTACTATGCTTCTATTAATGTCCACATGAGTCATGATATAATAGGCACAAGTTTATTTTGCACTTTTAATAAATTAATTTTTAGTCTTCGATTTCTTCATTTTATCAGGAATATCAATCCAAAGATTTATACCTTTTGATCTAAGTCTGACCTGTGCAGTTTTTATAGTAAATCCTCGATCGTACTTTCAAAATCGCCTTCCGAGCTGCTGTTTATTGGAACGGAAGCTGTAAAAACAATCTCTAATCTTCTTTTCAGGCTATTATTTGTACAATTCGGATCATAGTAGTGGTAATTATCCATCTTTGCCCTCGCCCGAAGCCTTGCTTTTAATGCACCGATAAAAAAAATACTGAGCCTACGATATCACAAACTGCGGTAAACATTAAAAATGGCGCGAAAAAAGATACCGTAATTTTTTTTTCGCGCCTTATAAAGTCATTCGGCAAGTCATTCCGCCAGCTATGTCACATGCCATTCCGCAAAGTCATTCAGCCTTTTACCCTCACCGCTCTAAACTCGGTAGAGAGCGTCCGAGTTACGTTCGTTAATCTTGTTTCGAGTAATTACTCGCCGAGTAAAGTTTTGCAAGTGGTTTCTTTTTCTTTGTGTTTCGAGTTGGCTCTGCAAGAACCGGATCACCTAGGATGGGATCTAATCAGCAAATATATACGAATACTAATACAAAAATAAAAGGCTGATTGTACGGTAGGAAGGTTGGCCGTGCCAACCGAAATATCGGTTATAATTATATATTTCCCTAACCGTACAATCAGCCTTTCATTTTTGTATTAGTATATATTTGGCCTAACACGTGACAGGGTAATCCAATCAGATTCGATATCGCTCGGGACACTGCGGGTCACTTAATTTTATTTACATAACTTTGGAGTCATACATTTGGAGTCCCATCACTCGAATGTAAACAGCTTAATGTTTTATTTAACTTCATTCGTGGGAAAGCCTACCAGCAGGCTCATGATATTTGAACTGGCGCCCATGTCGGAGCCGAAGGACGACTTTTACCCAGAGATTTATTCGGCACGACGAACACCACACGAGTATAGTGGCCAAAACACGAGCGAAGTTTTGCTGAAACCAAAGGTTTCTTCGATGGAAATGGCAAGATGTTGAGTTTTTCTAGTACTTTGGATGGAAATTTCTCGCATTTTACGAAAAGATGGCGCTCCTAACGCACGTGGCCTGGCGTGGTGAAATATTTGAACCGACATTTGTAAGTAAAACACAAAACTTACCAGATTGCATTGTTGTTATTTCATATTAGTTTCTGTTAAAAGTAACGACATCAAATATAGTAGTAAATGGCCCGATTCCTGTTGTTCTAGGCCAGCGTCGGCATCCCAGTGAACGCAAAAAAAATGAGTGGAAATCACGTTTCGTTATAAATTTCATCCTCCTTCAAGATGTAGAAAATGAACACTAGCACTAATATTTGAAAAGCCACCACTCTCCGACACACCCTAAATATTCGCAAGGGATATAGCTATTGTCTAAAGTAATGCCGTGATCGCTTCGGTTCCTTTGTTTGTTCGCGCACATTTAATCTCTCAATTCCCCGGCCCATTAAAAAACAATGCATATTTATAATTTTCCCTTGCATCGTAATGAGGGAAAATTAGAAGACAATGCAGGCTGGATATGAGAGGGTGAAAAGCATCAACTCTTGCTGCCTTCTGGCACGACTAGCCCTGCGCTCCCAGGTAAAAAAATTGAACCCAAACTGACCTGGCTTCATCATATCCTTCAACGTAATCCATGTGGGATCACGTATTTCAATCTGCACGTTCTTCTCTTATTTCTCAAACCCGCTTCTTCCATGTGGGATACTTAAAACCATATACGCATGACTTTAAATATTTAGTCAAGCACATAATTACATTGTGTTTTACTGCTATTCTTCTAAAAAACAACACACTTGTCCCCAGGGGAAGCCAAGGTCATTCAATCGAGCATTAAAACGTTTTCGAAAAGCAACTCAACTGTAAAAAAACGTCTGATATAGCAGTCTAACTCAACTGCGATGTCTTTAGTTTAGGCAGAGAAAACTAAACTTCTCAGAGATTTGTTCCGTTCCTCGGCGATCAGAGTATTACAAAGTTATACCATGACAATTCGGGAAATTAGTGATAAAATTTCCCCTCAAGCCTCGGGAGAGTATGTAAAAGTCCCTCGGCCGCTTCAACAAACTCTCCCTCGGCTTGCGTGGAAATTTAATCACTAATTTCCTTCTTGTCATGGTATTACTTATAATAAAAGTTACATGTATACTACAATAGCACCTGTGATTGGACAGTGAAGTTAGAAATAATATTATTAGTCCATGAATCCTACTGAAAAGCTTTGATTTCTATAAATGTTGAAAATATGGGTTGGTAAACCCTGCTAAAGAGTGTTGTTTGCTAAAATACAAAAAAAAAAAAATCTCAAATATAATATTTTTGAGCAAGTTAAGTTCAGAGACTGTTATGTGAAGTTGATGTATTATAATTACTGGGATCAGCTGTGATAGGCCTTTTGCAGGAACAGTCATGTGCTGGTATAATACTTTGTTAAAGGGAACCTCGGCTGAAAAACAATGTTTGCTCTCAAGTGTTTGTTATGGATGCCTAAGTCTGTTTCTGTGTTTGTCTCCAGTAAATTGTACACTAGATGTCATTTATGCACCGATTTTCTTCTCGATAAAACTCATTTGAATTTCCTGCGCGCCGCCATCTTGAATTGTATGACGTCACAGTGTTGCCTTATTGTCAGAAAACAATAGCTCTTTTGTTATGCGACAATAGGGGCAACACTGTGACGTCACGATATCCAAGATGGCGGCGCACAGGAAATTCAAATGAGTTTTATCGAGAGGAAAATCGGTGCATAAATGACATCTAGTGTACAATTTACTGGAGACAAACACAGAAACAGACTTAGGCATCCATAACAAACACTTGAGAGCAAACATTGTTTTTCAGCCGAGGTTCCCTTTGACGAATAACCTGAGCTTGTGATCTCCATGGGAAAGACGTTTCCATGGATGCTAAGCTAACTTTAAAAACGCTGATTTAGAAAGATCGACAATCGATTGGAGGTGGAAAATAGCATTTACAAACCGGTGGGGGTATTTTGCAGAATGCTGAATGCCAAGTAGAAAATCCGGTCAGCGGAAATATCATGAGCCCCGGAACCATGTGCTCTAAGTTGTGACGGCTTCGCCATTTTCGTGAAACTCGTTTACCTGTGATTTTGTAGCCCTAAAACCTCGTCGTTTACCTGGGAACTTGTGTTCACTGACCGGTTAGGATATGTCTTATGGTTCGGGTTAGGGTTTTAGTTGAGAGGTTGGAGCCATTCCTGAATTTAGCCACCAAGTGTCAATTTTTCACATAGTATCACTGTAGATATGTCATATCAAATAAAAGCATGAAAGAGAAAGATAGGACATACTATTTGAAAATGTGTTTCGGTCTCCCGCGTTCAAGGCGAACGTGATAACCACTACACCATCAGAGAACCTACGGACCGCTGACCGAATTTTCTAATTTGCATTCAACATTCTGCATTCTGTAAAATACAAACAGGTTTTGCTAATAACACTTCCGGTCTCGTACAAGTGCCTTTAAATACATGAATTATATGAATTTGCTTGCCATCTAGTGCAACCACGTAATTGCATTCCTGCAAAAGGTCCATGTCATTTTATATAAATTATCACGAGCATGAGCACAAACCAATGTATGACACAAACATATGCTAGAGCTACATGTATTCACCCGTTCCTAGCTAGGTGGCCCGAGTAAAGGCCACTCAGGGTCTCTTGTTTATTCACATACCGATTACTATGTTATAAAGGCGACGCGAGGAGACGAAATAAATTGAGTCCCCGAGCAAGTTCGAAATTTCAACTCAAAAGCATCAAAATAATCCCTTGCTGGAGAAGAAAATCTCGATCAGTACTGTAGCAAAGTGCTTGTGAAATTGATTTGGAAAATATAAAAAAATGAAGCCGAAAAACTCGTCTGATTTCAAAAACTTGAAGAACATGGACTGTTTGGCGCCGAGTTTGTGTCTACTGTACTGTCTTGTATGTTGTTTCTAAATGCTCCTATGCAACTGTAGGCGATTTAGTAATCACAAGGCCAGGAAATATTATTGTCATCCGGTTCCTCTAAAGTTTTAAAGTGCATTGAGCTCAATTTTTTATCATTAAAATCGATTCTCCATCAAGTAAATAGTTGAATTGTAAAATATTTCTTAATTTGAGTGCTGCGTCTATGAGTTTTCGAGGTTTCTATTTCCGATATGCTAATTATGTGACGACATGCGAGAACTCATTTATTATACAAAAACGTGCTGGCAGAAATATACATATTTTCTAAACATCCATGTAATATATGTGCCTTATATCAGTGATTTTACCAAATATTTTGTATAAATCAGAAATAGTTTCATTCACAAGGAGAAAGAAATGACCCTTTGTTGGTCTCACGTGACGTCATATCATTAGCATATTGGAAATAGAAACCTCTATAACTCATAGACCCTATGCATAAGTCCTGGTAACTAGCATGTCAACGAGGCCAGTAGGTCCTCTGGAATGTTGAAATTGAAGCGCCCGGGGAGATTGTGAAATGCACTGAAGGAATGTTCAGTGAAACAATGCCGTTAATTTGCTATGCGCCTGGCTGGTTGTACTATAAAGAAACATTTTTCAACTAAACAATCATGTTCAACACGTTTCACACTTCCTGCTAGCATTTCAACTTCAACATTCCAGAGGACCTACTGGCCTCTTTTTCGTGTTGTGACCGCGCGAGTTATGCATAGTGTGTATAGACGCCACAATCAAATTAAAAAATATATCAAAAGTTCAACTATTTACTCGATATGGAGAATCGATTTTAAAGATAAAAAATACAACATTTCGGCCCGTACATTTTACAACGACAGGAAACCGATGTGAGTTTCAATTGAGTTCGTGTATGCTCGTTAGATAAACCCGCAGTTGGCATGTAAACAGTGACATGTTCGTTTCGCTAATCAAAGACTGAGAAATGCGATACATAATGAATTATGATGTACTAATCAATCATTTTCGTTTCCCAGTTTTCTGGGAAGATCCACGTGACCTGGAACACGATTAACGAACGTTACTTACAGACGCTCCCGATTTTTGAAGAGGAGCAGCCGCTGTACACAGGCTTACATTGTGTCAATCAAAATGTTACGCTAGCCGTTCTTCTCGCGCCTTCGGCACTATAGTTCGTTTATCGGGCGGGCCTTCGGCGCAGTTCATGGTATTCTTTGTTTATAATATACTGAGCAAACGTTTACTGAGAGCGTGCAACTGCGCACTCTATAACCTTTTATGCACTCGTTATTGACCAATCAGAATCCAGATATTTTGTTGAATAAATTATAAATGCGAATAAAACTTATGTCACCTAAAACTGCAACGAAAAACGTACTAGAATACCATGGTTCTTCAAAAGTGTGTCGGTGAATTGTGATGCTTTCCATTGATTTTCAACTTCAAATGGCCTTATTTGTACGGTACTATAGAAGTGCTTAAAATAGTCGAAGATGAAGGCTATCGGCGTGGTTTGAAATATTGTTTTGGATACACCTGTAGGAACCCAAGGAGACGCTTTAAGGGATGTTTACAGTCTGGCCAATGAACATGTTAATACCTATCGAGTCTGTCGCAATTTCCCTAGTTTGTACATCATCTTGGACAGGAAGTTATCACGCCCTCTGTGCTACGTATTATTGTTCCCTCGGGGTTTATTTTCGTACTTTCAGGGTCATTTTACATATTGCTAAAGTTGACTTACTACCAAGAATGCTTACCACAGTAAATGTCGGCCTCCTGGAAGAGCAGTCTGTTAGACTGAAGGGGTTACCGACGTTAAATATAGAACTTTATTTGATGCTTTCAAGTAAAGAACACAACTGAAATTAAAGATTTCCTGGATTATTTTTCCCCGCCGACATTTACAACAGCGGCGAACATCGTCCTAGCTGATGATTATTTTTCACTTCATAGCGGTTCAATTCAGACTGGCAGTTCATTTGAGAGGACGAGTCAGTAGTTTATGTGAACGACATGTCATCTGTTCTTGTGCTACCTACGGGTTAACGAAACCATCTCACTCTTCGATTTTTTATCATTTCAAAGGTTCCGAATAAAAGCATTTTGTGACGAGCAGATCGCCTAATGTTTGCGGAAATACGTCCTAAGACGCATCCATTGGGGCGCGGACTATATTTTTTATTTGGTATATTTTAATGCCTAGTAAACTAGCGAAAAATATGTTTTACAAAAGGTGGCTAAAGTTTTGCCGGTGAAGCTAAATGTGTCGTCGACATGCATTGTTAGAGAGAGGAACCACCATCTCACCCCTCTTCTTACCTCTCTCCCCTTTTCTTTTTAAGGTGGCCCGACCCGGTTTTTCAGTGGCAGCGGTACCTTTCAAATTTGAACAAGGAATACGACATCGTATTAAAGAACAAGCGACCAACAAGGAAATCGGCGCAAAAGTTTACTGATTTGAGATTAATGTTTGACAGCCTTAAAATGTTTCAGTGAACTGAGAGTGACAAAAGACCGAAATTTACATCTTAACATATCTTATTTAAGCTCAGATTTTCCGGCCGAAATCAAACGAAATGATTTTCTTCAGCTTTTCATACAAGGTAGTTAAACGGTATAAGAATATATTTCCAACACGCCTTGTAAACCTAAAACTTACCAACCTGTTTAATTTGTTTTGTTTTTGATTTATTTTTGGTCCCAAAAACTTCCGTCGAAAATTCCTCGATAATTCATCAAACTCATTAGACATGAAGACAACTATGTGAACTTTGAGTACCAGAGAGCATTTTGAAAACAAACGTCACGTCCATATTTCATGAAAATCGGCTGTATATAAAAAGGCCGATGGCGTCACAGCGTTGCTATAGTAACTCCAATCTCGCTAAAACTTACTTCATCTGAAAATTTCATATATCTCTAACAATGTCGCAACGGCCGATTTTTTTATTGGTTTGCTTATGATGTCGTATTCTTTGTTCAAACTTGAAAGGTTTCGCCACTGAAAAACCGGGTCGGGCCAGTTTATCCATCAACTTTTATAGACGTCACCACTCGATCAACTCGATTAAGAAAAAAACTTATACAGTATATATATACTCTATTTTGGGACATATCGTCATATTGTCTGTTCAATCGTGATAATAAAAGTCCTTTCAAAAGTCAGTAACAGCTTGGCCTTTCTCTCCTTCGCCAATATTCCACAAACTCGCAATTTTCATTTGCCGCAAATAAACCACGAAGAATGAATGAACCACAGCACACTGGCTCACTCCCCCGCACAGCTACGAATCCACCCATATCGCTATGAATTCAATCGAATTACGCATTTGGAAGGTGTGTTGTGGAGTTTCGTTTTCACTGATCCTAATATGTGTCTTGCCTTCGTTTGGATATTGAAAGTTGGCGTCAAATTTCATTCAAATTCCCATTAAAAAAATTCAAGATAATACCACAGTTTTCCAGCTTGAAGAACTAGAGAGACCGAGCCAGTCTTTGTTTGAAATATATTTATGTATATGCTGAAATTCCCCATGTAAATGATAAACTTCTCATTGCTTGTTGTTCTATTGATGTTTTTTATATTTTTATATTTATCACGTAAATAATTAACGAAGTTTTAGAATATTGCTAAAAGTGTTTGCTGGATTAATTGCCTCCTGATTGTCTTTCTTTTAATTTCGTTCGGCGAACTCTCCGAAATGTTCAGCTGGGCATTTCGCATGCAAAGTAACCGATCGTTAAGCGATTCGCTTCGACCGGTCAAAGATCGATAGCGCAAATAGTTCAGCTGACGCAATTCCAAGGTAATAATCATGTGAAGGCATTGATTATGCTTAGGGTGTTAAATACATGTCTAAGGAAATATTGCGGCTTCTTTATCATCCTCCTACGAAGTGAATCGAACCATTTAAGCCCTGTTATACAGCCAATGAAATGTGAATGATAATTTATTCACTGGTTTTACTCGAGTTTGTCGGCGTCCTGCTATGAGGCAGCAGTGCCCGCGAAAGACCAAGACTAACCAAGATAATAACATTATCTACCATCATACCAAGGAAAGCTGAAGACTAAAGTCAACAAATTGCACCAATTACTCGATTCAATACAGATCTTGTGAGCGAGGCGTACACGTTGACTGGAAGATTTCCGCCGCGGAGTATTATGCTAAACTTGAGAGGGACAGGATCATTTTAAATTACTGAATTTTCCCCCGTCTGGATGTGACACAGTTAATCGGCGCGGAAAGGCTGCATATTCCTCTAGAAGACCGTTTTGTTGATAGGAAACGTTCTCGTTTTCACATCCCTATGTAGTGCCATGACGTCGAGCCGGAGAGGAAGATTCTCGACTTTGAGGAATGTTTCAACACATTTAATGGCACTTAGATGAGAGAACTACTGTGGGAGATAAGTCCTCGCCAAACTACAAGTGTCTCTGTTGGAAAATGCCGAGAACGGTTTATAATAAGCAATATTTATCGGCATTGTGTTTTGGGTTTGTGTTCGTCTTCGCTGTTGACTTTCGAAAGGTAAATTTTATAACATTTCTTTCTTTTTGTTTCATTCAATTTTTGAATTCTGTTCCTTGACAAGTCAATGGGTATTTTTACGGTATTCATTCTTGTTACTCTCGTTTTATTATTCTTAGGTAAATTCGTATAAACTATATGAGGAAATATTTGCCAGAAATGGTGCCATCGGTGGTAAAGGACAATTTCAAAGCCGGAACCATATGGTTGAGAATTCCGTTCAACCATTACGCGTAGATGGTAAATCGCGCTCCGAAGCGCGGAATCAAGAACGGATAGCTGTACCAGACGAGAAAATTGAAGTAGATTCTAGTGGTACATTGGGTTTTAAAAGTTCAATATCTGGACGTGGAGAATATAAAAACGTGAGGAACTGGCAAAATCTAAAACGAAGTTTAAAGCAGTGGAATTCTGTTTCTCACCGCCCATATCAATTTGTACGAATATCGAGGGGTAAACGGAGTGAAGATCAAAGTTCATTTGGTAAGTGAAGTTTAGTATTTGGATGAAAACTGTCTTGATGTTTAAATGGTGTAATAAATGGAAACCAAACGTAACAGAACTAATTCAATCAAACAACCCGGCTTAAACCCATTCGGAAACCTAAAACTAACATGTTGTGTTAAAGGCCGGTTGAACTGAGTTACCAAGTCAAATTTCATACTGCCAACAATTTTCGTTTAATTGCGAGCAAGTCAATGAAAGCTTTTTCTTCGAATATGCAAAGTAAGCAGAGAGCAGCTGAAATGAGCTGAAAAAAAACTGAATTCAGACATAAACATTAAAGCCGAATATCGGATCAAGCCAAAGCAGACTTTTTAGATAAAATATTAAAATATGTGAAGTCTGACTGAGAATCTTGCTGCTTATAAATTTATGACGCCACTGCAGTTCGACTGAAAAGAATTAACTGAGATATTCCCGTCCCATATTTGTCGTTTCAAATTTACTTAGTAATTCTACTACACACAGTATTGTTGTCGGTTCTTCTCGCGATAATCAGTATGCAAATAGAGGACGAGGAGCTTCAAGTCGCAACATGCTTGGGGCGGGGGATATTCAATGAATATTCGAAAGTTAGAATCCTGCCAGTTAGTAACTAAAGTCTATCGTTTTATATCGGTAACAATATTCAGTGTATGGCATTCATTACTTTATCATATTAATTAACCGAACTGAGTTTCTAATAAAACTGTTCTGCTGTATCTACGTTGCCGAGTATACTCGAGTTCCGTTTTTAAAACGCTGTCTTAGGAAAATTGTTAGCGCTGTGGTTTAAAATGCTATTGTTGTAGACTATCGGTTTTATAATGAAATAGAAGAGTTCATGAACTTAATATGATTAAACGAAGACCGAAGCAAATAATATAGTTTCATTGCTCTGAATCATATACACATTACTCAATTAGGACCATGAATAATAATGATGTTGTTTAGAAATTCTGAGCTAGATGTTTGGTTCCTAGATAATGCTTCCCACAGGCCCAAGAAAGCATTCATTCATTCATTCCCAGTTTAGAAAATGAGCTTAGAGCGGCTCGCTTCTAATGCGTATTCGTAAACTCATAACTGATTGATCTTCACCATCGTATTAGTGATATGCGATGTTGAATTCTATTTTAATTTTCCTAAAGCAATCACGTCCATTAAGGAAAATAGATATCATCCAATGAGATATAAGGTCACACAGAGCTCGCAGTCATGAATGGATTGATTCTTTTATTTGAGTTTACTTTAGTTGTCGGTAATGACATAAAATTTCAACAACAAAAAAACTTTCCAGCACAGCAACCCCGAAAAGTGGGTATTTTTCCACATAAAGCACCGGTAACTTTGCCTCAAAAGTTTGTCGGGTTTATTCGCGATTTAAATTTAAGACTGTGTTTCTTTAAGTTTTTTTTTTGTTTTTGTTTTTGTTTTCGCCAACGGAAATTACTGGGCGTTCGTTTGAAAGTAAATCACTTTCGGCCGACTTCAACTCAATTGACTTCATCCTGTAGAAAGATTATGATGTATTGGTGTAGTTTCTTATCGAATCAATAATGGGCCGCTCTGTAAAAAGCTTTTATTTCTGAAATCCTGTTCGATGGAATTAAATTGGAATGCGGCATCTGAGACTGATTGCATGGTAACGAGGCCGTCATCTTTAAAAACAAATTATACTCGAAACAATGCGGTTAGGGAAAGTTTTGTCTAATCAGGTCAAAACCACACAAGATGAGCTCGATATTTTTAACAGGCCTTATTAAATTTAGAAATGAGACTCAAGCTAGGCTAGAATCACGAAATCGGAGAACATTACTTATGTCAACTCTAATGAAACATATTATCTAAAACTCTTTAGTAGCCTATAAAAACAAATAAAACGTAAAAAAATAATCCGTGGAGTAGCAAAACCCTGCTAAATTGGTTGATTTATTGCTAATGTGTTGTTAGTGTTCTGACTGGCGATTGGACCTCAGCCGAGGTCTTTAGATATCAGCCTTTAAGAAATTTACAAATACAGTTCATTGTTTCAATATGCCAATTTTCAAAATCAGTCGGAGTATTTTCGTCGAGATAAAACTAATGGTCTATGAACTGCGCGGAATTACTTTTGGCACCAAAGTAGATTTACCGGTGTTTTTTTTTTCAAATAGGCCAAGTTCATCATTTCAAAATCTTAACTTGATTGTATTCCTAGACTATTATTTCTGAGCTAGAATCAGTCTGCCATGCCGAGCGTTTGAAATCCGACTTTATTAGATTTGTGACTCAAAAACCGCGACTGGTATAATAGTAAAATTTGCTTTGTGAAAGGATGAAATTCTGGACTAAAGCAGTTGTGCCGGATGCCTCTTTTATGATGTCATATGACCTCGTCAAAAATGAAAAATGATTACCCGATATTTCCGCGAATTAGTAAAACGGGACTACAGACGTCGAGCTTACGCAGGATTAATAAGGATTCTGAAGACTTTTTTCAATGCCTTGTACACAATTTTTAAAACGGTCCCGAGGAAGAGTATGCATTATGCATTACTTGTGCGCTGACTATACAGTCCGATTTACACGACAACCATTTTGGGCATGACACTCCTACCTTGGGCATGACACTCCTAACTTGGGCATGACACTCCTAACAGGAGGGCCGTGACTCCTTTTCACAGGGTCTCGGTACATTTAGGAGTTTGCCATGACACCGGGCTTAACGCAGCTTCTAAAACAGAAGCTAATATTTTGAACTGAATACTTGGGATGTTTTTAACAGCTGGGTCAGATTCTTCGATACAACGGACGTTTTCGCCCTCTTCCAGGTTTGATATATTTGAACTAGATTTTTCAATTTGAATAATAACGCTCGTTTGTTTGTAGGAGAACGAGGAGCGTTGGGAGTTTAGCATTTCTCTAAGTTAGAGTGATTAGATTGTTACCAGTATATTAAAATACTGTTCGGTTTGATCTGAATAGGATACGGCTTTGTGAAAACCAAGCTCTTATTACCCGTGGAGTGGCAACCATGTAGAGCTGTTTCGTCCTTGTTAGGATCATCAGCATGACCATCAGCCTCACTAAAGATCATAGGCCACTCAGTACACAGCGGTGAAGTTTTAGAAATTATTATCATATATACCTTTCAATAACAACATATTTTTGAAATAGGTATACAATCTAGCAATAGCCTCTAGAAACTACCGGTAGAATGGCGATACAAATAATTTTATGTAAGTCATAATATTGATAATCAACGTGAAGGACTTTGGCCTATATATTATTCGGACGCCTCCACTTGGTCGAGCGAAACGCCATTGCGATTTAATTTATTTAGTGCCTGAGAGTAAAGTGTTTAAAATCTTGTTCAACCATTTTTAGGCAATTTATGGTCGTAATATTGCTTTTTCTAAATGCGTCACAAACCCTTGAAATGACGTCATTTAAGGGCATTATGCTAATGAGGTGAACATGAATTAATAATAACAACAATAATAATAATAACACTTTATTTAATGAGGATATGCAGATAAAGTTTACACTTGTTTCCAATCTGGTCCTCCTAACTATTATATACCAAGATAGAAACATCATATATTAATTACATTATAGACATAATAGATAATTCTTTAACTACTCAAAAAATAAGTAAAATACAATATTGGGAAGATATGAGAAAGATTCAATAAAATATAAATAACTGTAGCTTTAGAATTAGACAATTAAAAACATATATATAAACGTAAGGTAATAGCATTGAATTTCTTCATTAATTTTATACAGTTGTTTTTAGGTACTTGCAATCTGAGGGAAAGAGTTTTTAATACACGGAGCTGACAAAAACAGACGAAATGAAGGAACTAGAATTAGGTTCTCAGGAATGAAATGACGTCATTGAAATTTGATTCCTTAATAAACGAAAGTGGCAGACGTTAATTATTATGTTAATTATTATGTTAATTATTATGTTAATTATTATGCTTCCTATGTCAGCCATTTTGTTTTCCAGTTTGACTTTTAGTTCTCAAACTCATTAATAATTCATAACGTTGACAACCAATCGGGTCATCCCATTTTGGTCAGGTGCATGAATCTTGATACCCAATGAAACACCAGATCAAAATCTTAAAGGGATACCCGAGTGAAAAACACATTGGGGCTCAAAAGAATCTTCAACATGTTCTTTGTTCAGAAAATGTATTAAAATTTGATCAAAGGTTTTTAGTATTAAGAACGAGCACCTCAAAGTTGGCCCCACGAAGACATGGGCGCCGCCATCTTTGTTTGCATTTACGGAAGTGACGTCACTTCGTCCCACCAGCGTACTCACTCTCTCACTTATTAGGTGTTTTTAGGATGATAAACGCCTTAACTGTACCTCACATACATCGTAGTTCTTATACTTATTCAGAAGTCACTCGAGTCTTTTAAGCCATGTCGTTTTGCTGTTATTAAATGATAGTTACGAGACCTTGTTGTTCGTCTGATAATTTCTCGCCTTCCCAATGCTTTTCTTCCTCCTCCCAGTCTTCTGAACTTTTCTCATAATGTCGTCTTCATCATAATTCCGGTTTCTGTAAGAATTCCTCTGCAATCTCGATGAAAATATATCCACTTTAATTCCGAGCGTGTGAAAATCATACAAAGACAATTAGCCGCGATACGCTGGTGGGACGAAGTGACGTCACTTCCGTAAATGCAAACAAAGATGGCGGCGCCCATGTCTTCGCGGGGCCAACTTTGAGGTGCTCGTTCTTAATACTAAAAACGTTTGATCAAATTTTAATACATTTTCTGAACAAAGAACATGTTGAAGTTTCTTTTGAGCCCCAATGTGTTTTTCACTCGGGTATCCCTTTAAGGGTTTTGATATCAGATCAAATATGGTGATCAAACACTTGCATTTTAATTAGCAATTCATGCATTATTTATCCTTATTTACAATATGTTGAAAAAGCAATTCTGAAATACGCCTTTACGGAAATCATAAACTTTCTCATAGCTAGCACCTCTCTTAAACTGACTACTCAGTTCTTTCGATCTCTGAGACTCTAGTTGCTGTACTAGTAGACGTTGGTGCTAACACTGCAGATACCTTAGCTACATTCTCTACGCTAGGCTTTTCATACTTGAATAAGGCCTCAGAACGGTGGCCTGTTCTTTCCCTTATTAATTTCTCTTCTACACCATGCAGCATTGAAGAGAGAAGATGCGCAAGTTATACGTAGGCATTGAGCAGTTTTACGCTTTAGGCCTGCCGCCTTACACATCTCAGGCAAAATATTATTCAGGGAGTTTATGCCGCCCACTGGAGATTTCTCAAAACCAAGCTTGGATTTGGACGGCCTAAAGTAAAATGCACTTATACTTTTACCGATACTTTGAACTAAACCAATATATAACTGGTATATTTCTACAACACACCGTTCGTGCTTTTCCCCTACCGAATTATGGCAAACGTGTTTGACAACTCTGGGCACATATTTTAGTTCATTTAGGCCTCCATGAAACGTTTTGCATTCATTTTGCTCGAACTTTATGAAGTTCGGCCCTATTTCAAAATTAGCGAGCACAAGGCCTCTATGCTCGCCTCCTCTCAAACCGAAAAGTTTACCATTATAATAGTAAACAGTATTTAATAAGGACTTAGGTGTCGAAGTCCCAAGCAAGTTCATCCTCCAGAATGTTTCCTCCTCTTCATCTGTGATGAATTCTTTTTCCTCCTTTTTGTTCTTCCAGTAAACCTTCCCTTGTACCATCTTTCATCTCTGCGTCCAACGCTCGGCGGAAAAGGCAAAACCTTTAAAGATATCAGGACTAATAACATTCAGATAGGTACTATTTCATTTACTACTTTGAGAAATGAGGAATGCTAAAATGGACTGGACATTATTATCACCTTCTATCCTTAGTATCCAGAGGATTTAATGCCTCAGAACCATTTTTCTCTTCGATGTGTCGTCGTATAGAACATACTATGCCGTATACACTTTTAGGTGGATATCTTTCTCCTGACTTTTTGGCAACTTCCATAACTAATTTGCTAAGCCAGTAGTTGAGACTAACTGCATCCATTTCTTTGACAGTCATTGGAAGTGGCGTAACCTTGTGTAAATTGTAGTCTTTAAACAGCCCTCCAGGCTCTAAAACTGGTACTTTAACGGTTCGATTAATCTGCCAGTCGTTGAAAATACTGATGGCCCATTTGTTCTTGTACTTGGTTGACGAGGGAACTGCATTGCTGACCAAATTGTCTTCTTCGGCAGAAGTTTTGGGCTGTCTAAACCTTCCCTCTCTGACCTCCATCTTGGTCACATACCAAATGCCGGAATGAAACATGATTCAAGATTCATTTATTTCGGCACATCATTATTACCATCGGTCCTTATCTTACATTAACATATAAATATACATATATAAAGAAATAAGTGAAAGAAAGAATAGGTATGTTTAGAAAAAATGTGCGTAGTGGCCAAATTAGCAATGGCTTTCGAGTTGGCCACTACACTGATAAAATTAAATGAGGAGAGAAATAGACATAGCTAATAAATAATAATAAAGAATAGTATGAAGTGAGATTTTAAATAAATTCATGTAGTAAATTCATGTAGTAATATATTCCTCAGTGAAAATGATAGCCTGAATATCAGCCATATTTTCTAACTCTCTGGGGATAAAATCTACTTATTCCAACCATCTCGGAAAAACAAACTCGCTTCAAAACTTGCGCAAAATTCCCGCCTCATGACCTTCTTGACATCGACTTCCGCCTAACTACCCTCGTTTTCGTGTCCCGCCCCAACGCTCCGGCCGTGTATCCGCCATATTGGAATGGGGTGTATACATACAAAACAATATTTGTCACCTATTCGATTGAGAAGTCAGATCAAAAACTCGAGCTTCGTGTTTCACCAGGGAATCCAAACACCTCGAAAGAATAAAAGCACTCGGCCGATCTTTCTTGGTGTTTGGATACCCTGGTAAAACACTAGCTCTCGTTTTTGATTTATCACATCTCTGAAAAAAAACCTCTGAATTTCTAAAGAATTTCTAAATTTTCAAAGATAATGTGCCGGCAGAAGAGAGGCTAAACTGACTAGGGCTTATAGACAGGCTTCTATAAACGGTGGTATCTGCAGGGTGGAAATAATATTAGTCATTGATATTTTCTTGTCTTTTCCCTCCCTTGAAGCGACAATACTCGGGAAATCTATTTCTCTGGTCGCCAGACATTTTTAACCCAGTTCCAATGCTAATCTGGTTTTGTTTAAAGCTCATTAAAAACACTTTACGACAGTCATTTGGGTGGACTGAAGTCGATCTTGTGTTCAGGTTCGATTCTCGGAACCGGCGTCATATGTGAGTTGAGTTTGTTTCTTACCCCTGTTTAGAGGGTTTTTCTCATGCAGGTTCTCCGATTTTCCTCCCTCCTCAAGCACCAACCTAAATGACTACTTAATCATAAGCCTCTGGCTTGGGAGACCCAGTAACGGCTCCTTGTATTAACAACCTCCGGTTATTTTTCCATATTCCTTCTTTTTATCAAGGCCTCCTGGCCTCAAAGAGCGGGTCTAAGTCAAATCTTTGTAATATAATGCCGGTAAACAAATTGGGAAGAAACTACGATAGACTCGGTGCGCCAGCGATCCTCTCCCCGGGGAGGCTCTGGAGAAACGACCGCCCCAACGGCTGAAACCGAAAACCGTGGTTTTGCTGTAACTAAGAAGAGAAAAGATTGGCTGGTTCAGCAGTAGTGTAGCTCACCATAATTTCACCATTACTACCGTAGAATCTTTCACATTGTATTTCAGCCGTCAAGCAGACGACAGCCACAGATGATAGCATACAAGCCGGTTTGCTAGGCGCTGTAGCGACCGTTGTTCTGTTGGTAGCTCTTGTAGTGTGCCTACACGCGCCGTGCTTGTGTCTGAGAAGAAGGCGGAAGAGTGATCCTGACCTTGACCTTATTGATTGCCCTAATCCCGCGGCGCATGGCGGGAAGTGTGGCAAATGTTTGTTTGATCGAGCGTCGAGAAAGTTTCCAAGAAAAGCGAAGCACCCAGGACGAGCTTCGCCGACTCCTGTCTCTACAGGTACTAACGAGGAGCTGTTCTTGGCTTCAGAGAGCATGTACTCAGCCCAGGTACGTGTCAGCAATGTACAGCGCATGCGTACAATGCACTCTATGCGAGGATCCAATATCGTACCCAGACCCCATGTTTCTTACTGCACGTGCTCGCTGAGCTAAAGATACGCGGGCTCTAGGGACGAGATTGGAGATGATCGTAAGTAAAGATTTCTCAACAGCCATTCATCACCGCGCAAGTCACAAACCACGACTAGTAAACTGAACTAGTGAGCTGATCAAAATATCTACTGGAAAGCCACAATAATAAATGGCCTTTTGTTTCATAGTACGTCTGTTAGTAAGTCTATGATCGGCTTTTTCATGCAGCTAACTTAAAGTGCCACCACGCTCAAATTTTGACATATCAATGTTTTTTTGCATATTCATAAAGTAGAGTTGCTATATTATAACCAGTCCAAACCGTTTTTCGATACGATGATCGACGGGAAGTCTTATTTTTTTAACTCCGAGTATTGAATCTAAACGTTCCCTTTGTTCAGCTTATTCAGCGGAACTGATGTCATCCCCGCAAGCTCGCCTGCACTACACAACGCCTTGGAGGCATATTTCTACTAAAAACTTCTTCTCGGACACAAGAAGAAAGTTATATTTATCCTGTCGAGGTTCGTGCGAAATCTGAGTACGAGTGTGCATGAAAACGTAGCCACGCTGGTTGTCGCGTTGCGCGTATGACATCACTTCCGCTGAATAAAGGGAACGGCCTCCAGCCGGCGATGGCGGACGGGATTTTACCTGCAAACTCTTCTAGAATGCCATGGTTTAACATACTCATTTGGGAATATTTTTTTACTAATTTGGATATTTCTAGCAATGATTGACCTATTGACACTAAAAAAGTGGCAAATCGAAATGGCAAATTTTCGTCGCAATTATCGCAACTATACATAGGCATTTATTCGATGTGTTTCCTTTCAGCCACCTTGGATGGACGACTACATGGCCGGAACAACAAGAGATTTACCACGACCAAAAAAATCCCGATCTATAGTTCAGGCAATACTACAAAGATCACGCTCACGAGACAAATTCCGTTACGAGTTCCTCGCTGCCAAATATGGCTATAATTACAAGCAATTCGAGGATTCAGGAAAACGGAATTCTGTATACGATGAGCACGAACCTGATTGGTACAGCGCAGGAGAGTTTTTGAACAGACAGTCGAGATATCGCGCGCAAAGATCGTACGGGAGCACAGACGCGGGAAGATCGAGCGCACATGGCTGCTGCAAATGGTCACGTGACTCAACCAAATCATCCAATCAGGGAGTGGAGGATATTTTGAAAATGAAACCAAGGCGACGGCAAGTTGTTGAGCTTCAGGAGTTTCCTGTCGGGTTCTCGGAGAGTTACGCGAGCGTAGAAAATAACTGTAAGGATCAGGATATTATTTTTGACCCATGTCAGGAGGGTCCAGTGAGAAGTTCCAAATTGGATCCCTGTACTCAATCAGAATCTAATCTTGACTCTTATTTCTCAGAACTTGATGAAAAAGCGCGCAAGAATAACTCCGTAGATGATGGTAGATCCGGAAAAAGCTGCATAAAGTCTGGAGACAGTAGCCCCAATTCGAACGCTAAAATAGTTCAGTTCTATCCTTCGCGTTTCAACTATAAGACGAAGTTTGTTCAAGGTGGTAGTGAGAAATACCATTGTGAAAAACACCGAAAGTTGATCGACGGAGAAAGGGATTTGGATCAGGGACTGATTGGAGAAGAAAGCTCCTCTGAAGATCTCATGAGTTTCGATGAAGAAGACGATAATCGTAATACGTTGTTCGACTATTCGCTGCACATGGAGCATAACAGAGGGCACACTAATCCATATCAGTACCTGGCTGGATTTAACGGCTATGCAGAAATGCCGCAGTATGCATATTTCTCAAGCCCACAAAATAAAATGCGAAGGACAGTTAGGAGTGCGTCCGAACTGAGGAGGGTAGGGGAACCCATGTTTGCGTCGACCTCTCGAAAGGCGCCTTTAAAGAAAAGAAGACCAGTTTCCTCTTCAGACACCAGCTTGAACAGAACGCACGTTCTGCGGGAGTTGAACTCAGTTGGCCTTGCAAAGTCGGCTCGAAATCGTCCAAAGAAAAAGCCACGTGATTCGAGAATCGATCCATTATCGGGGATGATGTCTCCCATGAGGAATCCAAAGAGCCGTACGGCATCACTGCAGGGGAGTGCAATGAATCAAGAGAGGAGTTATGTTGTTCAGATGCCAAATTTATCGTGCAAAGAAGAAATTCTCAAAGAACAAGACGAAGGAAAAGCTGTTCAAAAGATTCCACAAGATGGTACCTTGATATTGAACAAACTGGAGATCCTAGAGCACGGACGAGCTGGTACCTTGATATTGAACAAACTGGAGATCCTAGAGCACGAACAAGCTGACAAAGGTTCTACGATCGATTATAGCCACGTACCCAAAGATATTGATCCAAAGTACTTGAACAGTAATTATTTAAGAGATGAGCCCGTTAGGGATACAGATAGCGATGATACAGAGAACCATAACATCAGCATGTCCACACATAAGTGCGCACACTCCCATGTCCATTGCCGGGAAGCCGGCAAGGAAGGTAAGACAAGGTAAAGAACCAAGCCACTTTCTTCTTTAAATATTTTATGATTAGTGATCGAATTGGCTGACTGACTTAACTGAGAAGAAGGAAAAGTCAGTGTAGGGAATGTAGCTGCAATTGTTGGCCTTTTAGAGAGCATACAATGAAGAGACGAAGAGCAGCGAGGCGAGAAGAAACGTGAAGAGGCGAAGAGAAAACCTCACCTCATCTCCTACCATCTTCTCCTTTCATTTCCTCTTTTCTCTCGCCACTGATATATCTATACTCATTCGCTCACGTTGTATGCTCTAGAAACGCACGCATTGCATGCAAACTATGGCGAAAGACCGCAGCAGAAACGGGGCAACTGAGCCAAAGGCTCAGGCCTGGCGGGTCTGAGGAAAGCGTTTTTATACGCACGAAAGTCCATGCACGTTACAGAAGAAGATGAAAAGGAGGTTCATGAGTATTTAACAAATATGGTTGTCCATGTTCGATAAAAGAAAACTGAACGCTCGAGGTCTTGAAAGGCCGTAGTTGCACGGGCGGAGCGAGAGTGCATTTAGCAGCTTTTCAAGACCTCGAATATGCATTACTTGTAGGACATAGGAAAACCATTTTCTATTTGTTTTTTAATACAGTATAAAATAATTCGATCCACGAGTTTCACATGTGCGAGCGTGCTTTTATAAAAAAATAGAACACAATGCATATATGAGCTCAACACTTTCAGCCAATGAGATCGCGCATTATTAGGATGCTTCCCAGTAAAGTTTATATCATAAAACATTGTCACATATTAGGTAATTATTGGCTGAGTGGGGTGGCCGGATGGGAAAATAGTTGGCTCGAGATCATGACGTACGTACCGAGCGCAGCGTACAAATTGACCGAAAGCAAATATTTTCCCATTCGACCCGACCTAACTCAGTCAATAAGTTATTTATCATGTGACAACTTTCAAATGGAAAAACAACAAGTAAAAAGTCCAGCAGAACCTGGCGGCTTTTTTCCGGCCCGCGCACGTAAAACGTGCCTTTTGTTAATGATTTTGAAAGGAAAGTACGCGCGGGGCCGTACGGGTCATATGATAATCATAATTATTATATAGCTAAGTAATTTCGCGATCTCTGATTGGTCAATTTGCGGTCCATAATTTTTAGTACGGACATTCCGCCCAGATCTGGTCTCAAAGAAAATAAAGAAGCTATATGATAAACACCTTAATATATCCTCGTCCCCCCCTTTCATAATTTAAAAAGGGGGGGGGGGGGGAACTCGGCCCATAATTTACGGTCCTTACAGACCTCGCACTCGGTTAATAAGAGGTAGTTACTCATACATGCGCGCATTACTTAAAATGCATAAGACTGAATACGTTGCTATAATCACCATTTATTGTTTATTTGTCCATCAGCGAAGAAGTGTCCACACCACAGACATCATTATAGCGACCGCAGTAAAGCATCGAGGGCTGCCATGAAAAGAAGAAAGCAATTCACTAGAAGACCGGGACGACATATAACGAGACTACAAGATAATATAATCAAATGGGGATCAGAGAAAAATGTCACGAAGGATCAAACTAAGGACGAGAGCAAGATAGCTATACGCATGCGCACTGGCAAAGTAAATAAACTAATAAATTTACTTTATAAACGTGTCGCAGTGTTTTTTTAAGAATCTACTTTTTATTTATTTTGGCTATAAGCTGTAAATAATATCTGTTTTAAGAAAGGTTTACGCATATTTAATATTCTAACCTCGTGCACAGTACAAAATCCAAGCAGGCGATTGGCTAATGACAGTGCCACATGCAGAGCACGCTGTGTGCTTAGTTGGAATATAAATTTATTGACAAATACAGGCTTTCTGCTTCGGCCTCGTGCAGTATTCATTATATTTTGTTCATCGCATAGTCAGTGCGTGTCGCTGTATTTGTCATTATCCTATAAATTTCATGTTTCAGCCAATCAGAGCTCAGCTTTACTATGAAATACAGAGCGGTATTTCATGGCTAATAGAAATGCAGGAAATTTCGCGCCATTTCTTTATCAGCCAATAAGAATTCAAGATTTTTAATACATAATTAGTCTGCAGACGCGTCCGCCACTCGAAACTTTTGTTTTTCGAGAAATTCTGGAACAGTCATCGTCCGGTAAGTTACTTTGTTTATCATATGACCCGTACGGCCCCGCGCGCGCTTTCCTTTCAAAACCATTTACTAAAGTCACATGATGAGGGCCGGACGTGTATGGCGTGGCGGGCCGGAAATAGCCGTCCGGCTCTGCACATTTTTTTCTTGCTGTTTTAATAAATAATAATAATATTAACTTTATTTATATAGCGCAAATACAGAAACGGATCTAAGCGCTTTACATGGCAATCTATAAATATATGTACAATAATAATAATAAAAAGTTTAAGAAAGCTGCTAACAGTGATTAAAATCAATAATACTAGAATAAGTCTAACAATAAACGGATACACAAATAATGAATTAATGGCTTATAAATTATAAGCTAATTTAAAAAGATAAGTCTTAAGTTAAGATTTAAAAATAGAAATAGTGGCAGAAGTTTTGATATCGTAGGGCGAACTGTTCCACAGGATGGGGCTAGCTACGAAAAAGGTACGACAGCCATAAGTTTCTAACTTATAGGTAGGGATAACTAAATTATTGCCATAAGAAGAGCGTAGCTGTCAGTAGGTACATAACGGTGTAATAATTGACTAAGATAGACAGGAGCCAAATCATTGAGGGATTTATACGTGAGCAATAGAATCTTAAATATTACTCGTTTTTCCATAGGTAACCAGTATAGCTGAATTAAACAAGGCGTGATCGAGTCATTTGCGAGTACACGTGATAAGACGTGTTGTATACCAAATAATACGAATTTCTCGTGAAATATTCGCCCGTATTCCATAGAAAACCATGAAATAACAAGTAAATATAAAACACACACGCCAGTAAGAAATGTATACTACTTGTCTGTTCCGGGCCGCTGGCTGAATGAACGAAGGCTCTGGTTTCAAATGCTTAAACTTTTTAAGTAAATAATTTTATAACTTAGTAAACTCACAGTGAATAACAAATTAAGAAAACTTCAACTGTTAAAGTGTCAGGCTTAACGTTCAAGTAGTTTCTTATCTTTCGGCGAAACATTTCACTTTCGTGCCAAAAATCAGAAACGAGGGTGCCTTTGGTTTCTTTTAGTTTTGGCGGGAAACTGGCGGAATTGGAACGAACGCGCGCGCTGGGCTCACAAAAGCGCATGCGCGTGACGTTTGCCGCGAGATTGACTGACGAATCTTCGTCAGCGCTTCGTGTGTGACTTCAACATTCGAATGAAGATCTGTGATTGGCTGATCGGTGAAGTCGTTAATATTCAAAAGCGAAAAGCAGTCGGTTTCTCAGTTTCATCCCGTCGTCATTCATTTCGCGAAGAAAAGCTGAATGGAGAAGTCCTGCTTGGTAAAACTCCAGGAAATAATTCGTACACAGGCCAGGTAATTAGTGCTAATGATTTTGCATTATGTTGTTGTCTTATTATGTCATTAATTAAGATATTTACGATTGTGATGTCACAAAACTAGGCGACAAGTTTTCGGTTCTCAGATCTAAATTTTATGACAACGCTGTACAACGATGACGGTCTTGAGATTTTGAATTCGCCGAAATTGGTTTCAAGTTGTAAGAAGACACACCATCGCAATCAAAATGGTAAAACCCTATCTTTATAATGTTTTAATATCAGACTAAAGTGTTTTCCTTCTTTCATTTTCGAGTCAAAACACCAGTAAAGGCAGTATGTCTTCAACTCGAAATACGGTTGTCATGACTAATCTTTGAAACCAAAATTTCTTGTTTTTTTTTTCAAATTCAATAGCATACCGGTAATCACTTATCATTATTTTGTCATAAGACGTTTTTCATTGCACACGGAATGAGTAAGTCAAACTTGCTAGGAATATTGCCAGCGGTGAACTCCTTTCGGAGTGTTTTCCTCCTATTTCAATATTTGTTTATACATTTTCCTTGTACATTTCGCTCACAATGGCTGATATTTAATACAGTAGCGTCTACGAATAGCAGTTTCAGCGGTATTGACCCGAACGGCTCACTTCGATGTAATGAAGCACCATGATCGTTGAAACCATCGTTCTTGCAAGACACCAACACCCTCAGCAGCACTATTACAAGGACACCCAACGAGTACTTTTTGAAATTCGTTTGAAACCAGTTGTCTGCAGCTTATCTAGCCTTTTTAAGGCGCCTACTATGTCTTTTGACGTATCACGGCTAGAAAGCTATTAGCTGTTCGGATTTTCTAGGTGGAAATCGCGTCTATACTATGGCAAAGATATTCCCGGCCTACGAATTTGTTAGTAGTCTAGAACAGAAACAAGAATTTTCTAGCCCAAGTAACTTCATGTTGCAAAGTTTTGTGGAGGTACGAATTTTTTAGGGATTCTTTTTTCCTTTAGGCAATTCTTAGGGAATGAAAATGTGTTGTTCTGACTCTATTGATCAGACGAATTGGGACGTACGAATATTTTAGGGGAAACCTTTTAGTCTCCCTTTTCTTCTATAATTTTCTAGGGATTGAAAACAAATTTTCTAGCCAGTATTTCAGAAAACAATTTTCTTGGGACAATTTTTTCAAATCCGAAGGTTTTAGGCTAACTTACTCTCCCGAACAGCTTTTTAACCGAACTGACTTCGTTGGGTGCCCTTGCTATCAAACGACTATAAATTTAGATACACAGTTTCATTACATTGAAGTGAGGCGTTCGGGTCAATATCGCTGAAACTGCTATTCGTATAGACGCCACTTATATAATTATCAGCAATTTAATGGTCGGCTAAAATCATAAGAGTCAGCTAAATCATAGGGGGGGACAAAAAAAGGTTTAAATGCTTTTTTAGGGGGGTTATCGAAGATTTTACCTACTCCTTGGGGGGTCATACCTTTGGGGGTCATCAAAGTTTTGACGTACTTGTCATGTAAAATGTAATGATATTGTTGTTGTAATGCTAAGCCAATGTTTAGTCTCCAGAACACAGGAAACCAGTGTTTTAGAGAGCAGTAAAATCTCAAAAATGTCGGCTCGGGCCGTCCGCCCTCGCAACATTCAAAGACAATCTGCTTGTTTGTCCTGCATGCGCTGCAGGCATCGCCATATGACTGATAATGCATTCGTGTCAAGGAGATTAGTTATATATGCATGCCAATGCTGAGCACTTTTTTCATTTTTTTATTTGAGACTAAGGAAATGCAATATGATGCACAAATTAATAGTACAATTTAAAGTATCCATCCGGGAAGGAGGGTGAGGTAGAGATTTCCACAAGAATACATGTATATATATGTTTTCTACTAAACAAAGGTAATGTATCATGGAAAATACCATAAATCTAGACACATTTAAATTGTGTAAAATGTTCTTGATGTAAAACCGAAATACTAAAAAAATATCGTGCATGGTCCGATGCCAGAAAAAAATTCTTGCAACACTAGGAGTCCTAAAAAAATATCGAGCAAAAAAAAAAAAAAAAAAAACTCCCCCCATCAATTTTCAAATGGTCCGTCCCCAAATCAGATTATTACCCTCAATCCTGGATTAGCTTAATCGAGTTTTGATTTTTCCAGCCATTGTATTGTATAAAAGTCAGTTGTTTTTTCTCTAATAGTTAGGATTTTTTATAACACGAATTCAAGCATAAAATCTGGCGTCAAAATGTAATAACTTTATTCCCTTATCTAGCGAGAGTGTATTTCACTTCACGTGGGCCAAGCTGGGGTACAAATCGGCAATGCCTGTTGGGAATTGTTTTGTCTGGAGCACGGTATACATCCTGATGGACTTATGCTTGGCAACGGTAGTCACGTAGGGGGGGATGACTCGTTCAACACGTTCTTCAGCGAGACTGGAGCGGGGAAATTTGTACCGAGAGCTGTGTTCGTGGACTTGGAGCCGACTGTTGTAGGTCAGTGTTAAGTACGACGAACCCTTTTCCTGCATGTCACGATTATTTCTGATCAGTTTATTTTGATAAAATGCTATTAAAATAAATGTACAAAATAAATTTAACATTTGCTATGATTTAAACCGATTTGAGGTAAGAAACATTTGATTATCAAAATGAGTGAGGTCAAGCTTTAAATATTTCGGCTAACTTCTCTATACTGATGACTAACTGGTGCAAGTAGTAAGGAAAGGGTTCGGTGAGGCTTTTTCTGTCTCGCATAGTTCCATTGGCGAGGATCGTAAATTTATGAATGAGTACGTGAAAGAAAACTACGCTGATAACACTGAAATGGTTTCCCAAAGGAGTTTTCCCTTTCCAGTCAAATCAATTACATATCTGTTTATTTACTTGGTAATGCGTGTTTGCTTTACACGAACGCCTTTCTATAATCAAGATCAAAGACTCTGACATCATTGCCTGTTCCATCAGTGGCTTGGGACCAGTAATGTATCATGTCTATCAGGGCGTAGCAGGGCAGTTGAGGCTGCAGGAAAGCGTTGTTGATTCTATCCGCCAAAGCTACATGTTTCTTGTGAGCTTTGTGAATCGTTTGAGAGTAATGTAGTTGCAATCCCTTATTTTTATTCGTCATACCACAGAGCCGAAATACTAATAACATATTGATTGTGTTTAGATGAAGTCAGGAAAGGTACATACAGGCACCTGTTCCACCCCGAACAGCTGATAACTGGCAAAGAGGACGCTGCTAATAACTATGCTCGTGGTCACTACACCATCGGCAAAGAGATAGTGGACCTTGTCATGGACAGGATAAGAAAGATGGTGAGCAAGTGTATTTTTAGTTTTAATCTTAAGAAATTTATACTCATTCTTTATCATTATCATTTTTTATCATTATCATTTTTGGTAGTTAGGTTTATCGGAATTTTTATTTGGGACATAGGTAAGTAAATGTAAAAGATAAAGTCTTGGAGTAAAGGGTGGGGAGGGAACGTTGGAGAGTTCACCAGAGGCGGATTTTTGTTTTGTTTATTTTATTTTATTTTATATCAAAATTAATTTATTTATTTATTTGATTATTTTTATTTGTTTATTTCTGCTCCCTAGCCCATTAAGTTTTCTTTTTGCCAAACCCCCTTCATTCATCTCATGATTTTTTTAAGAGTCCAGATTTGATGCTTTCTTGCATTTCATCCCAACGTACAAAACAATAAATCCCTTCAAAACCATGTTCTTATTTGGTAATTCAGAATTTGATGCAAACACAAATCTGCATGCATTCATTTCATTTTTGATAACCTATTTGGAGACAGTTGGTAAAAACCCGGCCGAACCCCACCCCTAATGCAACCTGGGACATAGCCGAGGCCCTCAACATTACATAATCACCCACTCAAGCCAGTCATGATGCACCTATCAATGTTAAACCCGAGGGGAGAGGGGAGGGCGGGCAAGTGGTGGGAATTTGACAGGCAGGGTTACCCCAAGGGTCTGGGGTTAGTTATAGGAAACATAAGGAAGGTAGGGCAGTGAGGTAGAGAATTTTGATATTCTTGACTAAAAGGTGTTGTTCCAAGGGTGGGGAATGTGACAGATTTTTTTTGGGAGAAAATGTCAATTGCCACCTCTTGCTCGCCCTTCCCCATTCGTTATGTCCCTAGTTTCATTTGTTCTGCCTGTGGTTTGAGCCTATAGCTCTCACTAGTTTTTATTTTAATAAAAAAATAAACCTCCTCTGGTTAGGACATCACAACTCCCTTAGTCCTTCACGCAATCGATAATGTAAATCGTGCTGACGTTATTTTTATTTACGAAAACATCGCTTTAACTTCGCTGCGCACGTGCTAAAAAATATCGGCCCCCGAGCCCACGTAGCTTTCAATCAGCGGTGTCCAGACGTGGGTTTTGATCACCGCTGACTGCAAGACGCGCGAGCTCTGGGGCCGATATTAGAATAGGGCATAAAATGGTTCCTCCTTCGCCATAAAATACGGCTTACGGTTAACTGTTCGTTGCGTTTTCGGACCGGGAGGCGTGCTCCGACTTTCCTGCTTCTCCAAGACTTAGAAAAAAATATTTTTGATTATTCGTATATTAATTTTCAACAACTTTTGTTTCGTAGAAAACTATCAGCTAACTTTTTTCCCCTTTAGACACTACTGAGGGTCTCCCAGGGGGGTCCTTGTTCCCTTGTTCCCAACGAAAATTACCCTTTGTTCACTTGTTCCCCATTTTTTTTGCAGGGAAACAGTCAGTTTTTCCATTTAGAAAAATGGAAATTGTTCCCTTGTTCCCTAAAACCTCTATTCATTTTCCCTTGTTCCCCGATATATTTTTAGTTTGTTCCCTGTTCCCAACGGATTTTTTGGCAACCCTCACTACTTATATAAAATCTTTACTTTTTTGTCATAAAGTTTATCATAAAGAAATTCTCCAAGAGAAAGCTCAAGGTTTCACGGTTCGTGAACTCTAATGGCTTTATTTGGAGATTTTCTTTTTGATTAACGAAGTGACTTATTTCCATTCTATTTCATGATTCGTAGCTATCGATCCTATAAATTTCTTGGTCAAGTTGGTGTGTGTTTGGTTCGTATGCTCCGCTTTGGTGGGCCGTGGGCCACTTTACCCTCACGGGTAATGATGGTTAAACTCCACGGTCTACCCAAAGCTGCTCTCTTTCCTCCGCAGACCGATCAGTGCACCGGTCTGCAGGGATTTCTCGTATTCCACTCATTCGGTGGAGGAACAGGCTCGGGATTCGCATCGCTGCTGAGCGAGAGGCTCTCCGTCGACTACGGCAAGAAGTCCAAGCTGGAGTTCGCCGTGTACCCAGCCCCACAGATATCCACGGCTGTGGTAGAGCCCTATAACTCGGTTCTCACCACTCATACTACTCTCGAGCACTCGGACTGTACGTTTATGATGGATAACGAGGCTGCTTACGATCTGTGTCGTCGTAATCTTGACTTGGAGAGGCCCACTTACGTCAACATAAACCGCCTGATTGGGCAGCTTGTTTCCTCCATAACGGCCTCTCTGCGCTTCGATGGCGCGCTGAACGTTGACCTAACAGAGTTCCAGACCAATCTAGTGCCTTACCCTCGCATTCATTTTCCCCTGGTGACTTATGCTCCCATTATCTCTGCTGAGAAGGCCTATCACGAACAGCTCACTGTCGCCGAGATCACGAATGCGTGCTTTGATCCAAATAATCAAATGGTGAAATGTGATCCTCGGCATGGAAAGTATATGGCATGTTGTATGCTGTACCGTGGAGACGTGGTGCCTAAAGATGTCAACGCTGCCATAGCAACAATCAAGACAAAGCGGTCAATCCAGTTTGTTGACTGGTGTCCAACTGGGTTTAAAGTTGGCATAAATTACCAACCACCGTTTGCCGTCCCTGGTGGAGATCTCGCCAAAGTTCAACGCGCGCTATGCATGCTGACTAACACCACGGCAATCGCCGAGGCCTGGGCACGACTCAATCATAAATTTGACCTGATGTACTCCAAGAGGGCCTTCGTGCATTGGTATGTGGGAGAGGGTATGGAGGAGGGAGAGTTTACAGAAGCTCGTGAGGACCTGGCTGCGCTCGAAAAGGACTATGAAGAAGTTGGCGCTGACTCGTACGAAGATGGCGAAGATGAGGATGAGTACTGAAATTCTCTCTACTCTGATCTACTCCTCATCCCTACCCCCTCCCCTCCCAGTCGCTCCATGCTATTGCTGTATGTAAAGAAGAGTCTTAGAGTAGCCTTTCTTTGTCCTCGAAAATAATGTGTTTAAGTCAGGCTAACTTGCTATAAACGCAACGGACTTCTTAGATCGTTTTAATTAATGGCGACTTTGGACTTCTCCATATTTTTAATAATTTAAGCTATGGAACTGTACATGTCGGCTTCGAACCTGCTAGTCTCGAATTTTCTAGTGATTATCTTAGGATCGAAAAACGCACCTTTCTTAGTTTACCACAGCATCTCTATGTTTGTTATAAGAGATGCTATGAGGCTGGAAGTCTTGTTCCAATGTTGGATTAATTTTGATTTCAAGTGCTAGAAGGCTATCCAGTCTTTATAGTTTTGACAACAAGACAATGCGCAACCAAAATGTTAGTAGCTAAGAGTAATGCACTAGTCAATTGAAACTCCGACCCCCCGAACATAGCGGGGAATGTATCATTTATACAGTGTTACATTTTGACCTTTTCCCCGCCCATCAGGGGACAGTTGGCTGTTATAATACCCACCCCTATGGCCCTGGCATGTGCTTCAGAATTTTCAATTGGGAGGAGGCATTGATCAATTGAATATACCTAAGCTTCAATCTGTTGTCCATTAGGCATTATTTGATGATATCAAAGGATGCAACTTTCATTTTCCAGCGACTGTGTCCCTTCCGCCATACACGTTGTTGATGCTCGGACCCAGTTCCGCTCTGTCGTGGCTGGCGTTACAACCACTTTCCTCGTTCCACCGGAAAAATGTAGGGTTAAATGTGCGTTATTCCACGGCCATGTCCCCGTTAATGCCCCGCTATGTCCCGGGGCCCGGGGTTTCAATTGACTAGTGCATAACCTGTATGCACGCCGGTGTGAGAATCTAGTGCTAATGTTATCTGCTAGTACTGTAGTACTGTAATTCGAGGTCGCAGTATCGGCTCATTCAGTTAACACTTAGCATTCAACAGACCTCAGAGAAGGGTGTGTTTATCGACCATGACAAGAGACTTACTGATCCTGGAGTAATCAGTGGAATCAAACTTGATTAATTTAGGCACAATGATTAACAATGAACAGTAGAGACCTGTGGCCCCTCATTTGCTTTCTCATGCGGAATTACTGTAAATAAGCAAATTAAAAATGCTATTAAAGGGATTATTTTATTAGGCTCTGGTGTACATTTTGAATTTTACTGGGGGCGATGCATATAGGTAATGCAGTCAGTTAAACAATCTCTTAACTTGCAACATTTATTTTAAACGCTACGAGGACGTCGAAGCGGCGACTAGGAGCTCATTATTGGGCCCATTAAAATCAAAACGTATTGAAGTACTAAAATAGTGTTTCGTGGTGAACCATTCTACTAATAACGGTGGACCATCAGGGGAGGGGGTGGAGTTTTTTGTGTGCATTATATTTTTTGGGCACTTTTAATGAGGTGTACACGATTTTTGTTTGGAAAATAATCGTGCTGAGCTCGCATACTGTAATTTTCCTGGATTCGCATATATATGTGATCTTGCACGACTTTTTTTGGGTAAATAAGTGCTTGCAGGAAAAAAAATTGGGCACATTTTTCTTTGCACAAATTTTTTGGGGGGAATTGCCACCCCCTTCCCCATCCGCCTGATTTCTAATGGTCCACCCCAGCCTAGTTCCAAGGCGTTCTGGCTGGTATTTTTTTCTGATGGGTTAATGGACTTTTTCTGATGGGTTAATGGACTCATCAAGTCCCATGGGAACAATGAGCTGTGACGTCACGAACCACAGGGATCCCTTTAACCCAATCAGAAAAAAATACCAAGTTCAGTTGTTTTCGTTTTGTCACAAACTCGGTGACAGGAAAATTCTCCTTGCCTTCAACGTCTCAATTCATGCACTACAGTAGTAGTAGTAGTAATTTATTTAACCACGTAGTCACTAATGAGCACATGCTCGTTTAAATATACAATGCGTAGTGCAGTCAACTAATTAAGTAAATAAATAAAGGATGGACATTTGATATTAAATAGCCCACTTCCGCGATATGCTTTACTTGTCACGCACAAAGGTTTAAATACGAGGCTCTGTGCTAAATTAAATTTATTCTTTTCACAGAGAAAAGAATAAATTTAATTTAGCACCGCGGAGCCTCGTATTGAAACCATTGTGCTTGACAAGTAAAGCATATCGCGGAAGTGGGCTATTTTAAGAATACAATCAATGTTTGCTTATTTACAATTAGATAATACTAGTAATATTAATGATAATACTATAATGATATCAACAACAACAACAATAATAAATGTAAAGTATTTCTAAATATCACGCTCGCTAAGATAAAATATATCTAGGTGACACGCATGCTAATAGCACCATGTGCCATTGATGATAACGCAAGTTTATCTATTTTAGACTTGAAAATAATCAGGGAAGAAATAATACGAAATTCATTAGGTAGGCTATTCCACAGTCTAACTATTGTGTAGGTAAAAGAATTATGAAAATACTTAGACTTATAGTTTGGCAACTGAAGAATCATATCTCACCTAAGATTGTATGTGTTAGCCCGGAATGAAATTTTTTTTGTGATATATTTTGGTGAGATGTTGACAGATATTTGGTACGTCCTTATGTGGAGTCTGGCGACAATTGAAGTGATGTTAGAGTGTGTTTTTGCCCTTCGAGTGATTTGATGTGATCAACGGACTGTGCAGCCTTGTCATTTCATTATAGAGAGAGATCTCAAAAATCAAAAGCGCTCTAAAACCGATCCAAACTAGCCCAAAATAGCAGAGAATACCCAAGGACATAAGAAAAGGACACTCGAGATACATTTATTGCAAAATGTTATTTCATTCCACGATAAGAAATCAATGCAAACTCTATTAGTGAGATGACAAGGAAAATTTCTGGAGAAACACTTCCGACACTCAATTGAAATCCGCTCTATCACGCAATCAATCTTGCGCGAGTGATCACGTAACTAAGAGCCACAAATCGTGAGCTTGGGTTGCCAATACAAACCACAGGGATCCCATTAACCCACTCAGACAAAACACCAGCCATGTGTTTTTGTACCCAATCCCTTTGTGATGCACACGTTATGCGAACGCCTGGCACATTCTGTTGTTTTGGTTACCAAACAAGTAAGCGTTTAGATGTCTTGAAAAGCTAATAGGGAACTATTGAATTTGTTGAATTTTGAAGAATTAACCCACTTTTACCGCTCGCGGAGATGAGGAGTCAAATTTTCGAATGTTGGCATTTTATGATTTTTGACTTGTAAACATGGCAAACTCCAAAGGCATGAGTGTAAGTCGCAGCAGAAGTCAACATGCCTGCAGAGAGCCAATCCGTCCCTTTGTCTGTGGAACTTTCAAGGACTTTAATGTTGAGCGAGATTTCCTAAACGACAAAATATTTCCAAAGTTGGACAAGTTGTGTCAAGAACGTGGGACGAGTTTTTTACCGGCAGATTTAAGATGGAACTCAAAACAGGGCCAAGCTGCAGCTAACGATCATGTTTTGCGGACTTGTCTCGACAACGTAGAACGCTGTGCACCGTACTTTATATGTCTGCTAGGTGACAGATATGGTGTTCACAGACAGGCCGAGAGTGAACAACAAGATGCAGCCACTGAGGAATGGCTGGCGAGAAACGTTGAAACTGCTGCGGCTTGTGGGTATGACTGGGTATTGGAGGAAGAATATAGGTATGGAAAACATTATTTGGATGATTATTGGAGCCTGCAGTTATGGTTTTCATGAAATATAGAAAACACTGGGATGCCTAGCTCCAAGACACCATGAATTTATATTTACTACTGGTACTTACAAAATGTTACATGTTGTATTGGTACATGTACATGCAGATTTGAGCCAGCTGAGGCAAGGATCTGTATGTAGATCGGATACAACATGGACATGAATTTTGTAAATGACTTTTCTAAAACTCGTTAATATTCAATTAGTGCGTGATGAACTCTATAAGGGTCATTGACAAATAAATAGAAAAAAAGTGGGAGGGGTTATTGGCCTGGACGTTAATAAAATATTTTTTGAACTTTAGGAATGTAACTTTATTATACAATTTTCTACAAAGTGGACGTTAAGGGGGGAGGAGGGGGGATGAGGTGTCGGGACTTAATATCCAAATGACATTAAGAAATTTGTTTTGCTTTGTCAATGACCCCTAAACGACAATAGAGAACTCTTGTTTATTAAACTGGAACACTTACAGAACTCTTGGTTAAGTAAACTGGAACACTTATAGAACTGGTGATGTAATGTAGTTCTATAAGTGTTCAGTTCACTAACCAAGAGTTCTGTAAGTGCTCCAATTCACTAACCAAGAGTTTGGTATGTGTTCCAGTTCACTAACCAAGAGTTTGTGTTCCAGTTCAGTAGGCACTTATCAGCTCTCATGAAATACCAACCCCCGACTTTTAGGTTAGAACACAGGCAGCCCAAGCTCACGATTTGTGGGTCATACAAATCCTACGGTAGATTACATGACCGATTGTGCAAGATTGATTGCATGATAGCGCACACTAGAGTCACCGTTTTCCCCAGCAATTTTCCTTGTCTTCTCACTAATAGAGTTTGTATTGATTTTTTTATTGTGGAAAAAATAAAGGTAATAAATCGGTTTTAGAGAGATTTTTGATATCTCTATAATGAAATCATTGACAAGGCTGCACAGTCCATTGATCACATCAAATCACTCAAAGGGCAAAAAAGCACTCTAACATCACTTCAATCATTGCCATACAAAAGGATGTACCGAATATCTGTCCACTTTTATTTCAGGGTGGAATTTCAATTTTTTTAATTTTAGCCCTCATAACCACATATTTGTGGTATCAAAAACAGCTATTTGAAAAACCTCATATGCTGGTACCTTAGTAATGAGACAGCCGGTCATCCCATGGATGGCAGATGTGATCTGATTGGTTGGTCATCCTCACGTGGTTGTCAGTCAGCATATTTGCCATCCGTGGGATGTCCCACTGTCTTGTGACTAAGGTACCACTCTGTCTTTTATTTTTTTTACATCTGAGGGTTTTGAAATACCGGTTTTTGATACCACAAATATGTGGTTTATGAGGTGTAAAATTTAAAATTTTGGAATTCCACCCGAATAAACATAAACAGATATTCGGTACGTCCTTTTGTGGAGTCTGCATTGAATTGAATTGATTTTAGAGTGCTTTTTTTGTCCTTCAAGTGATTTGATGTGATCAACGGACTGTGCAGCCTTGTCATATCATTATAGCGTGCAAGAGGTCTCAAAAATCAAAACTCTCTAAAACCAATCCAAACTAGCCCAACAGTTGCAGGTAATATCCAAGAATACAAGACAAGGACACTCGAGGTACATTTATTGCAAAATGTTTTTTTATTACCTTTATTTTTTCCATGATAAGAAATCAATAGAACCTCAATCAGAGAGAAGACAAGAAAAATTGCCGGGGAAAATGGTGACTCTAGCTAGCATGCGCTAGCTATCACGCAATCAATGATAGATAGATAACAGTTTATTTAAAGAGGGTGCACAATTACAGTAAATACGTCCGTATTCTCCCTTGCATTGTGGCCCTAACAAAAAGGATTGAAAATAACAAAAATACAAATATCACTCTAAAAAAGTTTGAAAGCGAAAGCGATATATGAAAAAATATAAATATATATCCTAATTTACTTAGTTCACGAAATATATATCATAGACCATTAATAAGTTTTACAAACACGAAAATTATCAGGAGTGTACTAATAGACATTGAAAATTGGAAGTACAGTTTCTTAAGTGAGATTATTGATTTACAATCTTTAATATCAATCTTGCGCGAGTGATCACGTAATCGACCATAGGATTTGTTGACCTTGGGCTGCCTGTGGTTAGAAGAGAAGAACCTCACCCTAATTCAACTGCAAGAACATGCAGCTGACTGAACTAGTGAAATTTGAAATGCAAATTTGTTTTGAGCTAGAAATCATAGATAAAATGTTGTTTTAACCCTTTCGCACCCGGACGTGTTTCGGCTCAATGGGTGAAATGCATAGTGCTAACTCAACCCTCCCCCCTCAGTTCAAGTTTGGCTAGCCCGGGTCATTTAAATACTGCTGACTTTTTAAGCCGAGGGCTCAAACCTTTCCCACAATGCCATTTGGGAGAATTCTGTTCACTCGTTGACGGTAGGTATGGCTGCTTCGGTAGGGTTTCTAATGAAATGAGCTCTAATTTTGGATAAATATGCCACTGTCAGAGAGCTTGAAGACATCATTCAGTCTGAGGATGGCTGAAAAGTACTTGGTTTGCTTCTAGTAGGCTTTGTGAGGGGATTTCACAGGGTTTTTCCGTTGTGTTTGTGCTTTCAGACACTGGAAAAAATTCTTCAATGAAATCCTTGGAATCCTGCAGTTGGCAGTCTTTTACCCCTGCTCAACCTATTAGGATGTGCTTTTGTCACTTTAAAGCAACGGCTTGAGTCCAAATCACCGCTCCTGGTTGTAGGGGTAAAAGACTTCTAAAAAAACCCTAACGGAGTCCCAGAGGGGGGAACCCCTTGTGGAATTTTTGTCCATTACCCAGCATGCAATTGGAGGTGGGAGCAGGAAAACATGGCAGAGAGAAGTGCAGCATTAAGAATAGCACGCTTCACAGTCGCTAGGTGTATTTTGTGCAAACAAACCTGCTGGTTGGAAAGATTAAACAAGGTACTGTAACGACTGAGCGCTGATTTTGTGTTTGCTTTTGATTTCAAGGGCGAATGGGTTATAGCTGTGGCTTTGAAGTCATTCATCCCTTGAAATAATATCGCAACATCGTATTTCCAGCGTGTCTAGGTTTGATGCAATAATTTTCTCCAGGTACATGCTTGATATTGGCCGGTTACGGCCGGTTCGGGTGCAAAAGGGTTAACAAAAGAAGTGAAAATTATAACTTTCTGTTCTTTTCATTCAGACCCGGCGTTAATTGGATACTCACCAAGTAATCAATTATTTGGCCAAATTTTGTGATGTAATTGTTTTCTAGACAGGAGCTATGAGCAAAAATGTACTTCCCTAGTCTTCTCTTATTGGACACTAATTCAGAAGCAACAGTAAGGTCAGAGGGGGTGGTTCAAAGTTCAAGTTAATTGAAAAGATTTGTATTAAGCACAACATATGCATCTTCTGGTTGCTGTGACTTCATTTTTGGGAGACATGTTGCTAATGCCTCCAATCATGTGATCTGCCACACCCTTTCCTTGTCCATAATTGGGATATTGCTTTCCAACCATAGATAACCTATAAAAAATTCTCCTGTCCAAAATATAAGGTCATTTCACATGCATTTGACATTATTCAAGTGCAATGGATGTTAACATCCTGCAAAATAAGTTTGAGTGCAAACAGAAGAGGTCACATGACATGGGTAGGGTGATGATTAAACCCTTTTGCACCCGAACCGGCCGTAACCGGCCAATATCAAGCATGTACCTGGAGAAAATTATTGCATCAAACCTAGACACGCTGGAAATACGATGTTGCGATATTATTTCAAGGGATGAATGACTTCAAAGCCACAGCTATAACCCATTCGCCCTTGAAATCAAAAGCAAACACAAAATCAGCGCTCAGTCGTTACAGTACCTTGTTTAATCTTTCCAACCAGCAGGTTTGTTTGCACAAAATACACCTAGCGACTGTGAAGCGTGCTATTCTTAATGCTGCACTTCTCTCTGCCATGTTTTCCTGCTCCCACCTCCAATTGCATGCTGGGTAATGGACAAAAATTCCACAAGGGGTTCCCCCCTCTGGGACTCCGTTAGGGTTTTTTTAGAAGTCTTTTACCCCTACAACCAGGAGCGGTGATTTGGACTCAAGCCGTTGCTTTAAAGTGACAAAAGCACATCCTAATAGGTTGAGCAGGGGTAAAAGACTGCCAACTGCAGGATTCCAAGGATTTCATTGAAGAATTTTTTCCAGTGTCTGAAAGCACAAACACAACGGAAAAACCCTGTGAAATCCCCTCACAAAGCCTACTAGAAGCAAACCAAGTACTTTTCAGCCATCCTCAGACTTAATGATGTCTTCAAGCTCTCTGACAGTGGCATATTTATCCAAAATTAGAGCTCATTTCATTAGAAACCCTACCGAAGCAGCCATACCTACCGTCAACGAGTGAACAGAATTCTCCCAAATGGCATTGTGGGAAAGGTTTGAGCCCTCGGCTTAAAAAGTCAGCAGTATTTAAATGACCCGGGCTAGCCAAACTTGAACTGAGGGGGGAGGGTTGAGTTAGCACTATGCATTTCACCCATTGAGCCCAAACACGTCCGGGTGCGAAAGGGTTAAATTAAAGTACAAAGGAATTATTCCAGATTTTTTTTTTTTATTTTTTTTATTTTTTTATTTAATAGCTTAACTCAGGCTGAGAAACAGACTCTAGGTCCAAACAAGCTCAGCCTGAGATTATTATTCAGTGAATTCAAATAAATACTGCACTCAACTAGAACAAAAGAAGCTTTGATAGATTTATAGAAATGTTGCTCTTTTTAAAGTAATTATTGTCTTATTTTGGTTATGTATTTGCAGTTTGTAGTTATGTTTGAGTTTGAGTTTGCATCAGTGTTGTATAAGAGATACAGATCCTCACCTCCAGCTTGGATCTGTATCTACCGGTAGAATACTGCCGTAAAAAATAGCTAGCACAAAAATGGAAATTTTGTAAAACAGTCATTTCATAAAATTGAATATTAATGAGTTTTAGAAGTACTCAGTTACAGGGTGATGCAGCCATGTTGTATCAGTTGCGGCTCAGATATCAAGGGCACCCAACGAAGTTTTCGGTTAAAAAGCTGTTCGGGAGAGTAAGTTAGCCTAAAACTTTCGGATTTGAAAAAATTGTCCCTAGAAAATTGTTTTCTGAAATACTGGCTAGAAAATTTGTTTTCAATCCCTAGAAAATGATAGAAGAAAAGGGAGACTAATAGGTTTCCCCTAAAATATTCGTACGTCCCAATTCGTCTGATCAATAGAGTCAGAACAGGAAAAAAGAATCCCTAAAAAATTCGTACCTCCACAAAACTTTGCAACATAAAGTTACTTGGGCTAGAACATTCTTGTTATGTTCTAGACTACTAACAAATTCGTAGGCCGGGAATATTTTGCCATAGTATTTTCGGTTGACGCGATTTCCACCTAGAAAATCCGAACAGCTAATAGCTTTCTAGAATACGTCAAAAGACATAGTAGGCGCCTTAAAATGGCTAGATAAGCTGCAGACAACTGGTTTCAAACGAATTTCAAAAAGTACTCGTTGGGTGCCCTTGAGATATTACAACATGATGCAAATTCTGTGAATTACTTCTTAATAAAAGGCTGAATGTTTTGAAATGTCTTGTCTTGATTCTGTAGGTACAGCAGCCTAACTGAACTAGAAGTTGTCCAAGCCTCATTTCGTAAGAAGTATGACTATGGATATTTCTATTTTCGAGATCCTGAAAACCTCCAGGAGAAGATAAAGGTTGCAAGTTCCAGTAGTCAAAAGACAATGTTGTTATCAAATCATCAGATTGAGAGTGAATATGCTGCAAGGAAGCTGAGAGAGTTGAAACAACAAGTTATTGATACAGGTAAAACACTTGCAACTCTGGAGCGTACTGTGTATGCAGGATTTTGCCCAAAAAAAAACATTGGGGGGGGGGGGGGGGGGGGGGGGGGGGGGCGGTATGAACATGAGTGTCAGACTCAATTTCATTTTAGTAAAACTCAAACATTAATTTGAGTTCATTTCAGCATAAATGATCCTGGCAGCATAGGTTACCCAATCGTAACATATATATATAAAAAACAAATTCCGACTTTTTCTTAGGTATTTCTTTTTTTACCAGAACTGTCCAGATTCCCGTTTTCTGACTGCCATTGGAAATAACTGAGGACATACCACGGTAGATTACGTGATCACTCGCGCAAGATTATTAAAGTGCGTGTAGCGCGTGCTAGAATCACTTTCCCCTGCAATGTTTCTTCTTGCCCCTGCTCGCTTGACTATTTTTAGTTTGATGTTTGTTGGCCCCTTATTTACCACGTTTTTCGTCATTTACGATGGTCAAATTTTGTTGGATTCACTCGGCTGCGCCTCTTAAAACCCACACTGAACAATTTTGACCATGTGATGCCGACGTAAAACGTGGTTTACAAGGAGACAACAACGGGAAACTATCGTACATTTGTTAAGTTATCACTGTTTAAGACACCAGCTCATGCTAATGTAAAATACTTGTAAATGTTTATTCCTTGCAGAGTTACCAGTCAGGTATTTCAAAACTGTAGAGGAACTTGGAGAACTTGTGCTGAGAGACTGGCAAAGCATTATTAGGTCTTTATATGCGCCCATCGATCCATTAGTTTTTAAAAGCACCAACACTGAGACCTTCCGTCAGTGGTCGATACACGAAACATTTTTGGAGACACGCAGAAAGATTTTCCTACGCACGTCACGCATTCGGGAAATATCAGACGTGTTGAGTGTACACGCAGAGATGGAGCAAGGAATCAAGAGAAAGACGAGTATGGTACTAACCCATGTCATGCTGAGTACCTTTATGACAAGTCTGCCTGGAGGAGAGAGGGACTCACTACCACCTGTTCTTGCTCTTGTTGGTAATTCGAAAAATAAGCTGTTTATGTTACTTAGTTATGGTGTTTAATTTCTGTGTGCTTGACTTTACCCTGGGTACCAGAGGTTCTACTGTCTAGACTATTACACTAATAAACGACTTTTAATCATCAAAATCATCATCACTATTATCATCACCATCATCATCTCATCGTAATCATCATCATCATCACCATCGTCATCACCATCATCATCGTCAACATCATAATCATCATCAACATTATACCTTTGCGGAAGACCTAACGCAAATAATGTATGATTTGTTTCAGGTGAGCGAGGTTGTGGTAAGAGCGCTCTTGTTTCTAATTGGTTGAAGCAGTTCGGTACGGCTCACCCTGAACTGGTTGTTATCGCTCATTACGTGGGCTGCAATTCCTCTTCAACTGACGTCACCAACTTCATGCGCCGCTGTACAAACGAACTGCGGCTCCAATACCTCGGATCCGACCTCGGTGACGCAATGGATAATGATGACATCACAGATTTCCATCGAGTTACTGAAGCATTCCACGCAGCGTTGGCCTGCGGTCCTAGCGTCATTGTGATCGATGGAGCGAGTGAGTTTGGCAAGTCGCAAGATTTACCCGCGTACCAAGCTAAAGAACTGAAATGGCTGCCGGCTAAGATGCCGCAGTCATGTCGCGTTATTATCACGACGGTTAAATCTGATATCACTTTTCGTGCTCTCAAAGAACGCGACGATGCTTACTTCATAGAAATCTCCAATCTTCTTGACACGAAGGCCAAGAAAAGCCTGCTTGTAGAGTATGTCGGTACTAATTGTACTAAGTTCATGGACGATCAACATTTTGCAAAGATTTCGAGCTCCAAACTCAGTGACCTTCCACTCTATTATGTCTCGATAGCCAACGAGATTCGTGTTTTTGGTGCTCACAAAAACGCAGAAAGGCAGCTGGACATGTACGTTCACGCCACCACGTTAAGTGACTTGTGGAAACTCATCATTCGTCGCTGGACTCATGACTACGGTTGGTTACGGCCAGCGGCCAGCCGCAGCCCAGTGCCATCAATCAAGGCACAGGCATCACGTGATCATATGAACAGTGGTTGGGTGGCAGACGCGCTAAGGCTCCTCGGTGTTTCTCGGAACGGTCTGACTGAGATGGAGATGCTTGGTGCGCTAAAGGTCATGGGATATGCCAACAAATTCAGCATCTCCACCGCCTACTGGAGTCAACTTCGTCTGGTAGCCCAGAAGGCGCTGGTAGAGCTACCATCAGGGTTACTAACTTTCTCGCATGAAGTCATCAGACACGTTGTTAATATTTCGCTCCTTAACAGCCTAACGTCCCCGTCACAAGAACGTCTCATCTTGCCATTGAGCGAAGCATGGGAGCGACAGAAGCACCAGTGTCACGTGGTGGTAGCAAATTATTTCTTAAAACAGGCCATCTCGTCTCGTGGCACGGAGGAGATACCATGGCAGCAGTTAATGGCTGGGAATTTCGATGGTCTGAGTAAGACAGTCTCAACTCCTGGGATATTTGTAAAGCTGGTATGTAACGATAGAGAAGAGTGCCACCGCAAACTTGACTTACTGTGGTACTGGAAGGCTCTGAAAGATAAAGGGATGAAGCCAGAAGAACTCCTACGACAGATGGCCAGTGATGTACACGGTAGGCTGTCTGATGAAAGCTCTGGTGAACAACGTGTTGGTTCAGCAGTCTCGAGAACAGAGGAACCTACAACCGTAGAAACTCTTTGTTCTAAATCAGAAGAAGACTCGTTCTCCCCCATGGAAGTGACCATCCTACTTTACCTTACTGGCAAATTTTTAAAGGAGACCGGGCACCATTCTTCAGCAGAGGGACTGCTTCTGTTAGCCTATAAGATCGGTTACCCTGTGGCGTCTGTGCACGAGCTGGATCTGTTGTGTCAGATACAAGCCACACTGGCTGATCTGTACGTCACTATGACAGAGATGGGTAAAGCAGGACACTGGTATACGAATGCTCTGAGGACTGCGGGCGAAATAACACGAGTAGTAAATAAGGTGGGTATTTTCTCTCCCCCCTAACTTGCTAGTAATATTCCATGTCCTCATAACTTCCTAAATAAGTACCTGAACTGTGAGAATGGTTTTACTTTGGTTGTACCCTATGTCGATCGTTACGCTTTGCGCAACTCGAGCCAATTTCATATGATATGAAAATCCGAGCTTGAAAGCGCTTAAGTGTGAAAACAAATTTAGTATTGTTTTTAGTATTCCTACAAGGTATGCAACAATAGCGACACCCTCTCAAAGCATAACGATCGACAGAAGGCTTTTAACCGTGAAATACTAGATATCAGACGTTATTGCAAACGCATGCTAATCTTGCGTTGGGCCGACCTGTGTCTCACAGGCGGAAGAAATATCGATTGTTGGTGTATGGTACTTTTTGCTAGCCAATTAGCAAAATTTTCTCGTGCCAAAGTTATTTTGAAGGCATTCTAGAGTGGCTTTCCAGTTGTTCCTCTGTTCCACTGTACCTCTGTGCCCACTGTTCCTCTGTTCCACTGATCCAGTGTTCCCACAGGTATCCCAAGCTGACAATAAGTGACTTCGAAATTACAGTGAATGTATGGGGTTTCTCCTACTTGTTTTATTTAGCAAAGAATTGAAATAAAATCGATATGTAGACTTCACCTACTAGTTTCTTGTGTTGTTCTTTACCTCTGTAGAAAATCTGAAGCCATTTTGCCTGAAATTGAGCGAGGTATCCCATAACTCTCAATTTCAGGGAAAAAATGGCTTCAGAAGTCTACATATCGATTTAATTTCAATTCTTTGCCAAATAAAACAAGTAGGAGAAACCCTATACATTCACTGTAATTTCGAAGTCACTTTATATTGTCAGCTTGGGATACCTGTGGTGGCTTGTCATATATTTGTTTTCAATTTCATAAACCTTTTCCGTACCCAAGGTTTGCTTTCTTTTTTTTCGCAGACTTTAAGAACATTTTGTTGAATTTCCTCAACTGACCACAAAAAACACTCTCATTTGAATACCAGAGGGAACACGAAGCCATGGCTGGTCACCTTCTCGGCCAACTGGCCTTGACAAGAATGGGTAGCGATGTTCCTACAGGGCCCTTAGAGGATCGGTCCAAATCACGAGTACCCTCTCGTAGTAGTCGACCAAGGACAATATCTGGACGAAGCAGGACCGAAAATGAGGGGGAGCAACGTCTCGACTTGTCTGTAGGCCCTCTACTAAAAGAGGCCCTCAAGCACATGGAGCTGTCTGGAGTATCCCCGGGTAAGGGTGTAGTGTGGAATAGTTACGTTTTGTTTTGATCTACCACATTGCTATTTTTTTTAAAATCGAGATACACTTTTGTTAATATATAGATAATACGACAGGAAAACTAGAGTATTTTGGCCAGTGTTTTGCTCCTTGACCTGATGAGATAAGGTTTTGCAGTGTTAGGAGCTATTTTCATTAGCTACAATTAACAATAATTGCAACGGAATTTCAAAAGAAGAAGGACCCGGCTAAACCATCACTTTTTGTGGAAGAACACCGGAGAACCTGGAGAAAACCCTCGGAGCAAGGCTAAAATACCAGTAAACCGGCCAAATGTGTACAGCAAACCTGACTCTTACTTAGAAATGAGTCCTGGTTTATTCTCCTGCCAAATACAAGTGGCACAGAGCTGACGCAGCTCACGAGGACGATCTGAAAGCATAAGACGTCAAAGGCCTCACTTACGACCAGGGAACACGGCTCTAACCACTCACAATTAGTTACAACCAATTTCAGTGTTCGTGCCGGTGGGTGTAAAGTACAGGTCACAGTACATGCAAAGGATTAGGAGTTCGAGCCCGAGTTGGCGCTCTCGTTTATCTTCTCTTCTTGTTTACTTGTGAACCCTGTGGTTCGGGTTAGGATTTGTCTTAGAATTATTGTTAATTACTGTTAATTCTAAGACAAATCCTAACCCGAACCACAAACCTAACCATCGGACGAGTTCATGGGTAAACGACGGGTTCTCACTCACCTAGAGCTAGGGTTCACAGGTAAACAAGAAGAGAAGGTAAACTAGAGGAAACTTTTTTTGAGCGCTCCTACTCGGGCTCGAACTCGTAATCCTTTGCGTGTACTGTGACCTGACCTGTGACCTGTGGCCTATGACCTGTACTTCACACCCGCCGGTTACGTGCATAGAACATTCATTCGACGTAGTCATTCGACGCAATCATTCGACATGCTTTGTAACCAGGCTCACTTGTTTATCGTGGTTTTAAGGTACTGAATTGAATAATTTAGGTGCTTTTTCACATTCGACTACTCCACAGACTTCGCCAACATGCGTTGCTGACCATAAATGGAGGGAATTTGCGAGGAATAATTATGTCGAATGAGTGTCTAAAAAACGTGAAACACCGCCTATGCACGTAACACTGAAATCGGTTCTAAGTCTCTTTGTATCTAATTTAGTAAAGTCGAACGTATTCTTCTACATGGGGCTACAGTCAATGAAGCAACGGCAGTGGACAAACGCGAAGAAGGCCTTGCAGACCGCACTTGACATGCGTAGACAGTGGTACGGTGACACGCACCCATCAGTAGCAGAAATAGTCGACTTGATGGGCACCCTGTGTTGGAATGACGTCAGTGAATCACGTGATATAAGTGAACCCGAAGGACTGTATCGTGAGGCGCTGCGCATGCGTGAAAAGGCTTTGGGACCTTGTCATCTGTTAGTTGCAAGTACTCTGTTTAAACTTGGTAAGTTTATTATTGGCTTAGTTTTTCGTGACAGAAATAATAAAACAAAACACCTGGAAGTACAGATTCCTCCTAGCGCACAGACGATTATGACACTATTACCGACTCCTGACTTGGGTAATATGAAAACGAAAACTGAGCCGGTTTCACCTTGTCGCATGTATTAAACTGAAGTGTTATCATCATCATCATCACCGTCGATACCGTCAGCATTATCGTCACCATTATTATCGTTGTAACGAATTTAACGAGTATATTTGCGTATACCGAGGCATATTAATCAAGGATAACCCAGACCCTTTCTAAGATTTGGATTATTGTTTGTTATCGTTCGTTCGATGACACTGTATCAGGTCACCTGAACAACATGGCGCTGTTACATTCTAATAAACGTATTTATCGGTATTTTTTTCAACAGGGAAGCTGCTGCGGACCAAGAATACTAAAGACACCACCCGCGAGGCAAAGCAAATATTCCAGCGTTCTCTTGACATTCGAACCACTAAGCTCGGCGTTTACCATAACGCTACGAAAGCGGTGAGAAGAGCGCTTATGAACCTCGAGGCTGCCGATGTTGCTTTGACGTTTGGCAGCAGCGCAGCGATTAAGGAGCAGCCAATGTTAATGTTACGGGACTACAAGGAACAGCTACTGGCCCGCAGCACTTCAAAACTAGCCATTAAGAGTTAAAGTGCCTGCAATGTTTATAGCTACGAACCTGCGAAACGTGTTGAGTACTTCCGTAAAGAAAATGTTGGTTTACAGAGATTCAAGTCCTCATTAATTATTCACGAGGTATTCAGCCAATCCAATGGTCTGATTTTAATCCCTTGAGGACACTGGATACCTGGTCTAGTCCTCCTAGCAGTAACTGGAAAAGTTTCTAGTTACTGGAACAAGTTGTTCCAGTAACTGGAAATTTTTCCAGTTACTACGAATAAATTATTGAAAAACATCATGGCATGCATAATTACTCTTTTATTGATCAGATTAAACAATTTCCTTTCAAATTCCATTCATTATCATTATGAGGTGGATACACCTCTTTTACTAAGTTAGATTATCATCCAAGTGCATTATTTTCTCGATATTTTTTAGTTTTCCTTGCAAAATACTAAACTACCAGCAACTTTTATTTGTCTTTGATTCCTCCCGAATAATTAATGAGGAGTTGAAGTCGTTCAAAGTCCTCCAATTTCGGACTGGACGGGGATTTCAAGTCCTTGCAATTAGTTCCAGTCCTCGGCTGCGCCTCGGACTGGAACAAATTGCGCGGACTTGAAATCCCCGTCCAGTCCTCATTGTCGGACTTTAAACATTACATACTCTATATTCTACACTTGTTTTAAATCATGAAAAAATTACCTTTCCTGACCCATGACCGCGTAAGTAAAAGCCTGGGTCGATTCCCGAGTAGACGTCATCTAATTAATTCGACTTTGCAATAATTTGAATAAATACTTAAAAGGTTGGTTAAAATGACTTTTTTCTTTACTAACAACTCGCAAACTGTGTATACTCTATAAATTGATATTGTTGTGATAGACGTCTACTCTGGGATCGACCCAGGCTTTTACTTACGCGGTAATGGTCAGGAAAGTCAAATTTTCACGACTTCAAACCAAAACGTTCTTCACAGAAGTACTCTTAAACGTTTCGGAGGTTCATAGGTAGAAAAGTTGCAGCAAGGGTTAGGTGCACTATAAACCTATAAGTCTATAAAGCCCTATGAAGTGCACTGCTATTTTTTTAATTTGAAATCTCTGAATTGAGTACATATAGATGGCTAAGCGTTTGTTTGATTCGGTCTAACATTCTATAATAACGCCTTAAAGTTCGCAAATACACCACGCACTCAAGTTTGCCGCACACTGGATTAATGATGGTGCTGCGTGACAAAACTGGGAAGCGGGGAATTTGATAGTTTTGTTTTTGAGCTAAAATCTTTTAGGATTTTCGAGCAAACACCCAAGACCCAAAGATTTTAGTTTAATACAAGCAACACTGTCAAATTCCCGATTCGATTCCCGATTCGATTCCGGTTTACGTCACAAGGCACCATTCTCCCAGTGCGCGGCCAACTTCAAAGAGTGTGGCGGATCTGCAAACTTAGGCGTAATTACGGGCTGAATAAGAGAGAATCCACATGTACTCAATTCATAGCGGAATTCAATAATAACCTCGTGGGACTTACACACTTTAACGTGCTATGGCGCGCCTTTAGACTTTAAAGTGCATACGAGCCAAATATATTATTTTATCATTAAAATCGATTCTAAAAAAGTAAATAGTTGAATAACAAATTATTCCCTGTGACGTCACGACATTTACATATTCGATATATCAAATTGTATCTAAAATGCAACATTCAAATCAATACATTTTACTATTCACCTATTTACTGGATGTAGAATCGATTTTAATGATAACAAAATGGGTTAATGTGCACTTTAAAGACACAATGAAAAAAAGCACCGATTCAGGCGAAAGGTTAGACAAAGCTCGTTTGTCTGTTGGCTGTGGGATTCACCAGCACCGCGAGTCTGGAAATGTTTTCTGTTCATTCGGCTAAGAGTTAATTTTTTTTGAGGCATTAAGAAAACTGAATTGGTTATTGTTTTCGCAGAAAACAATTAGGTTTGGACCTTAACGAAATGTGTAATGAACTGTGCCTGGTAAGAGTTCGCCATAATAGGCATACGTACATATACGCGGTGATTTTCGGTCAAGCACATGCAGTTTATTCAGTCCTCTCGGCCGTTTGTTGAAAGGACCAAAGAAACTGACAAAAGTAAAGTAAATAACTTTTATTTATACACGACTTTCATAATGGCCTCCTCCGGCCACCTCCTAATTTGCATAATTTGGAAGATAAATCTGTAGGGGGAAACTAATGCTACCACATGAAAGATCACATTAAAACCAGTAATTGTGTTCAGTTTTAGAGCAATGTGGAAAATTGCTGTTGAGCTATAAGCATTTGTAATGCAGCAAAATATGAAAGCGAGGCTATAAAGGCCTCCGCTGTTTTTCTCATACAAATCTCTCTAATTTCAACTGGATGTAACTTCATTGCTTTATAAGCTATATCACTCAACTTTCACAAGTTCACTAATGTCAACATGCTCTTTCACATGGCAATGTTTATATTTTCTATACATGTGGATAAACTACCGAAACGGGAAATCACATATGCAAATTAGTAGGCGGCCATTATGAAAGTCGTGTATGACAGTCTGTAAAGACTGAAAACTCGAGTCCGACGTGGGATCTACGATTTTACGGCCTTATCCGAGGTCTAACCATTTGCAGTTTGAGAACAAGATTGTTTCACAAAAGCAGCACCTTCTACTCAGTTATTTTAAGACCCCGAATGTTGGTTCAGTGGGGGTTTGAACGAGTGACCTCCCGCACGACAGCCCGGACTATTCGGGACAACCTTGTTAATAGTAATTTTATGCAACACTTTACCACCTAATGATTTATGAGAATATTGTTAGCAGCATAACCAGCCGCACGCCATCTGATTGGCTAGCTAGGCACAGTCTATCGATCGATAGTCGCGCTGAGGACAAAAATAGATTAGTAGTTTATCATTTTTGCGCGTTCAGTTTGATTTCATCCATCCCACACGTGTGCTAGGATGGTCAGTTTATATGAACTACTGAAAATATGTTCCGGGCCGGAACAAGCTGATCGTTAAAGCTCTTTCAATTTCACTTCAAAAATCATGCATAATTAATGAAGCAAGGACCGATACAACGTAGAATTTTGAAATTAGTGGTACAATATTTCGGCTGGCCACACAGGCTTCAGGTATAATGGAAAAAAATACATTGGAGTGTACTTTTTGAAAGCGATACCGAGCTGTCATAAAACAGATTACAATATGATACAGTGAAAAAATGTTAAGAAGGTGAAAACATCTAGTATTACTCTTCCCGGATGTTAACATAGGGTTCGAGTGTCCTTCGAGTTACCCTGGGTACCAGAGTCTCCAAGCTCCACTCGTTTACTAATCTTCTAAGCCAAACCGCCGCTTCCCGACGAGCGAAGATTAGTAAACGAGTGGAGCTTGGAGACTCTGGTACCCAGGGTACCTTCGAGTGCTCTCGCCTGTGCGATTGAAAACGCTTCTCTGGCCTAACGTATAGGGTCTCTTAGAAAATATATTTTTTTCCCCATAGGAATAAGATTTAACGAACACCGCCGGACGATAGATAACTCTACAACAAACCTAAACCCACAACAGTTGCCGAACATTTTCTTAATTCTCCTAATCACACTGCCAACGACATGCAACTTATTCCTATCGAAAAAATATTTTCTAAGAGAAGACTCTATACGCGTATACGTAAGGCCAGAGAAGCGTTTTTAATCGCACAGGCGAGAACACTCGAACCTAGCCTGCAATGCAGGCGTTTCTAGTGGTTTTCTCCGCTTTCGTGGACGTTTTTACCCTGGACACCGGAGGCTCGACCAGCTGAAATCGAGCCGCAGGCTTTATTTGAGCACGTGGTCGAGGCCTTTTTCCTTTGTTGGACAAAAGTATCAACTATGAAGTGTTTTATAGGGCTACACTAAGTGAAAAGTCGTACAAATCTCTTTAAATGTTTTCCACAAGTAACTTGAATAAAAGTTGTGTAGACACTCCTAGTCAATCCTTATAAAACCAAGGGCTTCACCGTGAATCTTTATACCAGTGAAGGTTGCTCAACCAACCATGAATTGGGTTTTGTTTTTCCTTGGGTGGGCGAGGAAATTTTAAAGTGTTTTATTGAAAACTGATTTGAAAGAATGTTGATTCGAGATGAATTTATAGAAATGTGAAAATGACGAGGAATACCACTGTACGGTACTGTCGCAACGAAGTTCGCCCAATCAAACTGTATCAATGGGTATGAATAGTATTTCAACTCCCACAAAATTAACTAAACATGTTCTAAATCTTTAGTGCGACTACTGAAACCGGGACGAGAAGCACATTGCAGAACGAAAATAAAGCAATCCATAGTATAAATCCATGCGATTTTCTTCATTCAAAAGACCGACTCCATAAATAGTCCACCAAATTCTCCTTTTATAGGATCGAAGATGAAGCTTTATTGTCTTGTACTGGACACTGTTTGGCTCAAGTAATCGTGGAATGCTTTGTTTTAGTTCTGCAATGTGATTGGTTCTCGTTGGAATGCTTTGTTTTCGTTCTGCAATGTGATTGGTTCTAGTTGTCAAAGTGGCCCCAGTTTCAGTAATCGCACTGTAAGCCAAGACACGGAATGCCACAACCACAATTTAACTTTCAATACAAAGTTTATTTAATTTTCACTCACTCCAAGAGTTAACATTCTCATTAGTACTGTGCCAGTCTCGCTGCTCGCCGTTCGAATTCCGAGAACGCAATACAGCTTAAAAGTAATAATGATTTTGTAGAGGTATAAAAGAGTGCCGAATATATTTTATCCTAGCAGAGAATTTTCATAAATAAACTATCTCCAATCAGACACGACTGGTTTCTCTGTATTCCTTTCGTTCGACTTGGGTATACCTTGCCTGCTTCAGCCTGCTTAAGGAACTCGTCACGCACTCATCACGTACTATGTCACGTAGTGCTGTGCTGTAACACCATACTAAGAGGAAAACATTGCCTTAACCAGGGAAATGCTCGCTGTACACAACCAGATGAAAGAGAAATGTACAATTGTATGAAAAAATAGCGTGTGGCTGTAGGCTTATAGCTCCTCCTTGGGCACCGCTGGGGCTTCTCTCTTCTCACCCTGAAGAGTAACGAGAACATACATTAGATATGCAGCAAACGAGGCAAACCAAGCCATCACTGACAAAAGAAACAGGACTGGAATCGGACCGCATTAATGGACTTGTAATAGTTGGAGAAAAAATGACAAAGCATTGCTCGGGAAAATTGATAACTTCTAGTGCAGTTTTCGTATGAGTGGACAAGGTACTACTTACACCATAGATCCATTGAATAAATGACGTTCAATTTATATAGGTTTGAGCCTCGTGGTCACAAATTTTATCTTCTCGTGTTGATGATTTTATTGATTTTTTTGATTTTATCTTCTCGATTCACATCAACACTTTCAGATAAAATCCGTATCTCCGCGCGGCCATGTAATATCCTCTATATTATATATATATTATTAAATATATATATATGTATTATACCTTTTATATACATTATTTAACAAATAAAGAAGCCTTAGCCATGTTTTATACTATCATAAAACACGATGGGCATTTGAGAACATGAGAAGGCGCGTGCTTTCAACATTTCTAGAGTGTTCTCAAATGACCAGAGTGTTTTATGATAGTATAAAACATGGATTTAAGGCTTCTTTATCTGTTATATAATATAGATTTACGCGCGCGATGAAAGGAAACCGCCAGTTGAAAACTACATAACACGGCTAACCATGTTATATACTCTGATAAAACATGGCTTCTTAGCCAATCAGAGCGCGCGTACTATCGTATCTATATTATAAATACATATATCATACTACGGTGTAAATACTTAGTTTTAATTTCTTTAATTAATATATATACACGACCACATCAGCACTTTTGCTGCCTGTAAACTAATCGTCTTTAAAGTGCAAGTATCATGTCCAAAAAATAAAATATATATTGTACTATCACAATTTTATTTTTATTGATTAATTTTGTAGCATTTCAGGCATTTAAATCCTGTTACGTCATAAGATGAATCAACTCCCTCCAAAGAGAAAACTACTACAATAATATCCCGTAGGTTTCCATTGTGACATCTCAAGATGAACAATCCCGCAATTCGGGTAGCGTTTATTCCTTTAATTGCTGCTCCTGCCTCTCAAAGAAAACGAACTTAGACTACTGAAGTACACCAGAAATAGAATTTGGGGCAAAAAGAGTTCGTGTTGTTTTATGGCGCTACTTGCACTTTAAATAAAGTTTTTGGTACGGAATTGTATTCTGGCGAATGGAATATATCGTAGCCATGACCTGGCAGGCTAAAGGTTGCCTTTCATTGCTGTTTACGACAACGCTTACCTCTACTTCATCTTCTTTATCTTCAGTCTTTGGTTCTTTGATGTCGACATCTTCTGCAGATTTCTCAGAGTCTTTCTTCGAGTCCTTCTCCGAGTCTTTCTCTGCTTCCTTCTCTGCTTCCTTCTCCACCTTGCCATCCATATCAGCACCCACGTCCTTCTCTACTTCCTTATCGTCGCCCTTGTCTGCCTCAGCGTCTACCTCCTCTTCCTTCTCTTCCTCCTTCTCTTCTTCTTCTTCCTGCTCCACCTTGGCCTCCACATCAACACCCATACTCAGACGCAACATGCGCTCGATACGAGCAGCAAAATCTGCAGAGTCCTGGCGAAATAAAGCAACGAAGAACATGAATAACTAAAATGAAGACTGCCGGTGCATTCTTTTGGGACTATTCCGGTATAGGAATAGCAGGAATAGACGGTACTGTGTTCTTTTCCTATTCCGGTATGGATGGTAAAATCGTGTTCTTTTGGGACTAATTCCGTTTTCGGAATGAACACAATAGCATTCTGTTCATACAGTCAGACTCCCAAAAGCAGAATGAACAGAACAGTGGTTTACACGGAAGAAGCAAAATGGAGTTATTCTGGGAATTTTTGTCGGGAAACCATCGGTGGTACCACGCGGCCGGCCGAAAAAAAAAGAATTTGAACTCCATTTTGCCATCAAGTGGTGTTGGTATTGACGCACCTTGACCAGATATCCAGACCGCAAGGTAGCAGTCTCGAAGAGCACTCTAGATAAATCCTTCGCTGTTTTGTCGTTCTTATCGGTCTCAACCTTCTTGAGAAGTTCTTTGATGAGTGGGTGACCTGGGTTAATCTCTAACGTCTTCTTCTGGGTGGCATAGTAACTAAACACAACCAGAATGAGGTGGTTACTCTTACATGTGAACACGCCGTGTTTGTTTGAACATTTAATAACATGAAAAGAAAACACATTTGAAATCAAAGTCAGAATTTAACTGATGGGGCAGCATAATTCTGTACATTCAACACAGCATTTTAAATCAGTCCTGATAAAACTCCAACATAACAAAACTAAACCACGACCCCATTTTCATTGCTGCCGCAGTGAGCGAGCCTGAAGCGAGCGAGCAAGGCAGCAGTTCTAATCTGTAAGCGGGTCCAAATCTCGATTTCCTTTTTTTTTACCACAATGCATCACTTCTATTGTCTTTTTTTTACCACACTGCGTTGCACGGATTTCATTAGACTTTCTCAAAGTCCTTCTTAGCCCCCCGTACGAAGGACTTTTCCCACTTGCAACGCGCCAAATTTACCGGTTGATTTTTCAACCGGAGGCGTGGCATGACGTACTAAGGTTTGCCCAATCACAAAGCGTCAATTCTTCAGGCATTGTATGTTGACGTGTCAAGTTAGTCGACCGTGAATGTGGTATTTACAATTTGATTGTACTCAGAAAGAGATTGTCAAAGGCGCGAAATGTAAGCTCCGCCCCTGAAATGTGTTTTCGCGCCAAAACATAATGCCCCGATTCAATTTCCTGCAAGTGAAACAAGTCGAACTCACCTCTCGCTTCGATTCTCGCACTCGCTTTTTGACCCAGTAATCGCTTACCCAGCGACTGAGCGAGTTCGACTTGGAGCAAGTCTAGGATTTCATCGTCACGTGACATTACACGAGTTGGAATCTGCATTGTTTGAGCTAACTACGTTCAACCGTTCTTTAATGTATTTCTGTGTATGCAATCCTTGTGTAATCATGAATTTGTTGACGTGAAGGCGAACTCCAAAGAGCAAGATCTCTCCTGTTATGAAGATGGTGGGCAGCAAATAATTTTCTTGCTTCGATAACTTGCCGTCAAGCAGCCGGTTCAAAATACAATTAGCAATAACAATTACTTTCTCAATTACAGTTGATTTCCGGTGTTTAAACTTCACCGGGAGAACAGCAGTTTGTTGTGCCGGGAATCTTAAGAAAATGTCGGGAATTGGTAGGCTCAGAGAATTTACCGGGAGATCATTGATATGTCGGGACAAAATGAAAATAAATCGCGACAACTTTTGAGTTACACACCACAGCTCCGTCAAACAGGCTTATGTCGCACGATAGCCCCAAAAACTACAAAATATATTAATGTAACACCTTGGTATTTTTATCACCCAGTAATCTATTTTTCCTACCAAAATGCTACTGTAGGTTCTCTTCTAATACTTGTATACCTAACAGGTAGTGAATGCTGCTCCGCTCAGTTAAGGAAGTGTATTAGAAGAGAACCTACAGTAGCATTTTGGTAGGAAAAATAGATTACTGGGTGATAAAAATACCAAGGTGTTACATGAATATATTTTGTAGTTTTGGGGATATCGGTGCGACTGAATCCTGTTTGACAGAGCTGTGGTGTGTAACTCAAAAGTTGTCGCGATTTATTTTCATTTTGTCCCGACATATCAACGATCTCCCGGTAAATTCCCTGAGCCACCAATTCCCGACATTTTCTTAAGATTCCCGGCACAACGAACTGCTGTTCTCCCCGGTGAAGTTTAAACACCGGAAATCAACTGTAATTGAGAATGTAATTGTAAATGCTAATTGTATTTTGAATCGGCTGCTTGACGGCAGTTTATCGAAGCCAATAGAAGAACATTATTTGCTGCTCACCATCTTGATAACAGGAGAGATCTTGTTCTTTGGAAACTGATAGTTCACACAGAGTTAGAAAGAGTTCGCCTACACTTTAACAAATTCATGATTACACAAGGATTGCATACACAGAAATGCATTAAAGAACGGTTGAACGTAGTTAGCTCCAACAATGCAGATTCCACCTCGTGTAATGTCACGTGACGACCAGATCCGTGCAAAGTAGTGTGGTAAAAGACGACAATAGAAGTGATGCATTGTGGTAAAAAAAAGAAATCGAGATTTGGACCCGCTTACAGATTAGAACTGCTGCCTTGCTCGCTCGCTTCAGGCACGCTCGCTGCGGCAGCAATAAGGTTATGTTCTCAATTCAACAGGCCCGAGAATATTTGCGGAGGTCCGATAATTGGAGAGTAACATCCAACACCTGTTTTTCTGAAAAACTAATATTATGACTGGAAGAGCACTTCAAAATTAGCCAGATTGATACCTATCAAAGGAATCGGTTGTTTTCCCACAGAGTTAGCAACACACAAAGTTCACACAAACTTTAGAAAACTAAGATAATTTGTTAATCGAGATACGTTAGTATCGGTTTACAATGCCTTAGTTTAACCTCATTTCGACTATTTTGAGGTTTGGGATTCATTGGGCAAAGGCCTCTCTGAACGTCTCCAGAAATAAGTCGGCCAGAATCATTATGAATCTTAAAAATGAAGCTGGCCAACCAAATTTGGCTTTTAACGCGGTTGGGTGGATATCCTTAGAGGAACGTAGGGCACAAATGAAGGCCAGGCTCATGTACAAAACGATTCATGAACTAGCGCCCGAAATACTGCGCAATATTTTTCAAAATTCTAACACAGTCAGTGATTACAATTTAAGGGTATCCTCTACAAAGCTTTTTATTCCTAATAATTGTTGCATAGATATTGCGTATTTAGATTTTAAACATTAGGTTATAGTTATTGTAATGCATTATTGTACTAGACTTCATTATACAAATTCCATATTTTACTGTAATAACACGCCCTTCATGGCAACCAGCTGTATGTTGATGGGGCTAGCGTGTATAAATACACAGGGATTGAGCCAAAAGGGACAATTTGGCCCATGCGGGTCAATTTGACCATTATCGTGTTCTTTTCAAGTGACAAATGTTTTTTTAAAGCGGGAATGGCGCAATATATGGCACAGACTGGCTCGTTCCCTGAATACAGTCGATCCTATCCTAGACCTATAAAGAAATTATTAAAAAGCTACAGCTATAGTGGTGCGCAAATATGGAACCAGATACCAGAGGTCATAAGAAATTCAAATGAATCGTTTTGCAGTAAACTTTCTTCCTCAGGCTTTGCTTTTAGCAGTTAATATTCTTCACTTACTTAAAAATAAAGATACATTATATCTATCTGTCTGTCCAAATCAATTGTAAACAAATGTATGCGGAATATAATCAGCTGGAGGGCAAAGGGTCGCCTTCCAACATACATTCGACTTTAATTTTGACGATGGCTAACTGGCTAATTTTGAGGTGCTCTTTACAGTCATATAATTACAACTGTAGTTTCTCTTTACTGAATATTCGAGAAAAGACATGTTGGGCGTTAGAAAAATAATGCAAAGGGGCAAATTATATGCGATTCTTTTTATCAAGAACCGGACTGTCCCCATTGTAGCTTCTCACCTTGGCATCTTGACTCTTGTAACTCAATGCTCTACCGAGAACACTAGATCAGGTCAGGGTTAAGGAATTAACACATAACTTATCTAAATTCTGTAGTTGATTTCTAACTCATCACAACCCTAGAAAAATAAACTTACTCGTTGCTGGGGTCATTACTCTTGGCGTAAGCTTGCGAGCGCATGATTCTCTCCATGTTACCAGACCATCCATAAGAGCTAGCTACAAGAGCACAGGGCGAGTCATGAAGTCTCTGAGATATGGCAGCCTTCTCGATGAGGTCCTTTAGGGCGTCCTCCTTCAGCCATTTCAGCAGGGGTTCGTACGTCTTCTCCAGTTCTTCGATCTTCTTCTTCTTCTTGTCCGAGTCTTCACCGACCTTCAAGCCCTCCTTGGCAACATTCTGGAACTTCTTTCCATCGAACTCCGGCAGACTCTGCATGCAGTACTCATCGACTGGTTCAGTTAAATAAAGCACCTCATATCCCTTCTTTAGAAGCCTCTCAACAAATGGAGAGGTCTCAACCTAAAGGAAAACACAAATCAAAGGCACTATGTCAGGTAGTTTTAGCATTATTTCGAAAAGATAAAAATCTAGTTTGATTAAAAGCTTCTTTATAAGTGAATTAAAAGTAGAGAACTTTTTCAGGCTGAGAATGACAAGGATGGAAATGGAGTCAGGCTGAGAATGACAAGGATGGAAATGGAGTCAGGCTGAGAATGACAAGGATGGAAATGGAGTCAGGCTGAGAATGACAAGGATGGAAATGGAGTCAGGCTGAGAATGACAAGGATGGAAATGGAGTCAGGCTGAGAATGACAAGGATGGAAATGGAGTCAGGCTGAGAATGACAAGGATGGAAATGGAGTCAGGCTGAGAATGACAAGGATGGAAATGGAGTCAGGCTGAGAATGACAAGGATGGAAATGGAGTCAGGCTGAGAATGACAAGGATGGAAATGGAGTCAGGCTGAGAATGACAAGGATGGAAATGGATTACGGATATGAAACTCGAAAAAGTTAGGACAACATTTTCCAAGTTTTCAGCTGGTGTCTTTATTTTATATTAGTCTTCAATTTTAACCCAGTTTGATTTCTCTTCAAAATCTAACATTACTGTATAACTGAGAGTTGAATGAGTATATTTCTTGTGATCATCTGAAACTTCTAGATAAATATGACCGAAAATTGGAAAAATCATGGTGATGTAGCTCCTCTACAGCGGGACTACTGTAATCGGGGCCACTAAGACCTCTGTTCTCATTCTGCAATGTGATTGGTTCTTGTTGTTTAAGTAATTATTTGCATAATAACTATAGGAAAAGACAATAGACTGTGGCAAATGAGTATGTCTCTCGGACGTGTCTTAATTGAATGTGTCTTAAGTGCTGTCTGAGAGGTCCTCAGTCAAAGTTACAAGCAGAAAATATAGGAAACTGTGTGGTGTTGGTCATTTGTACTGTGATAACTGTGAAAACATCATCCTAACAAATAGGAAAGGGGAATACAAAGATGTTTGAATCACAAATGTGAGAACTTAATTTCCTCACGGTTGATTTTCATTGAAATCAAACCATAGTTAGTATGATCAAAACTTAATTAAAACTTCAAAAGGTATCTAATGAAAGTGCATTAATTACTTCAGACTGTGGTCTTCTATTGAATTTATGAGTATCAACCAATGAATTTACGAGAAAGAACAGAAAATTAACACATTTTTATGTTCCTGGCTGTTCAGTGCTTAAGAGTAGTCGCAGTGAAAGAAACATTTAAAGGAGACTTTGCTTTATTGTATTGTGTTCAATTAGAAACTGTACAATACTGACATGACATCCATTTTTTGCAAGTTCTCACCTCCTGGCGAGAGTGGCCAGCCATGAAGAAAATTGCCTCTTGTTTATCCTTCATTCTCTCTACATACTCAGCTAGACTTGTCATTTTTTTGTCTGAGTGTGAAGAGTAAAATCGCAGCAGTTTGGCCAGACGGGTACGGTTGGAGTGGTCTTCCATCACACCAAGTTTGATGCTGGAAAAAAGTTAAGCCAGTGTAAATTACCAGAGAAACAGCAAATAAATAGGTGTTCAAAGTGTATGATGGGCGAGACAGATCTTGGGGGTTGCAACGGGTCACCCCCTGTTAATATACACTATACCCTTGACAGAATGCTGTGAAATAATAATAACTAGAGCTGATAACCTACACCTTATTCACACCTAATTAATTGCATAATGTCAAATTAAAGGTTTTAAAGAGAAACTCCTTCCTCTAATAGAGGATGTTAACGTGAAAATGAAATTATATTTTCTCTTAAATGTAGTTATCAACATTTTTGAATCTGAAAAACAAACAAACATCAAACTGAGGCCATATATGCATGCATGACTGCAAAATCCCATACAAAAGTCTATGAATTGAGGCCTCAGCTTTGACGGAAAAAACATCCAATTAAAAAGAGTAGTTGACTTGTGGCAAGTCTAGTCACATACTTGGTGCTGTACTCCTTCCAGAATTTCTCCAAGTAATCATCCTTAGGGATTTTCTTGATCATGTCCAAAGCCTTGCGTACCAATTTTTTCTTGATAACTTTCAGGAGTTTGTGCTGCTGGAGCTGTTCACGAGCGACATTAAGTGGGAGGTCATCAGAGTCAACAACACCCTTGACGAAGTTCAGGTACTTTGGCATCATCTCATCAAAGTTGTCAGTGATGAAGACACGACGGACATACAGTTTAATGGCATCCATCTTCTTTCCATAGTCAGAGAACATACCTTGAGGGCTGCCCTTGGGCACAAAGAGGATTGATCTGAAGGTGACCTCACCCTCGGCAACAAAGTGGATCTTGGCCATTGGGTCTTCAGATTCCTAAATAAGATAAAGTAGAACTAGGGATGTCAGAACAATATGTAATTGTTCAATATGTATATTTGTATGCTGTACATGTACATGCATCTACTATAATTATTTCCTCACAAATAAGCTGCACTGTTGACCATCCATACAGATTTTGAAAGTAAATAAATTACCTCAAAGTTGGGGGTGCAGCTCATACAAGAGTGTTTTAAAAAAACTTTGTTTTGCAATGACAGGAAGCAAAGCAATATGAACAATATAAATAGTACATTCGCTTTCCAAAGAAAACTAGCTGTCCATGTACTTGCCATCTTCCCTGCTAACTCCGCAAAATAAATAAATTAATAGTTATTATTAATAGTACAGCTCGCTGAGTACATTCATGAGTGAAACTACATTGTATGAATTATTTCTCAATAAGTGAATTAATTTTCATCACTTCTCAAAAATATTCATTGTACATTTTACAGCAGTGTCTCCTATATTTAATACCACAGTGTCTACAAGAAATTGAAAGCAAATAGGAAACAACACACTGCTGACATAATATGCACGTTTCCCAGATTCAATAAGCTGGTCACATGCAAATAAACATGCAATGAGAACCTTGTCAGTAGTCATGCAGTAAAGTGATAACACAGATTGCAAAAAAGTAAAATACTGTACATGTAATCACTCCATTCTTTAATACAGATCATTTTGTTGTTTCTAAAATTACCAAGAATACTTGAGGCATACATAATAATTACAATATCATAATTTTACTAGTTATAAAGCAGAATTATTTTACTCTACTGTATACCTTGGTGAATGACTTGTAAAACTCATTGTATTCCTCATCTTTAATGTCCTTTGGTTTCCTGTTCCAAATAGGTTTGTTGGGGTTCAGTTGCTCCCAGTCCCAGATTGTTTTCTCAACCTATGCATATACGAGTAACAAAATAAGATAACATTGTCTTTATCATGCAGAGTTCAAAGATGTAAGCATGGGCACACAAATCCCAGGTTGAGATCTTGCCAAGATCCTGTCAGACCTTGTATAAACCTTAGCAAAATCTTATTTTGGCAAAATCTTGCCAAGATATCATGTGGTTATCTTGGCAATTAAGGTATTGGTAAGCTCTTGGCAAGGTTCATCAAGATCTTTCCAAGATGTGTATGATTTTTAATGTATCTCAAAGACCTTCTGTCCAAGCCCATGGTGCTTTGCATGAGCAAATGATTTTCGTAGGCTACGAAAATCAGAAACATAAGCGTTGTTATTATGTGACTCTCAAATCTTTTGAAATCTATCTCTTAATTAAGTTTGGGCCATCATGTACAATTGTAATTATTTCTAGATATATGTTTAAGTGACTTTCTTTTATCTTATTTGTATATATGTAACGTTTAAAATGACACGTTAGACAAATAATTATGTCTTCAAATCCTAGTATAGAGTGGTGAGAAGAAGAATGCAGAATAAAGACAACAGAGCAAGGCAATTCAATAATTAATCCTTCAACAGTCCACATTTTGCTTTCTCTAGGTCTACAAGAGAACACTTGCAGTTCAAAAGGACTGCTATGCGAGTTTCCCGGGGATTTGCTTCATTGAGCGTATGGCGCGGTAAAAACTGGCTACGTTTTAATAAATTTAACTTATAAGCAAATCCTTTCTTAACCTCTAGTACAAATGTATATGGGAAGTCCACGTAAGTTTGTTATCAATGGTGGCACCTAGCAGCCTTCAATGGATCACCCACATTATATCGTGGTTCCCAAGAGACAGGGCGTTAAGCAGGCCAGTGAAGTTGCCCCAATGTGCATACATGTATGTAAGATCATGGCCTCACTTTTTGGGATGAGATATAGGTAATTTTTCAAACTACAATCCACGAGCTCCTTTACAGGGGTAGAAATTAGCGGCAGCCAACTAGCAGAATGCTGGTTAAAAATTGATTTTGCTAGTAGAATTTATTTACAGTAGCAGATGTTTGCTAGTGCAGAATATAACATAGCGAACCAGAAACAGTCAACCCAAGTCACGCAATGTTTCCAAGTTACGTAACATATCAAGTTATTTACTTAAACAAAAAAATTGCTCACTTTACCAATGCTTTGTTCACCTGTTAAGCACTAACCATGCACTTGCATTAGTAAAAGACAAAAAACTTATTTAGACATATTATTTTTTGCTAGTTGTTTTCTTAGTTTGCTAGCTTAAAAAAAGAACTTCCAAATTTCTGCTAGTGGCAAAACAAAAAAGTTCTACCCATGCTTTAGCATATATTAGTGATGGAGTCCACAGACTTGCCTACACAATAGATGGTTGTATCACCAGCATACATATAAAGAGATCCAGAGACCACTGCCGCAAGTCACTTGTGAAGAGTGAAAAGTGTTGGCTCCAGCACAGACCCCTGCATAATTCCATACGCTACGTTGGCGTACTCGGATGATTCGCTGTTAAATTTACGGTTCTCTCTCATTAAGATAATCTCTTAGCCAATCAAGCAGATACCCTTAATGCCAAAATTATGCTCAAGCTTATGAATTAAGACTATGTGAGAGATGCTGTCAAAGCCTTTTTGAAAGTTGATAAAGGCCACGTCCACGACAAGTCAGGAGTCAATAGCCTGTCTCCAGGTCTCCGTAAGGTACACCAATAATGAGTCAGTAGAGTGTCCCTTGCAATAAGCCCGCTGATAGTTGGTAACAAGCTGGTTTTGTGTGAAAGTATGATCTACAATTGTGTCAGTGAAGCATGATTCTAGAATTTTGCTTGGTGTGCTTAGCATAGACAGAGGACAGTAGTTCCCCCTGTCTGACTCATTGTCTGTCTTGAATACCGGATTTAATCTGGTTACCTTCCAGTCGCTGTAAACTCTGGCATCTCTTAAGCTACGTAAATATAAACTTTTGTGGTGAGTGACAACCCAGCCGCTTTTTAAAAGTAGCCTTAAGGTGAAATACTATCAGGGCCTGTACTTCTTTTATGAAACTAATAAACAGTCAAGAGCATTAATTTTAGTTCAACTAAATTGCCAGCCTTTATTTATGCAGCTGTTTATAAACAAACTAATGAAAACAATGGCGCAATGATTCATGGGCTTGGATATAGGCTCTTTAAGATAAGATCTTATCATGATCTTGGCAAGATCCTCAACCTTGGATGCTCAAAATGCCATTACCTGTTTAGTCTTTGGCTTTTTGTCCTTGTCCTCGCTCTCTTCTTCAACCTCGACATCATCATCCTTGTCCTCTTTATCCTTCTTCTTCTCATCGTCCTTCTTCTCATCGTCCTTCTTCTCATCGTCCTTCTTCTCATCGTCCTTCTTCTCATCGTCCTTCTTCTCATCGTCCTTCTTCTCATCGTCCTTCTTCTCATCGTCCTTCTTCTCATCGTCCTTCTTCTCATCGTCCTTCTTCTCATCGTCCTTCTTCTCATCAGCAGCCTCCTCCTCAATAGGCTCTTCAACAGTCTCTGTCTTGCTGCTCCACAGGTAGATAGGGAAGTTGATGAATTGACTGTACTTCTTGACTAGTTCACGAATGGTGTCAGGCTCCAAGAAGTCACGGGCCTCCTCCTTAAGGTGGAGACTTAATTAAATAAAAAAGAAGCATTAATATATAGAGCTTTTCAATATATTTTGGAATTTGTCTAAATCAAATTCAAATCAGTGACAATACTGATCAATTTCTAAATTTTCATTTTAAGTCTTTGTTTTAGGAGAATTTGGAGCTTGATCACTTACAGTTCTTGCATGGCCTCGTTGAAATTGTAACTCTCTAAACCTCTTTACAGCAATTTTCAATATTACGTGGACTGAGAACTCCAAGGTCAACCACCATTATGTTTTTCACTGCAGTCAATCATAAGTACGGCGGCCACCGAATATTTATGAGCAATGGCTGTGGCAAGTATTGGAATATTGCGGATTCCTGTGGGAAACTTTCAGTATTGGAGCTTCACGCAGCCATCATTCATAAATATTCAGTCGCCATCATAGTTATGATTGCAAAATGCAAAACACTGGTAGACCTTTTGAGTTATCAGTCCACGTAATATTGAAAATCGCTGTAAGTTACTGGTATTCAATTTACTCTAGTGGTACCTGACAGTAGTTCCTCTCTTCAATGTGGGTCCTCGTGGATCCTCTGTGATGGAAAATGAAGCTGCATCAGACTCCCAGATGTACTGCTTGTCGTCATTATGTTTGCTTGTAACAATAACTCTGTCACAGACCAGGAATGAAGAGTAAAAACCAACACCAAACTGACCAATCAGATCAGTGGCTTGTTCAGAAGAAGCAGAATCCTATGAGAAGATAACAGTGTTAGTATTTAAACTGGGTTCTTTTCGAAATGTTGAATCGAAATTACGATGGGTCGAATTTTCGAATCGATTGTACAGCAAGATGTGAAACTTCGCAATCCTCATTGCTCATTAACGATAAAGGCAGCCTTAAATGTATATCTGATAACCAAACTTTCCGTGAGTTACATGTAAGTGAATAATGCATCTCAGTAACGAGCAATCGAATTCCAGCGAACTCCAGCGAACTTTTCACACTGTTCGAACTTTTCAAGCAATCTGTTCGAACGATGCACTCAATCTGTTACTCAATCAAAGCCTCTGGAGCTTTCACGAAGGACTATTAAAAAACTAAAAACGTTCTAACGGTGATCTTGACATTATTTTGTGCATTCTGTCACCAAAATACAGGATTGCGTTACGAAACAGTCCTTCCCAGTACTGGTTTGGTGTTTTTTAGCTCATCTGATAAACTTTTGCTTCTGTAGTTTCAACTCAGATCTGACAATCCTTCAGAATTTTTGTTGAAGTAATTGTGTATGTTTTCAATTGAAGAAGCCAGCTTTTTGGAGATAGAAGGATTCTCTGTTGACATGTGCTTTGAGCCGTGGAGACTAAACTGTCTGGTTTTTCACACAACAAGACGTCAAGAGTGCCGCGAACTTAGCGGGAAGTGTGATTTCATTGCATTGTAGTTTAAATCACCACAAAGCTTCTGAACTTTGCTTGCAAATGATAACGTCTACTAAACATAACATTCTGGAGTTCTTTTTATTTAATGTGGATCCGTTTTCAAAGGTAACGAGGTCTTGAATTCCACGACACAGAAGTGTGACAATTTCCGCAAACTGATTTGAATAATTAATGACTCAATCCGCAGTGTTTGTTTTGCTTTGAGATCGCACCAAATATTCTCTACAGATTAAATTTTCTTTTAGAAATCGAGATGCTTACAGAATGAAACGTTTTTAAAGTTTTTACTTCATTTGCGTATCTGAACAGTTTCCACCTAGTGCGAAAAATGGTTTGAGTCCACGGCACTCTTGTATTTGCGTTGATTTTGCTTTGTTTACACGTTTACCATATCGCAGCGAATTGTACAGTTCCACTAAGAAATTTCGAGCGGAGTTATTCAAAATGCTGTGCGAAATTTCGAGGTAAATTCGTTTCTTGCGTATCGAAATATCTCCTAACATTCGTACGAAATTTCGAATATAACAAAGAGCGAATTTCGGCGAAATTCGCTTTCATTACTTTCTGTCAGTAGTGTAGTTACAGTCTGAATTAAAATAACCAGGTGTTCCTGGCACAGCAAACTCTGAAGCGACTGCTGGAAAAGTTTTAGTCACATTAGTATTATAGTAAATTTGCTGCAATTTTACGATCTACTGTATTCTTCGCAAGTCCTGCTTCAATGGAAATCAGTGTCAACTGTTTAAATTATGTGTCTAATAAAGTTTATTATTATTATGATGATTAGTAAATTAGACTATTGAATTCTAAAGATGCTCAAGTGTTGTAAAATGTGTCCAGATACAAACACCAGTCTCTTCACTTACTTGAATCTTTTGGAAGAACTCACTGGTACCAGACTTGGCAATGGTTCCCAAATTCTTGATCAGATCCTCTTTTGTCATGCCTATGCCAGTGTCTGTGATGTGAAGGATATTATTGTCTCTGTCGGCCTTGATTTTGATTGACAGTTCCTCAGTTGCTTCTAAAGCAGACTTGTCTGTGAGGGATACAAGCCTAATTTTGTCTAATGCATCAGAAGAGTTGGAAATAAGTTCCCTAAGGAAGATCTGGAAATAAAGTGAAATTAATTATCATGAGACCATGTGCCTTTGCTTAAAGTGTAATTCTTTAATATATACTGTATTTACCCGTGTATAAGCTGCACCCATAGATAAGCCGCACCCCAAGTTTTGAAGCTTGAATTTAGGATTTTTTTTTTTTAAAAAATACAAAAAATAATTAGAAAATATTTTGTCCGAGTTCATAAACACTTGTACTTGATGCCAAACTTCTTCAAAAAAAGAATAATATTCCTAAATACTCCTCGAGTCCCTGACCCACAAACACAAAACAACACTTTGCGGTGGCAGGTCCTGGCCCACAACTGTATTATCATTATCATTATCATTGATAACCACGACATACATCTGTAATTTATAGCTTGCTTACAATTCTGAATATGACTAGATAGTTGACAAACTTAATCTAAACACTTGAAAATTGAACTTGTAAACTGTTGTAACTGACACTGTCCTATCTTGTTGAAAACCAGAACCACACTGGATCTGACTCTGTCACTTGACAGTTATAAACAATTATGCAGAAACTTATTATCATAACAAGGGCTCCAGGCCCTCTCGTCCCTTTAGGAAAGTATTTCTCTTTACACTACCTATTCATTGCATTCATAGTCCATTACAAGAGAAATATATTTTTGTTGGAGTTCATAAACACTCGAACTTGAAGCAAAACTTCATCAGATAGTCATAAATAAATAATCACAACTTTAATTCAATCGAATATGGTTCAACTTGCCTTGTCATTTCTTGTGTATATTTTAACCTGCAGTCTTAAAATCACTCGAGAATATTTCCGCATTTATTCCCTAATTAACTAACAACAATTCCAAGGAACCGCTTTCCTTTAATCGCTAGAGCAAGAAAGGTTTTCTGGCGAAACAATACTTGCACGAGTAGGTCAGGTCCGCCATCTTGGATTTTAATTAACTAGTGCCAATCTCCCACGTGTAAAATTGCAAAGAATGCCTGGTTGTTTAGATGCATGCTTTGACAACCGCTGCGAATCAGCCTGTTTTGGAAGGTAAATAAGCTTAATCACGTTTAAATATTCACGAAATTCTAATATATTAGGTCTAAGGTGGGTCTTAGAAGAGTTTTTGCTTTAACTCTTTGAAAGTGCGTGTTTTTCCCCCCAATGATTATGCTTAAATTGCCATATTACACGATCGGATACGATTTGAACCTGATTGTAATATACGCACCGTCGCATAATAAAAGCTTCATTCAGGTTCATGATACATGTATGTAAATAATTATATGTTAATGTTGGGTCTCCTTTCTAGGTGTTCCCGTAGATAAGCCGCACCCCCGACTTTGAACGAAAATTTTGGGTGAAAAGGTGCGGCTTATACACAGGTAAATACGGTACATCAAAAACAGAGCAAAGAGAAATGGGATCATTAAAAAATTACTGTCTTTATGATACATACAAAAAAAGTCATGTATTATTAATAATAATTTTATAAATTACATGAGCATCATAATAATGTGTGATTTCATTGGCTGCTCATACCAGATTTAAGAGTTTCATCCCAGAACAAGTTTATCCCAGTTCCCACTAATGTAGGCTGCTCTGTATTATTGCAATATTGTTTTCATGATACAACAACAACAACAACAACAATTTATTTTAATACCACACAAATTACAGGAGTTTAATGATAAATGAACTTAATTAAAACAAGAGTTGGGTATATTATAAGCTACTAAGCTAGAATAACCATAAAGTTAATCTAGCTAGGTAGCTACAAATATTTAATTAGTGAATGGACAATAGGGTCACGACAGACGGAAACACATAATTACTAAGACAAGACAAAAAAAATTGTGTAAGCAAAAAAGCTATGAGAGAAAAATATAATTACTACAGTTGTTAGTGGAAGTACCCGGTAACTAACAGTAACAAGAAAACAACAAGAACAGAGCCGAATTATGAAGTTCTTAAGAATGTGAGAAGACTAGAACGGTTTAAATAGGGTTCTTAATAAGCTGTGATAGCTTTACTTTTGATCTAACTTTTAAATGCATTAAAATTAAGCTGTTTGGTATTTTCATTTATATCATTCCAAATCACTGTGCCTGTAAAGCGAATGTTGAATTTACCATAATTAATGCGAGCATAAGGTATGAAGTAAGACGATTTGGCTGCTAGCCGAGTATTGTAGTGAGGATATAGCTTGAAAGAAATTGTTAAAAGCAGATGGGAGCCTATTAGCATGAAACTTAAAAAGGAAAATGCAGTTTGGGTAATAAATAACATCAGCAAACTTTAAGATTTCCAGTTCCTTAAAAATAGGGGAAGTGTGTTGATCATATTTAGAAGATGTTACAATTCTTACAGCTTTCTTCTGAAGCAAAAAGATAGGTGTAAGAGATGTTTGGTAGGTATTTCCCCATACAATCAGTCCATATGTGAGAAAAGGATAAACCAAAGAATAATACAACTGAATTAGTGTGTTTTTTGGGACAAAGTGCCACAGTTTGGATAACAGACCAACACCTCTAGATATCTTTATGCTAATTTGGCAAATATGTTCCTTCCAATTTAAATTAGTGTCCATAATAATACCAAGGTATTTGATACAATCTTTCTGTTTAATTGCCTTCTTGTCTATTTTAAGGCTGATAGAATCAGCCTTAAAATTTTGTACCATACTGGTACAAAATCAAGTAATTCCAGAATGGGTTCCTGACCAGTTCTTGTACCGGATCAAAAGTTTCATTCTGAAATGAAACTGATCCGGTATGGATTGTACATGCAAACATGCACCCCCTAAAATTACTTTTATCTGCTCGTTTTGATGCTATTCTATTAGTGAAACATGAGATCAGAGAACTCCATTTTTTTTTACAAATTATAGAAGCCTGCCATTATAAACGCAGAACAACAATTTAGGCCTATGAACAATTTGGTCTGTGTGTGTATACATGTATAAATATAAATTATATTAAACTGAACTAGAGAGAAAAACCCAGCAAACAACAGGCATGCAGCAGTGCTCACCTCTTTATTCCTGTAAAGTGAGTTGATGATGAGTTTCATCATCCGGTTTACGTCAGCTTGGAATTCATGCTTTTCAGCTTTTTCTCTAATTTCTTTCATTTGAGCTACATTCAAACCATCTAGTTTAATAGCTTCTTCTTCCCTCTGCACTGCTTCATCGTCTGTTTTGGATGCATCTCTGCTCTTCCCAGCATCATCATCTACTTTTGGTGCACTTTCTGGTTCCTTCGATTCTTCTGCCTTTTCTTCTTCTTTGGCAAGACATAGAGCTGTTCATCAAAATATTAAATTATGTCAATTTTAGAGCTAAGCAGTAAGTTATTCATGAAGCAAAAAAAAGTAAAATGATAATTACAGTGAGACTACTGAAACTTAAACAATGAAAACCAATCACATTGCATTCAAAGTTACACGTACTTGTATGGTTATTTGAGCCAGTGTCGAATGGAAGACAATAGCATTTCAATTTGCTCGAGCTTTGATCCAGCAAATTAAGGCTTATTTTGTGAAGTTAGTTCTGAAGTCTTTTGAAAGACTACAATCACTTGCTTTTTGGCTATGATTTGTATTTTGGAATGTTATATTTTTATTTTGCATTTGTTTATAGTTCTCACTGTTTAAGTAGCCCCAGTTTCGCACTGTAATTAATAGGCTGTGTTCCACTGATTTGGTTGGATGTCCAGCCCACATTAGTTGATTATACCAGTGTTATCTTTCCTGCAGACACAGATCAACACTAGTTTTTACAGGAACTAGTCACCCATTGAATTAAGAGTAGTTTTCTACTGAATGAGAACATCTTTATGTACACCTTAAAGTAAACTCTTCAAATTAGGTAGGCACACTTTAAAAAGATACCAAATTATCACCCAAAAAGTAGCAACAAGATGCTCAATTTTCCATGTATACACTCTTTAATTTCTGAGTACCAGCAATTCTAAGGTAATAATTTCTTTGTGTGACCTTGTATTTTATTATTTCCCCTTGGATACTTAAAACACTTTAAAAACCAAGAATGATTAAAAACAAATAAGGAAAAGAAATGAATGAAAAAAATTATTGCATCAGCAATGAAACAAATCATGATTATCAATTTGCTTCAAGAAGAACTAATCAGTTGATACAAAGACTTGAATACAGAGTTGTTTAATCACCTGTGAAAGTGTAAATTGTTTAACAGTTTTCAAAAACCTGTACAAACAGTTCCTCTTTGACTATAGTGCTGGTAGTCTAAGGTAAAATGAAGACGGTAATCCAAAAGGAGCACTCTGACATTAATTTAAAGTTTTGAAATTTGAAAGTGATAAAAATATTAATGTTTATGATTTTCATAGTAATTAAGCAGAGTATATGTATCTAAATACATGTATGAATCTTTTTACAGACTAGTTAGAGCCAATCAGAGCTTGACATTTGTGTTGGCTGTTGCAACACACTTTAAAGCTCCCAGAAACAGATTAAAGCAACTTTTGGAGTAAGAATAAAAATAATTTAAATAACACAAATATTAAACACTTTTTCAGGAACTTTAAAGATTCTGCACAAAACAAATAGACAAAGAACAAATTAAATCAACTAACTCATACGAAAAAGACAAAGCTATTGTGACATCGAGTAACTTTCTTAAAAAGACAAGTTTATGAATGGCTTTTGTTAGAAAATTAAGCTATTTTCTTTACACATCTACCTAATATTACATGGTTGCGTATCACGTATCTCCGGAGATTTATGCAACTAATGGTAAAGTACCGGTTCACTTAACTACTTTAATTACTATGTCGTACAAAAAGGTTTCTTTTTTGTGTGAATAAAAATATCAAAAGTACGGTGCAGCCTTCATTAATTCTTTGCGATTTTTAGAAATTCGAGAAAGCAAGAATTGGTAAATGGACTGATTTGTGATCTAGTTTTCAGTTCCAGTTCACTTAATAATCCTGCCGTACGTGCAAAATACAAAAAGCACGCAAGAAATTGACAAAGAATTCGGTTACGTGCAAGGTAATTTTTCCATATTTTCGGTGCATTTTAAAGAGGAAAATGTAAATTAGCCACAGTTTCTTGAAGTACCTCTACCAGCAAGGTCTACTTAGTCAAGTATGAACACAACTACTAAACTGAAGTACAGCGAAATATTTGCAAGCAACTACTGAACTAGGTACATTTCATTTTCACTGAGATCCAAAATTTGTACAAGGTGCTGAAGTTTACAAAAGTAAAGGACACTATTTTAAATTTCAACTTACAGCTGACTAGTAGAAGAGCCAAAAGGCCCAAAAGATACGTTCTTCGTCCCATAACAGGCTAAGTTTCCCTTCACCAAGCGAGACTGCCACAATAAAATGTTAATCGGAATAGAGTTTTTCGGTAAAGAGGAAGCGACAGTGATTCAAACCAACCACGTTCATCCACGAGCCGAGAGCGTGGAGCGATGCCATTGGTCAGTTTAGATCACGTGATGCACGTGGAATGATTTGATTGGTTTAATGTGTAAAAAGGCCCTAGAAGGACCCCACGAAATAAGACACGTTGAGAGAAATTATAGCTTGACAACTTCACCCATGCTTTCAAAAGTTATTTTACGTTTTCCCCCAAATCTTATTTAAGAGTTGATTACGGGCGTGAAATTTCCTCGAACATATGTTTTATTTCGAAAATATATCAAATACAACATGCAGTATTTTAAAATTAACCATAAATCAATATAGATTAAAAATCGGGTCCTTCTTTCGATCAACATCTAAAATCTCTTAACGTTGTTGATGGTTTTCCCTGGTCCTATTCATTGCATGCCGGGTAATAATAATAAATCATTTTCGCCGGTGTATGAAAGAGTATGAATGTCACTTTGAATTTCGTATATATTTCTTCCGATCTTCCGGGCGACGAATAGGTTATCTTAGAATATTATGTAGTGCCCAGATTGGAATTTCGATTGGTGGAATTAGCTTTTGACAGGTTTTCCAATCCCTAAATTTAGAGCCATAGTTTAGCTGTTTGTTGATATTCATTTCACAAGTGACAAATATTCAAAATGGAGAGTAGAATTAGTAAATTATTTGTGTATTTTGTATTGGCCTTGAGCTTTAATATCTCTGGAGTGCTTAGCAGAGATAAGAAAGAAAATTGTCAAACTTGCAAGGATATAGGGGATGCTTTTTACAAGGTAAGTACGATTAATCTGATAATAAATTGGGTCTATAATAATCAATCAATCTTCTGACTGGTCTTCGAATTTTTTTAACCATTTGACGTCTGGGGGACATTATATTTTATTTTACCACCCACATTCAATAGGATTTTTTTCCCTAAGGGAATATAGGATTTTTCCACTGGTATATTGCTTTGTAGGATTTTTTTGTGAAAAGCAAGAAGTCAAATGGTTGGCTCCTTAGTTAGAGAATAAAACATCATCATAATAATAATGTGATATATTTGTATCAAGCATGAATGTTCTGATACCAATAAATGCAGTGGAAGTTTAGTATTTCCTGCTGATATTTGTGTACATAATTTACCAACATGTAGCACATCAAGGATAGGATCATCATGAAGTGTAGATTTGTTAAATATAATATATTTATGTAAATAATAATGTTATGTAGTTTGAAACAAACAGAAGTAGCTGAGACCTTATATTCTATGTGGCTGGCTGTCTTTCCTTAACTTTGATGAGGTCACCGAGGCCATCCCAATAAACTGTTTTGTTTAGCATTGCCCAACCAACCCAATATTATGGAAAAGTAAAAAAACATTGAATAATAGTCATAACTACACCTCTTTTCTGAGCTCTCTCCATTTCAGTTTCTTGCGAATTATCAATCCACAACTACATTGTTGTACCCCTATAACCTCAATCTTTTTTTTTGGCCCAACCAACTGATCCACCATCATGAGAGAAAGGGCGATGGTAAACAAAACATTTTATTATTAATAATAATAGTAATAGTAATATACTAATATTGATATTATACAGTTATGTAACAATAAATTTAGCACATATACACATGGATAAAAGAAAAAACTAGGAATTAAAAACTAGATTGTACTTAAATATAACCTATTTACAAAAGTGTTTTTGAAATGCTCTGTGTTGACTCTGGGATATATACACTAGTTTATTGGGATGGTCTGATTATGTAATAATGGACTATTTTAGGGCATGGAAAAAACAGTTAAAGCCAATTTTGGTGGAGGAAATACTGCTTGGGAAGAGAGAAAATTAGGCAGCTATGCCACTAGGTAAGTTAGAAAAGCAAGATAAACTTAAATGTGCTGTGTCATGGTATTGCGCATGTGTGGAGACGTTAATATTGATTGGTGTCTGTTAATTGGCTACAAAAAGTTACAGTCACCTCCCTCAATGCTTGATTGAAATGATATGCAATATTTTCCTTGAAGAATACATTAACACACAGTTTGTCAGTCATTTAGACTGTATCTTTGCTTTGATTTTAACCATCCCATGTGTGTGAGGTTTGTTAGTGCATATAATTTTATATGAAAATCGTTGAGAATAACCGTCTGGCCTAAACAGTGACTACAGGGATATAGATACATTGTAATACTCCCTGATAATGGCAGCGGGCCATTTCCCCAGCTAATTATAAATCACCTTGGTTTCAATAATGGCCCGGCTTTGAAGCACAACATAAGCACACAACATTATAAAATGATCACCTCTCCTTTACTATGTTTTGTCCTGCTATCTGTATTATCTACATCCCTGGACTATAAATGCCTCTCACAATAACGTATCCCCTTTAATGTATATGTTGTAGGTCAAATTGACCCGAGTCAATTTAACCTAGGTCAAATTGACCTTGTGTCAATAAAAGTTCCTTTCCAAGGCAAGAATCATAAGGTTAGGAAGAAGTTAAGAGGTACATGTAAATGGAATATTGCATATCAAAATCTTGAAGCATCAATGCAGTAGCCATGTATCTGAAAAACTCATTTATCCCACATTGATAACACAGTAATATTGGCCCTACTACATGTATGTAATTTTCCACTTGTGTTGACAATGAAAATAAATAAATATACAGAGTGTATTTTAAGACTTGGATCAACCTGCTCAGCAGTCAGAGTAAAAAGGGGATTTCTGGCATTTCAAGGAACTTGAGACTGAGTAAGATCATGATGATTATTATATTTCTTATTATATTTTATTATTGATATAAAAATATTATTTGATTAAACTTTTTTTGTGTTTTTAAAGTGGGAGAGAAAATTCAAGAAATTATATGAAACATTTAGTTTTCAGAATTAGAATTAAATTTAAAGTTATTGGTACATACATTGTGTTCTGTAATTTAATGAATATTTCATTTTAGTGAAACTAGGCTGGTTGAAATTGTGGAGAGCCTGTGTGATAGTTCAGAGGTAAACTTATGTCTTTGTTGCAGTATTATAAAGTTTATTTAGTAAATCTCATGGTGGTTTAATACTGGTGCCTCTCTTTTACTGGCATCAAAAGTCAGGGTCATGCATCCATGGATAAAATGTGGGTATATACATGTACATGTATATACAGTACTCTTGTCTCAGGTACACGTATCGAAGGATTTTTTAATTGAATGTACAGTACTTTTACATTCATTTGAAATATGGTGTACGGTATTTAAATTTTGGTATTTTCTGCTGTAAAGTATACTGCAAGCTTAAGATTTTAACATATATGATTTGATCACAAAGTCTTCTGGAGATGTAGGCTGAAAAGTGTTTCAGTTGGTCCCCTTTTTATACTTGCCTTATATTTTTGTTTCTTTTGTTCTAAGTGCCATGCCATGGTAGAAGAATATGAAGAGACATTAGAAGAGTGGTGGTTCAAACTGTAAGTCTGGTTACTTTATACAGCCATCAGATACTTCCTTGGTAGCTTAATTACTTTATATTATAACAAATAACAGATGGTTCTCCATGCATGTTCTATAAATATATTAATGCACATTCAAGGTCAGCTTGAAAAACTACTGATGCATGAGCAGAACGCAAGTGTAATTTAGCAGCTTTTCATGACCTCGAAAATGCATTATTTTGTTATGGAACATAGGAGCACCATCTTCTATTTGTTTTATAATATAAAATTCATTCTGTGCAGAAAGAAATACTTGAGCATGCAGTATGAGAAAATCAAGCGTGCTGATCGTGAGCAGGCAGTGAAATAGCACATTCTTAGATCAATGCTCCTACCTTATTATAGGAAATTAACACTCCATGAAATTAATGTGAATCTTTAAAATTCGCATTAATTTAAGTTGCATTAATTTTTGTGAGCATTAATTTCTGTGACATTAATTAAGTGGAGCGTTAATTTCCACGACCTTAATTTCCATTATTATAACCCCAAATTCTGGATCCTGTCCAGACACATTTGACACCTAGGAAGCAATGGCTTTCTGTTTTCTGCACACTGTATTTCAATCTTTTACAATGTAAAAGCCTAAAAGTATATCAGAAGAGCAGTTCTCAACTATGCGTGCTTCTTGTAGTTCGTCAAAAAAACTGTGTGTCAATCGCATTTTACCTCCTCTTAATTCGCATTAATTTCCTTTATCCGGAAGGAATTTCCCCTCCTATTCAGGTTAATTTAAGTTGTGTTAATTTCAAATACCTTAATTAACACGAGCATTAAATTAATTTCCTATAATAAGGTAGGCCTGTAATAATTTTATACATTGTATATATTTATTTATAATCTCAGCTAATATATTTTTTTTATTCTTCAGTCAGTCCAAGGAAAAAGATTTAAAAACTTGGTTATGTATCAACAAAATAAAAGGTGAGTAATATCAAACAATAAAATCATTTATGCTGCCCCCTGTATTTAATAATAAACAATTAAGTAAAACTAGGTAAGATGAATTTATAATTAAATAAGCATAACTGTTTTTTGAACTGTAAGTGCTAAATACTCATTTTGAGGACTATATACTGTACTTTGCAAAATTACCATTGATATTGTTTTTTTCTCCCAGTATGCTGTCCCAATGGAACATATGGCTCTAATTGTGAAGGTTGGTCAGCCATTACTGCATGTACATGTACTTTACATGTATCTCATTATACAACATTTTGATGTTATCTGGTTGGTGAAAACTGACGTACTTTCTCAAAGTGTGGACAAGGGACTTTTCATCCCTGTTTTGCACAAATTATTATGAATGGATTTTTGGGTTACTCGGTGAATAAATTATAAGAGTAGCCAATCGAAGTGGCTTCAGTGCACACCTGCCAATCATTAATTGTCAAGTCTTTGTAGATTCATGTGAAAACTACCAAAGCACGCCACTCTCTGTCTAGCCATAGTGTCTGGCCCCACCTCCAAAAAAATCTGATACGTCATCTTGGCAAGTTTTTTTTGGAGGGAAATACAAATTGAATTCACTGGTGTAAAAACTTGCTTTGCTTGCCTGTTCCAAGGATAAAATAAACTACATCAATATTATAGCTTTGCTCACCTGAAATCAATAATATTTTGATTGCTTTTCATTTTTGTAGAATGTCCAGTTGGAAAAGACAGACCATGTAATAGTCATGGTGATTGTCAGGTAAAGATTGCTATGAAATGAAATATTTGCTTTTATTTCTTCCTTTCTTACTATTTTAAATGAGTTACAATATAATAGAGTGATATAATGGTCTAAAGGAATCATATCACTTGGCTATAAGAACTATTAAACATAAAGTTGTGTAATATAAAGCCTAGATATAAGTTGTATTTAGCTGATTTAGCACCTACGATTTTACATCCTTATCCAAGAAGACTTGAAGGTCTAACCATTTGCAGTTTGAGAACGAGATTGTTTCAAAAATGCACCTTCTACGCAGTTATTTTAAGACCCTGAATCAGGCCAGGGTTTGAACACATGACCTAGCTAGCTCCTGCATGACAGACCGGTGCTTAACCCTTTCAGCCCTGAGTTTTTGGAACTGATTTTTAGCTATTTCTAGACCAAAAAGAACCCTCCCCCCAAAGTAAACTGTAGTCACTGTTACCATGGAATTTTCAACTGACCTATAATCCTGGGGGCTCAAAGTTTTTAGATGGCCATTTTGAAAGCAGTTGCGGATTACTAGGGAGCTGGCGGGAGGTTCGTTTGGAGGAATACTGAGAATTTAAGGCGTTTTAAGCCTTTTTCACCATTTATAGAGTGCTGGAGGACATCATTAAAGTGCATATGAGCCTTCCTGCAATTTTCATAGCTATGAATCTCAGAAAAGTTTTGAGCACTCCTGCGAAGAAATTTTTGGTTTACAGAGAATACTCTATCTTCTACGCTTGTTTGAAATCGTGGAAACGTGACCTTTCCTGACCCATGACCGCGTAAGTAAAAGCCTGGGTCGATACCTCGGTCGACGTCATCTCATTAATGCATTATTCTCCATGGTACATGTACCTTTCTATCACAACAACATCGATTTTTAGATAATATACACAGTTTATGAGTTGTTAGTAAAGGAAAAAGTCATATTAGTGAAAATTGTAAGTTTTTATTCAAATTGTTGCAAAGTTGAATTAATTAAATGATGTCTACTGAGGTATCGACCCAGGCTTTTACTTACGTGGTCATGGGTCAGGAAAGGTCACGTTTCCACGATTTCAAACAAGCGTAGAAGATAGAGTATTCTCTGTAAACCAAAAAATTCTTCTCAGGGGTACTCAAAACTTTCCTGAAGTTCATAGCTATGAAAATTGCACGAAGGCTCATATGCACTTTAAGTCTGATGAGAGCTTCAGTCAGCACTTTCTCAAGTAACCGAGTCTGTGCCAGTGCTATTGTGATGGAGAAAGAGCCTCATTTCCCACTCGTGAAGGGCCAGGACGTCTTCTGTCACTTTAGCATGGGCTTTATAAATGGGGGTCTGCAGCCACCTATCATAGCTTTTTTGGATTATATTGGACAATATTTACTTGCCATTGATTGCAATATGAAGCTACATGTATTAGGTTGAAATGGCTTTAAACTTAGTATATATTTTGAAGAATGAAGATGGTGGAAGTGCCATGTCACTGTTTGTTAGGATTTCCCGGCATGCTTTGCGGTCATTATGGATGAATTTAGCTTGCTGTGAAGTGCTTGTGGACAGAATGGCTTGGTTCTGGGCAAGTTTAGGTGTTGGGAGACAGAAAATGAGGTAACTCTAAATGTTATGTGAAATATGCACTTTTGAGAGAAAATTTAGAATCTAAGATTTTTTTTTTTTTTGTAAGTGCCATTTCAGCTCCTTTTTCTGAAATGAAATAATGTTTTAACTAAAGTTAACATTTGCAAAGAAAGGAGGATTTAGATGAAATTATTCAATGTTAATATGCCTAAATGCAGTTCAGTTGGATCATTTATCTGTATGTTGTGTGGCAATCTCAGGGCCTTGCTCTTTGAACTTAGCAAGACTGAATTCCTCAAAGCAGGTAACCAGTAAAATACGTCAAATGACATGTACCAGTGTGTAAGGGTTAACCACTGAGCTAACCAGGAGGCGGTGTAACATTAGTAAAAATTCCCAGCCATATTACAAAATTGAAGAACAGCATACCGGTAAGATAGATTTGTATAAAAATGCTGTTATAGATTAACCTACCCATGAACTTTGTTGGTAAAGAGTTTCAAGAAAATTAATGGGATGGAAAGTTACCGCAAAATAATTTTATTATGTTTGCAAATTTCATGAAAAATCTTACCCAACTATGATCGCTGCTTCCAATTCTACCCCGTAACCTATAGTGTAACACCATAGGAAACTACTGTGTTAACTACAAGAATAGCAAGAAAGTGGGACAGGTATATCACTAGATGACTAAGGAAAGGTCAGTTGTAAATAGTTGGTGAAAAGGAACAATTTTGAATTTATTTAAATATTAAAAAATCTGAACAAAAACTTTGACCTTGTTTACGAGTATGTTGTAGGACAACATATTTTGTGACACTTCAATTTCAATTTCATTTCGTTTTCTGAATATGTTTTTGAGCACTGAGGTTGGGAATGTAGGAGAAAAAGAGGAGAAAAAGCTTGGGAATGATTTTGAAGGTTTCAACCAGCTACATTCCCGACTTCTGTGCACACAAATTTTCATGTATTCATGAAACAAAATGAAATTACACATGGTGTTTCAAAATATGTTGTTCTACAACATACTCGCGAATGAGGCCAAAGTTTTCGTTTAGATTTTAAAATATTTACATCAATTCAGAATTGGTGCTTTTCACCAACTATTCCCTATTAACCTTACTTCCTTCGTCTAGTGGTATACCCCATCCAGCTTTCTCAATTTTCTTGTAATTAACACAATAGTTTCCTATGGTGTTAAACTATAGATTACCACTGAGGTAGAATTGGAAGCAGTGATCAAACATGTACATTTAGTTACCTGAGATTTTGCATGGAAGTTGCAAACATAATATTTGAAGTAACATTTATATCTCTTTAGCTGTACATAGAAGTTTCCATTCCATTGATTTTCTTGAAACTGGTTACCAACAAAGCTCATGGGTTAGTTAATCTATAACAATATTTTTATCAAAATCTATTGTGTCGTTTTGAAGATTTTCATATTTTACTTAAAAACAAGTGGTAGAAAGAAACATTTATATCTTCGAAAATATTACATGTACGTATCTTGGAATTCTGTTTCATGTTTACTATAATTCTTCAATATCATGAAATATATGGTCCAAAATATCCATGATTCGCCAAAAACTTCCCACTGAAAAGTGTGAATCTTTACGGTACCAATTCGGCTGTCACAATACATATAAGCCACCTTAATTTTCTGTGTAATAATTTGTTCATTGTACGACATTATCAATGGCATCAAGTCGATCTGATTGAAGAGACTATGAGAAACTGTTGTTGATTTTTCAAGAAACTTCTGAGAATGAGCACATATATTGGAAAACAATATAATGCAGGTCTGATTTTAATTGGTTCACATGCTTACACAATCTTTCAAGTGTTAAAAATCTGGTAAAAGCTATATGTTATATGCTCAAATGTTTGACTTCATATGGGAGCCGGGGTGGCATTGTGGTTACTACATGTAGGTATCTTGCCCTTGCTCCAAGAGTTTTACTCAGGGTTCTCCAGTTTTCCTCCCTCCAAAAAATCCAACATGCTAAATTCCAATTTGATCTGAGGATCAGCTGGGTCCTAACTTTGATCAGCCTTCATGATTGTTTCAGGTCTAGTTTTTTCCCATTTTGTCCTGTATTTGCACATGTAATTTGATGCTCAAGGGATCAGCAGTACTTTGCCCATGCTCCTAATGCCCCCTGGGTACCACTGGACCCTGGAGCGTGGTGGGTTATTTACTGGTATTAATTTTCGTTTCTCTAGGGTGAGGGAACAAGAACAGGAACAGGAAAATGCTCTTGCCATGATGGCTATGAAGGTGACACATGCGATGAGTGTAAAGATGATTACTTTGAGGAAACAGATGAGAATGACAAAATGAAGTGTACGGCATGCCATGAGTCATGTGATAAAGGGTGTAGTGGCAGCACTCCTAAGGATTGTACAGCATGCAAAGCAGGATGGGGATGGGAACAGTCTGACGAGGAAGGCTGCAAAGGTGAGCAATACATTGTGCAAGTAATACTTTACAATGCGACTACTGAAACAAGTGGCCACTTATAGATAACAAGAACAAATTACACTGCAAAACTGAAACAAAGCATTCCAACGTATGGATAGTTGTGCCAATCAGTTGATTACAAAATAATAGCATGTTGACTTGCTCAAGCTTCATCCCAGTAAAAGGCAAAGTTGGTAGACTAGAACTTTCTGAAGTCAAAGTCTTTTGAATGAAGAAAATTGCATGGATATGCTAGGATTTATACTGTGGAATGCTTATTTTCATTTTGCAATGTGTTTAGTTCTCATTGTCTAAGTGTATAGTTATCGTAGTCGTAGCACTGAAAATGGGCTCATGTCAATCCCCATTAATGATAAACTTTCTCATGATGGAAGACAAAAATGACTACCATACTCAGATTAGCAGAGTATGTTTTTCAGATGTACTGCAGAAACTTTGAGACAGTTCTGATGAAGGATGGCAAAGATTAAAATGAATGAAAAATACTGCTTTTAAGAGAACTTGAAATCAGTCCACTGTAACCGAAATCAAGTTTGTTGTACATAAGCTTTTGTAATCCACTTTAATCTTTGCGACTGACCTTATCCAATTCACATGAGGTTTTATGAGAGACAATAGTGGGATCTAAAAGATCCTAGCAAGGTTTTGCTGATTTATTGCAGTGTTCTGAAAAGAACCGTTTACAGTGCTAAGTAGCAAGACCGGTTTCGGAAACTTATAGTGGCTTCCTTCATCAGTTGCGTGTAGCATATTCAGGTTGCTCATGTGGTTGAGAGCAAGTTTTGTGGGTATTGCCACCGCCGCTCCTTCTACATCGTTTCTCGAGTGCTGGTTTGTTAAGTCTCATGGAGGAATCTGAACCCGGTTGAAGACTAAAGAGTCTATTAATGGGGTCTTGATTTATGAGAGACGATAGTGGGATCAGAAAGATCCTAGCAAGGTTTTGCTGATTTATTGCAGTGTTCTGAAAAGAACCGTTTACAGTGCTAAAGTAGCAAGACCGGTTCGGAAACTTAAATGGCTTCCTTCATCAGTTGCGTGTAGCATATTCTGGTTGCTCATGTGTTTGAGAGCAAGTTCGACTGTAAAGAGCGTATGGGATCCGTTTATACAGACCAGGAGTAGCCTTGCGTAATATCTGATTGGATCGTTAACAAAGGCTTAGAAATCTAAACCAATGAGTGAACTGTCGTTATTGTTCGAACATTCCGATCTGAAAAGCGTTAGACGCGTCTGCATTGTTTGAGTTTATGTAAATGTAAACATGATCAAAACAATGAGCGCGGCAGTTTTTCAAAGATCGAACTGAGATTCGAATTTGAAACGATCAAATAATGGCGATCGTGGAGTAGAAGTTTTAATAAAAAAACTATGTGTACTCTGTTCAGATAAACCAGCGTATATAGGGCCTTGTAGACTGAAAAGTCCGTTGGCTGGGTCGAACTGTAGAGAATAGCTTACGGGGGCGGTGCGATTTTATAAGTCAAAGTTTTGTGGGTATTGCCACCGCCGCTCCTTCTACATCGTTTCTCGAGTGCTGGTTTGTTAAGTCTCATGGAGGAATCTGAACCCGGTTGAAGACTAAAGAGTATTAATGGGGTCTTGATTTATGAGAGACGATAGTGGGATCAGAAAGATCCTAGCAAGGTTTTGCTGATTTATTGCAGTGTTCTGAAAAGAACCATTTACAGTGCTAAAGTAGCAAGACCGGTTTCGGAAACTTAAATGGCTTCCTTCATCAGTTGCGTGTAGCATATTCTGGTTGCTCATGTGGTTGAGAGCAAGTTCGACTGTAAAGAGCGTATGGGATCCGTTTATATAGACCAGGAGTAGCCTTGCGTAATATCTGAGTTTTGTGGGTATTGCCACCGCCGCTCCTTCTACATCGTTTCTCGAGTGCTGGTTTGTTGAGTCTCATGGAGGAATCTGAACCCGGTTGAAGACTAAAGAGTCTATTAATGGGGTCTTGATTTATGAGAGACAATAGTCTCATGATATTCATAAAATTATGTACATGTATTTCTCTTCTATCTCAGGGTGTTATTCATTTTGTAGTTTTGTTTTAAAGAAACTTGAAGGTTCAATTTGATTGCCAATGCCCCTTTATGCTATTCTAGTATACAGTTCTTTCCTTCAGTTTAAAATCTGTATCAAATGAATGTTTGCCAGAGGCAAAAGCGTACATAATGCGACCTTATGTGCACTGTAAGTTCTTTCTCTTCAAAATATTATTTTAATTTTCCCATCATTTTACTGCTGTTAATACAAAAGTACATATATGGTCATGTACATAATATTATGTACCTAGTTACTCCTGAAGATGAAGGACTAACAAAGTGTCCATTTTCTATTTGAATGCTCAGATGTTGATGAATGTAAGGAGGGTGACACATGCAAAGGTGGCGAGTACTGTGTAAATACTCCTGGATCATACACCTGTGAAGGTACGTGGCAGTACACGCAGCTCTCAATAGTTCCTGGGAAGAGTTGAAGTACAGTAGAAGCCTCCAAAGCATAGCACAGAATGACTTTTGTCTTATCAATATTCAAATGAGGCATTCTTTAACAGTGAACTTTGAAAATAGCTGACTGTTGAACATTGAGTTCCAGCTAGTTCCAGTGGGTTTACTATTGTATTTAAATCAGTTTCAATCATGTTATACTTTTCTTTCCTGTGCACACATTTCAAATGGTTTAGCCCAATATACAGTGCCTGTAAAAAAAAAACTCTGAATTTCTAACAAGACCTGAAACAACCATGGGGGCTGATCAAAGCCAGGTCCCGGCTAATCCATAGATCAAATTGGAATTTAGTTTGTTGGTTTTTGTGGAGGGGGGAAAACCGGAGAACCCAGAGGAAAACTCTTGGAGCAAGGGCGAGATACCAACAAACTGAACTCATATATGGCACCGCATCCGGGAATTGAACCTGGGCCACAGAGGTGAGAGGCAAATAGCTTAACCACTGCACCACCCCAGCTCTGTAAGTCCTGTCATATCTGGTCAAGTGCTGGATCCCTTGGATAAAGTGAACTTGATGCGATACAGGAGATACAGGAGATAAACAGAAACAGCAATATTTTGCGTTCCATATTTTGTGACACAAGCCTATAGTATACATCATCTCTTTAGAATATTCATAGTTTTAGCGCTAATATAAATATATATATTATTATTATTATCTCTTAGCACTACTTCAATATTCATTACTGCCTTTTTCAAAAAGCAGATAATGATTAATTGGCTTTTACTTGTAGAATGCCATGAGTCTTGTCAGGGCAACTGTACCACTGCTGGTGCTAAAGGATGCCAGGAATGTAAGAGTGGATATACAATGTCCGAAGAAGAGGGATGTAAAGGTATAAAATCTCAGTTATACATATAATCAGACGAGTCCCCTGGTTATAATTTAGCTCCCCTGGTTATAAGTAAGCACCGCTGGTAATAAGCTCCCCCTGGTTATAAGCTCCCCTGCTTCTCTGTAAAAGTTCTCCTGGATGCTAGTTGGTTACCTGGAGGGGGAGGGTTTTGACATATAGTATAACAAATACATGTAACCCCAGGGTGGGGTTATTTGTAGGTAAAGAAAGGAAGATAGGGGCAGTGAGGTGGGGGATTTTGATACTTTTGACCAAAGGTGTTGTCCCAAGAGTGTGGATTTTGACATTTTTTGGATATCAAATTCCCACCCCTTGCCCCCGGGATTAACGGAGATACATGTAGGTGCATTAAGGCAGGTCCTCTATTCATGAAGCTGTAGTCTCAAGCTTTTATCTCTTATTCATAATCAATTTTTTTACAATTCTAAATCTTGCTGCAGCAAAATTAACTTGAATATCAATGGCAATTTAAGAGCTATATATAGGATTCTAGGAAGTATTAAATGAAATAATTGTTTGTTTACACCAATGATAATGACAATAGATAATGACGAATGTGCAGCAGATGAAACTTCGTTGCTTTGTTCGGCTGGCGAGTATTGCAAGAACACACCCGGATCCTACGAATGTTCAAGTAAGATAACTTACAACTGCATACATGTAGCTCGCCAATGCAAGGATATCATTAATTTTTATGTGCCCATGTTGAGGCATGGCTAGTGTCAGATTTCGTTCAGAATTCCTGATATGAATTGTCTGTAAGGAGTCTGCCATTTCTTTAATCAATGCTTCTGTCATCAATAGATTGCAACGAAGCTTGTGAGACGTGTATTGGCGAGGGACAGGGTTCGTGTAGCAAGTGTAACCCTGGATACGAAATGAAGGATGATGGATGCAAAGGTTGGTTTTTCAATGGCGGGTGTAAAGTACAGGTCAGGTCACAGTTCAGGTCACAGTTCAGGTCACAGGTCAGGTCACAGGTCAGGTCACAGGTCAGGTCACAGGTCAGGTCACAGGTCAGGTCACATGTCAGGTCACTTCTTTTTTACCTGGGAACCCTAGCTCTAGGTGAGTGAGAACCCATCGTTTACCTGTGAACTCGTCCCGATGGTTTGGGTTAGGTTTGTGGCTAGGGTTAGGATTTATCTTAGAATTAACAACCTGACCTGTGACCTGTACTTTACACCCGCCGGTTTTTCAAGGTGGTTTTCCACTAGAGAAATAATGATCAGTTAATATTGCGATTGTGGTATTTGTACGTTTTTGACATAAAATAATATTGATAATAATAATAATTACTAACAATTATAGAAATAATACAATCATTAAATCATTAATGATTGTATGTTTATGCGATTTATGACCCAATATTATTCGAAAAGTAACAGCTAGTGATAGTCTTAGAACTTCGTAAATAGAACATTTGAATCTGTTCGATACTCGATCTTCTGAAATAAAAATTGAACGCATTTGTGCAAGACTTCTGAGCACTCTCGGTTGCACGTTTCAAACAAACAACGCGTGGCTTTTCAAATGTTTCAAATTGCTTCTTTTGCAGAATTAGAGCTTTGGTTAGGTTGCGCTAAAGTAGTGTTTCTGAACCAGAAACCTGATAATTTTAAATTAACGATTTAAACTAACCTCATGAGTGTGCAGTGTTTTGTTCTTCTATCAAATATGACGAGTAAGAATAAGAACAACAACAGTTTTATTTGCTCTACAGATTAGTTCTAATTAATTTTATTTTCTCTTTGTAATGAACTAATTATCATCGTCGACCCCTTGGGACGTTCATACCCCTTATAAACCACTCCTTAGACATGTCACACCACTTGAAGTCGCACTTTCAGCGGCCCTAGTTTCCTAGCTGCTTTTCTGAGTCATTTCACATCGATCTCATCTACGACCTGCATTGTTTCGGGTGCGCTTTGTGCAAGGCAAAAATTTATCAATAGCTCGTTAACAGAAATTACCATTTTGGGTAAACAGACTGAAACGAAAAGTAGCACTGATTTATTTTATTTAGCCAAGTTCATTTTAGTCTGGTTTCCAAAGTAATACAAGAAATGCTTGCGTTCAATCGCAAGGCCGTTTTATTCGTTTAGACGGTTTTATTGACTTGGAAGTGATTTCAACAGCTACCGTTTATTGAAGCGACGTTACTATTATTACGTTACGTTACGTTACGTTACGATTATTACGTTACGATTATTGCGTCGCGATAAAAGACCTAATTCAAAAGTTAATGAACAAATAATGTTTCCAACCATTTTGGACTTCATCAGTTTAATTAGTTTGTTCAATGAGAAGTTGTTTCAAGGAGGGGGGGGGGGACTGAATCCCTGAAGGGTGGCGTAAACACTAGGGATCTCGTTCAGGGGAGGGCGAAATTACCTGGGATCTGTCGAACCCTAGAACACCGGCACGGTTACTTTATGACATGCCGTGACATTGCTATACGATCAAATCAAATTAGAGTTACGGAAGAGTAAGTTGCAGTACGGACATGCCGTATTGTGTCCCACTCACACGAAATCTGCTCTATGACCTTAATATTTGACATTTCCTCCAGACATAGATGAATGTTCCGCCGAACAAAATCCCTGTGATCCTGACAAGGAAACTTGCAAGAACAACCCCGGCAGTTACACGTGTGACTGCCGCAGTGGATACCAAAGAAAAGGAGACAAATGCGTCAAGAGAAAAGGAGGTAAAATGAAAAGGTCCCAGCTAAAGAGCCAGGAGCAACAGCTTGACGAAGACCTACAAAAGGGAAAATTCTTTACGGAAGCGCAATTGAAATTTGGTAGCGTGCTGTATGCGGTTTTCTTTGCCATGGTAATCGCCGCGATCATGAAGAGGAGTAAACTTGCTCTTGGTGCTCTGACATTGCTCTACGCATGCGTCACGTATTACATGCGGGTTCACTGGAATCAGCCAGACGAAAACGCCAAGGCATGACGTCATTAGTTACCAGGCCTTACCGGGGGGAGGGGGCGGTTTTCGGCATATTCCGGAATAAGAATAGCCGGTATTTCGTTTTCGCAGAATAGCATTCTGTTCATTCTATTCCTGATCGCAGAATGAACAGAACAGCGGTTTACTCGGAAGTGACAAAATGGAGTTCTTTTCGCGCGAGTCCGGCAGGGAAAAAAACTTCACTTCCTTCTAATTCTACCTTAGGCATCAGGTCGCTTCCGTCTTGATCGTTCCGTTCCGTTTTCGGAATATCTGTTCTTTTGAAAATTAGTATTCCGCGTATTGTGTTATGCATACATGTATCATTTGAAACGCCGACCCCCCTCCCCCCCCCCCCCCCCCCCCAAATCCCTACCTATAGAATTTTTTTTCTTCTTGTCTTATGTATTTTATAGCACTAAAACTAACGTGAATATGCTCTCTGAGGCTTGATTGTCGAAAGTTCTCGTGTTTAATGAAACATAATACAAAATACTGAAGTTGATGTACCGGTAGCCTGCGAACAGGCTTGTTTGTAGTCTTGCGTGGATGGTGGAACCACTCCATTTTGCATCCTATATTGTCACGTGCAATCACTGCACGTATTTCATCTGGTTTCTGGCACAAACAGTTGGAAATTTTGAGCGAGCCACGCTGGAACTTTGATGGTCCAGTTGCTGAATAAAGAATTCCCCATGGTATATGATTTATTTTTCTAAAGAAACAAGAAACAACAGCTAAAATCTTACCTGATGATCGCCACTACGGCACGTCACGGGAATGAAGAAGAGATGAACTGGGCTCCAGTCAAATCCCCACCCCTCCCACGAACTTTGAAAGTACACGTACTTGAAGCAAATCAAGTCAAATCTCCGACCCCCTGGGCCACAAAAACTGGTCAATCACTATCAAATCCACCACATATCCCCACCTACCTCCGGGGGGGATCGGGGTTTCAATTGATGTGCATTATTTCTTCGTAACACGAGGCAACGCAACAAGCTGCGAGCATACAGAACCTTTAAATCAGCTTACGAGCTAGAACGTTACCTTAACGAAGTAGTAAATATAAAACATTGAATTGCCTTAACAAGGATGAGAATAAGTAATCACTGCTTGGAAAAAGGAAGATATGAAAGGCCGTATGAAAGTATCGAGGAAAGATTGTGCCTTATATGCAATGCAGACATTGAGGACGAAGTCCATTTTCTCTTCAAATGTAGAAAATATGAAGATTTAAGGAAGAACTTCGTCATATCACTGAAAAACAAGCTAAATATAGGTTTAACCAATGTGTCACAAAGCAAATTATTATCTGTGGTACTCAACCCAGCTCCTAAAATATCTCGTTTTAGCGGCAAAATTTATTCACGACTGTCTGGGCGTTAGGGCACAAGCTCTGAATAAGTGATGCCTTTCCACTCAACAAATACGTTATTAGCACTGTCATTATTTTTATTTATTTTTGCACCCTAACAATACTATTATTATTGGACAATTACGGATGTACAGTATTGTACAAAGTACCACAGGCAGCCCAGACTCGATATATATTTCCCGCATTTTGGGTTACCTGTGGTATGTTTCATAAGCGATCTCGGAAGAGTTTATATAATTGCTCCTTGTGAATTCTCTTTTCCGATTCCAACGAAATAAATCTTCAATAATAAAAGATTGATATATTTGTGTCCGATGGGTAGACACGCGGCCAACCGTCAAAACTTCGAGGCCTAATAAACTGCTTTAGAAGTCCCAAAATCGCCCGAAAATATATTAATATAAGAATTAATGTCAAATATATATACATGAACACAGACTGATATACATATACATACACATATATGTATACATGTAGAGATATATATAACAGAAAATATATACATATAACATAATATAAATACTTCTCTACTGTCACTGCGTCATAGACTCTTTTGAAAAGAAAGGTTTTTAGAGCAGATTTAAAGGCTGATATAGTAGTGGAGGACTTAATGTATCTGGTAGTGAGTTCAGTATCAATCTTTTATTATTGAAGATTTATTTCGTAGGAATCGGAAAAGAGAATTCACAAGGAGCAATTATATAAACTCTTCCGAGATCGCTTATGAAACATACCACAGGTAAACAAAAAAGCGGGCTGCCTGTGAAAGTACCAATAAAAAAACGTCTGTCTGTCTATTTTTAGATTAGACTCTTCCACAGACCCCACTCGGGCGTTGCACTGGTCTGTTACAGTACAATGGTATCCCGATTTTGATTGGCTAGTCCATCCGCCTTGTAATCGATGCTGCCTGGGCCACTTGTTTTCTTACTGCCAGCTCGAAGAACGGAGAAAGAAGCATTCGAAAATACGGTATTTTTTTAAGCTATCGCTTTCTAAAATAAACCAGACAAAGAACGAACAGTGGCTGAAGTCAAAGCAGTGCGACTGTGGGTTAGCAAGCCGGCCAAGTTGATATGTAAGCTTAATCAGTCGTGTTTAGGTTTTGTATAAAAGTTTAATACTCGAGTCAAATTTATTATGCTTACACGGTACAAACGTTTTTAGCGATTCTCATTCCTTAGCTTACATACATTTATACTGTAAGTTAACGGCTCGAATAATAGATCTACTCGATCTTATTGCATTCACTGTTTTTTTTTTATTAGACTGATACCAGAAACGGGTTTAGCTAGCGGTAAAATTTATGTTGCCGAGTTGATACCGTTTCGGCGTCGCTTTAATAACGCCTGTTTTGGGGTCAGTATTTTACACTTGCTGCATTCTTCAATCATCCAATCAACTTATTTCAGTAGCCTACTCAACTGCCTTGCTTAAAATCTACCGAGAACCGACTCCGGTATTTTCTCATTTGAATCATGTTGAATCCTTTCATGTTCTTTTAACTGATCGGTCTGCCTGTTTTTGCCTCGCAATGCCTGCTGGGACCAGGATTTTCTGGACCCAGCATGCCTTGCAGGATTGTACTGTAACAGACCCTTTGCGTGGGGAAAGTGCAACGGCCGAGCGGGGTCTGAAAGAGTCTATTTTTATATCGGAATAGGAATAGCCAGAATAGTCCCAAAACAATGCACCCTGAAAGTGCGGGCTCAGAGCGCGCGAAAATACGGCGGGAAGTTAATCAAAACCTGGCGACTGCATAGATGTCTAGAGCTCGCAAAGTCGGTAGTGTGGTCGAAAAGTTGCCCCCCACCCCCTCCCCCCGATGTCCTGTTTTCATCTGCATGTTATCGCTCATTGGTTATGGTTTTCGTTTTCGCATCAATACTGCATGAAGTAAATGAATCAGTATTTCATAGTTAGGCATTCACGGCATTGTGCCTTTTGTATATAAACTACAGTTGTACAAATATTCAAGCACGGTAAGTAGTAGGTACGTATTGACTGAGTGGGACTGGGGCCGGACAGGACCATATTTGGCGCGAGGTCACGTGACGTACGGACCGAGCGCAGCATACAAATTGACCGAGAGCCAAATATTTTCTCGTTCGGCCCGACCTAACTCAGGCAATAAGTTTTTATCATATGACCACTTATTCGACTTTGCAATAATTTGAATAAATATTTAGCATTTACTCTAAAATAACTGTTTTCTTTACTAACAACTCACAGACTGTGTATATTCTCTATATATCGATGTTGTTGTGATGGAAAGGCGCCATAGAGAATAATGCATTAATGAGGTGACGTAAGATCAAGAATCGACCCAGGCTTTTTCTTGCGCGGTCATGGGTCAGGAAAGGTCAAATTTTCACCATTTCAAACAAGCCTAGAACATAGAGTATTCTCTGTAAGCCAAAAATTTCTTCGCAGAAGTACTCAAAACCTTTCAAAGATTCATATGTATAAAAATTGCAAAAGGGGTTAGTTGCACTTTGAGGTTACCAGTATTAGCGATCGCCAAATTTAGCGATTTTTTTTGGAAAAGCTTTAGTTTAGCGATTTATTATGTTTATCGGTTTTGCCAAATTTATATCACCACAAGCATTTCTAACCAAAGTTAACCGGTATAAAATAGCTAAATAACAAAGGGAATCATGATTTAGCGACAGCTTTAATTTAGCGTTTTTTAATATTTTTTATCGATTTTGCCAAATTTATATCCTGGATCAGAGGTTGGAAATCCGCTTCTCCTAGCTCACAATATCGACAGAGGTCTCGCTTCGCTCGACGGCTAAGACGTCTCGCTTCGAGCCTCTGGCATTCAGGGTAACAAATTTATAACAACAAACATTTCTAACAAAAGTGAATGTATAAAAATGTAAATTACAAAGGGAATCATTGCTTGAGTTCGTGTTCGACATGTGCGAATGTTACTCAAGTACACGTGTTCTGCTTTGTAATAAAGTGGGTTTGGCTTGTTATATATTCATTAAAAATAGAATAGAATTATTTGTGAAAAATATAGGTTAATTATTTGTCGCTAAAATTAGTAACCCTTAAGGCACGTTGAATAAGTTATTAAGTTTTTGAAAAGTAACTTATCACCTTGATCGTCATACAACAAACTTTGTTAACCAGCATGTTCACGCGTGTGTATAGTAATGTGACTTTTAGAGACTTGTTTGTTCAATCGTCTGAAGATGAATAAAAAGAAGTAAAAGCTGCGATCACATTGGGTATATTGGCAATAGGAGACAATCTAATGCTTCCAGTCATGTTATCGGTATCTGAAGTGCGAACAGCTGCAAAGGGGCGCGGATTGAAAATAATTACCCAGATTGGCTGCGAGCTAGTTGTCTTGTGTGTTGCATCCTGTATGATGTTGCTGTAGGCAAACCATGGCAATCGAGTATTACCTTAGCGACTGTAATGCTTTGCGCTGTGCTCAGGAAAACCATGGCAATCTAATATTACCTTAGCGACTGTAATGCTTTGCGCTGTGCTCAGGAAAACCATGGCAATCTAGTATTATCTTGACTGTAATGCTTTGCGCTGTGCTCACAGGCAAACCATGGCAATCTAGTATTATCTTGGAGACTAATGCTTTGCGCTGTGCTCACAGGCAAACCATGGCAATCTAATATTATCTTGGCGGCTGTAATGCTTTGCGCTGTGCTCACTGGCAAACCATGGCAATCTAGTATTATCTTGGCGGCTATAATGCTTTGCGCTGTGCTCACAGGCAAACCATGGCAATCTAGTATTATCTTGGAGACTGTAATGCTTTGCGCTGTGTTCACAGGCAAACCATGGCAATCTAGTATTATCTTGGAGACTGTAATGCTTTGTAATGCTTTGCGCTGTGCTCAATGGCAAACCTTGGTAATCCAATATTACCTTGGCGGCTGTAATGTTTTGCGCGGTGCTCACAGGGAAATATGGCGGCTGGGCCTCGGTGAAGTTTGCAGGTGTTAACGCTTATGAAGGACCTTGGAGTCTTGAATCTTGCCTCATGGTGGTAATAGGATTTATAATCAAGTTTGAACCTTTGGTTTGACTGGCTCTTCTTTTCATGAAATCTTCTCTTCACTTCGTCCTCTTCTCTCTCGGTTATCACGTTACAATACCATTCCACTACCCTTTCCCTTTTCATGGTCTTTAAGAGAACTAGTTTTCACATCAATTAAAACTACTTATTTGAATGAGAAGGCATTTGATCAGCCAGCTCTCGTGAGCTGAAGTGTCGTTTTTACCGACTGCTCCTTCAATTTTTGAGAATTTCTTTTTTGTTACCTTTAGAAACTAAGAAAGAGGAGGACGATGAAGATGAAGAGGATACTGATAAAAAACATGATGAAAAACATGATGACGATGATAAGAAACATGATGACGATGATAAGAAACATGATGACGATAATGATGATGATAAGAAACCTGATGATGATGATGAGAATGATGATGCTAATGATGATGACAAGGAAGATGAGAAAGACGGCGAAGGGAGAAAAGAAAACCAGGACAAGAAAGAGGAAATGCACGAAGAACTCTAATGGCAGTCATTTCAGATTTGTAATTCGTATTTTCTGGCTAGATTATTTATAAATTAAAATCTCTATGCTTAATCAATTGTGGTTAGATTCAAATAAAGTTTATGGGGCGAATGATTGGCATCCGAAGGCTTGCCAATCAGAAAATGCTGGAGACTGTGACTGGAGTGCTATTTGGACACTGTCATGCCCCCCTCCCCCCATGCTGTCTTCACCCAAGACCCAATCCACCATCCGTACATTTGACCACAATTCTTTGTGAACCTATACACTCTATGCATAAAGGACATTTTGATTACAACTGGATTTCTCCAGTCAGCAATGAATAGTTGTGAAAACCAACATTGTCACGTAAAAGAACATGCAAAAATGAGTAATCCTGTGAAATTTGAGTGTCATAAGTTACATTGCTACAGAATAATAAACGTTTGAAATAAGAGATTTGTATGAAAATAGTCAGCCATGGCCCTACCAGCCTCGCTTTCATGTTTTGCCTGAGCCTTAAATGGTAATAACTTTGGAGCAATTTGTTAAAACTATTAAAGTGCATATGATGAATAACTTGTACTTTCTCTTTCAGGTTACAGTGTCAATTTTTCTTCAAATGTTAAAATTCTGAATTTATGTAAATTAGGTTCCAGCTTTATGCATAGGGTCTATAGCTAACAGTTAAAATAACACGTAGGGATGGATCCTCTGTTCTCTTCAATGTTTTAAAATTTAAAACCTCTACTGCGATTTTATGATTTTATAAAGGCCTTAAAGGGAACCTCGGCTGAAAAACAATGTTTGTTCTCAAATTTGTTTTGGATGCCAGGGGCGTAGCTGGCATTAAGCCCGGGGTTAAAAGAAATTTTGGTTTTTTTTTTTTTGCTGTAGCAGCGATTTAGGTTGATTGTCGAGGGAATATTGCATCGAAAACGCTGGAAATAGCGTTTCAGAGCTTGTAAATTTCAAACATTTCCTGGGGTTAGGTTTCCCTACCCTGGTTCCAGAGGGGCTCAGGTACGAATATACTCGGTGTAATGTGCTGCGATCGAAGAAGTTTTGATTGCCCGAAGGAGTTTGTTTTGCGTGACGACCGTTGAGCCCGAAAAACTCGTCGCTGCTGAAATAAAGCCTGCGGCTTGATTTCAGCTGGTCTCGCTTCGCTCGCCCCGACGATTTCGAGCCTCTGGTATCCAGGGTAAGGTTTTCCCAGACCCGCCTAGGACTTCGCACCTTCAGCGCTCGTTTGGCTTGTACCTTCGGGGCTTGAAGGGGAAAAATGGCTGGCTACGCCCTTGGATGCCCAAGTCTGCTGTTGTGTTTGTCTCCAGTAAATTGTACACTAGATGTCATTTATGCACCGATACTCCTGTCGATTAAACTCATTTGAATTTCCTGCGCGCAGCCATCTTGGATTTCATGACGCCCAATGTTCCCCTATTGTTACACAACAAAAGAGCCATTGTTTTCTGACAACACCGACGTCTAAAATCCAAAATGGCGGCGCGTAGGAAATTCAAATGAGTTATCGACAGGAAAATCGGTGCATAAATGACATCTAGTATACAATTTACTGGAGACAAACACAGAATTAGGCACGCAAACGATCATTTGATGGCAAACTATTTTTCAGCCGAGATTCGGTAATAAGTTCATGTCCTATATACACCAATAGGAAAAGCACACATAAGCTTTCGGTAACGTAAGTAACGTAAGTAACAGTCATCCACCACCATTGGACGTCATCCACCGTCATCTAGCATCACCCGGCGTCATTGAACATCAACCGACATCATTGAACATCAACCGACGTCATTGAACATCGACCGCCGTCATTGAACATCGACCGCCGTCATTAGACATCACCCGTCGCCATTAGACATCACTCGCCGTCATTAGACATCACCCGCCGTCATTAGGCATCACCCGGCGTCATTAGACATCATCCGGCGTCATTAGACATCACCCGGCGCCATTAGACATCAACCGCCGTCATTAGACATCACCCGGCGTCATTAGACATCATCCGGCGTCATTAGACATCATCCGGCGTCATTAGACATCACCCGGCGTCATTAGACATCATCCGGCGTCATTAGACATCATCCGGCGTCATTAGACATCACCCACCGTCATTAGACATCAACCGGCGTCATTAGACATCACCCGGCATCATTAGACATCACCCACCGTCATTAGACATCACCTACCGTCATTAGACATCACCCGGCATCATTAGACATCAACCACCGTCATTAGACATCACACGGCGTCATTAGACATAACCCGGCGTATCCTTAGGTATCCTTAGGTATCCTTAGGCCCGCTTAGGTATCCTTAGGCACACTTGGGTATCTTAGACCTACTTAGATATCCTTAGGCCCGCTTAGGTATTAGGCCCGCTTAGGTATCCTTAGGCCCGCTTAGGTATTCTTAGGCCCGCTTAGGTATCCTTAGGCCTGTTTAGGTATCCTTAGGCCCACTTAGGTATCCTTAGGCCCACTTAGGTATCCTTAGGCCCGCTTAGGTATCCTTAAACTTACTTAGGTATCCGTAGGCCCGCTTAGGTATCCTTAGACCTACTTAGGTATCCTTAGATCGACCTGCTTAGGTATCCTTAGGCCCGCTTAGATATCCTTAGACCTACTTGGGTATCCTTAGATCGACCTGCTTAGGTATCCTTAGGCCCGCTTAGGTATTCTTAGGCCCGCTTAGGTATTCTTAGGCCCGCTTAGGTATCCTTAGTTGGTTCCTAACCTCCCTAAGTAATTCTCTACGAAATTGCCGCATTTCGTCCCTAATTTCTATCTTAAATTTCCCCATTTCCGAGGAGATTCTTTCCATGAAGGGGAGTTCCCGACTTTTAGGAGATTCAAAGGCTGCTACTCTTTCTTTCTGTTGCTCAGTATTTTTATCAGGCACTAAATTAGTTAGAAATTTGAGGAGAGTCACTTGGTCCAACCCCGTGGAAGGGGAGCCCACAGCCCCTTTTTCCTTATCCGCTGATGTATTAATCTTAAGTCTTGCTAGATTTTCCGCCTCATGATAGGTTTTAGGCCTTTGCATTATAACTATCTCTTCAGTTTACGTCACTACGTAGACCTTGAATGAAGGCATGCTTCTTCTCCTCGTCACTTAATTCAGTGGAGGCGATAGCAAGTCTCGGAAATAAAATCAATATATGTATCTAGATATTCGCTAGGGCTCTGCTAACGGGAGGATAATTCTTGTCTCCTCATAGGAAAACTTCCCAAGAAGCGCACCCTTCAACTGCGAATAATCCTCCTTAACTGTGAGGTCTAGTATAAGAAACCAAGTCTCAGCTGGGCCTGAAAGATAACTGCCTAATTCAGCTGCTGCCGTTTTACTATCCGGGGCCTTTCCTTTCGAAGTGAGCCGATTAGCACACTTAGCCAACCATCGATTAACCATCCTGGTTTTTCGCGACCCAAAAACGATTCTAATTTAATGACTTGTGTCGTTAGTCGGAACCTTCTCAAGAGCTTTTGACAAAATCGTATCTAATTCTTGATCCCTATGAGCGAGCAGCTCTTTAAGTGTTTGTTTTTGTTGCCAGGCCACTGCTTCCAATTGTTCCTCCTTATGGGCCAATAATTCCTTAAGCGTTGCCTTCTGGCGTGAAGCACTAGCTTCCAAAAGTTGCTTTTGGCTCAAAACGGTAGCTTCCAAAATTTGTTTAAGCGTATCGGCGTCCATTATACCAAGATTTTGTTGGGGTTTTACTTTAGTTTTAACCTTTAGTTGTTTTGATTTATCTGGTTTTTTTTAACAAGAGCCGAGGTTTCATCAGCAGAACATATATTCACAAAAACCTTTCTGATGGTCCTTTAGCAACTCAGATTGACTTCGAGTAACAGGGCCTTTTTTCGCCTTGCTCATAAACTAGTATTGCCCTTTATCCCTTAAAACACAAGTTTAAAACCCTAACCTATCTTAATATCGCGCATTACACGTCCCCAAAAATTTGAACAGGAATTCAATTGATTGCACTATCAATTGTTTTGTTTTTGCCTAGTGCCAACAGGCCCGCCCCTAATATTTGGCATTTCTCAATTTCCACATTCCTCCACAACCATCAAAGCTCCTCCTCTCCCCAGGCCTAGGCAACCCCTCATTGGTTTATTTTCCCCTTCTGTTGTACTACGGATACATTTCCACTTTTATGTCCAACTACACATTTACCTTTTATTATTTTTTCCTTTGTGTTACCTACAAATTTTATCTTATTTTTTTATTTTTTCCACTTATTGCCCTGTCTTCAGCAACACCAAGATACACTGCTTTCATTTAATTAGTTATCTATTTTTCCTCCGGGCTCACTGCTTCCATGCTTCTCCTTGAATTTCCTCATTTTCGTGGCTTTTCCTCTAGTCCAGGCTCTCTCTGTGTGTTTTCTCCACCAATTATTTTATTCATAATTCACACAGTGTACCCAGTGTTCACCCTGTCCTGGGATATCCAGTCCTGCTTCTTGCTAGTCCTCCTTCCTTTATACAATAACATATTTTACTCCTTTCACCATCATTTATTGCATTTTTTCAATCCACTTGTCCCTTAATTTCTACCATGCCTCAATTTTCCACATAGTTTTTCACCTATGGTTTCTTCAACAATATTAGCCTCCACCCTCCTCTCTTATCTCCATTCCCTCACCCTTCCTGTTTGACGTCCGGATATGAATACCGGCACTTGAACACAAAAACAACAACTGTCACAATTTTACCCTCTCCACCCCCTTCTCTCATCCCTATTCCTTCACCCTCCCTGTTTGATGTCTGGGTGCGAATACCCGCATTAACACAAAAACTCTCTCCACCCCCTTCTCTCATCCCTATTCCTTCACCCCCACCCTTCCTGTGCGAATACCCACACTGACACAAAAACAAAACTACATGTACAACTGTGATAATTGTTCCCCTCTCTACCCCCTTCTCTCATCCCTATTCCCTCACCCTCCCTGTTTGATGTCTGGGTGCGAATTCCCGCACTAACACAAAAACTTATAGGATATTACGTGCGGGATTACGCAATATAGTTACATTGCCGCCGTGATAGTTGTAACTGTGCTCTCATGACGATGTCGGTGTTTATTTCGAGTGGCAGAAAGTATAATAATTTGCGCCTTTACGTTTTCAACTGCGTGTAGTGAGTCGAGGCTGATTAGATACAATAATATTAGAGGCAAAGAGCCAAGCGCCTTTCCTTATTTTCTGCGAATTTAGCGATAACATCATCAATGTTAAGATGGTAATGCTTGTGTATGTGCAATATGGCGAGTGAAAAAAGTCGCTCTCCCGTCATGCTGCTGCGCAGTGGAGTCTTCATCCGCTTCATAGAACTGAAACTGCGCTCCGCAGTGCATCAAGACACTGGATACGTTAGCAACGTTTTAACGGCTACATAGATTCCTGGAAAGTAGGCTGGGTCGGCTTGATCGAGTGTCTCTACTAGGGTCTGTGGAAGTTGATCACCTCTGATCATCCACCGGTGCCTCCATCTTGCTACTTGTCGACTAAACTCCTCCCGACTAATTCCCATGTCATCCCCATAATAACTGTAAATGGATTCCACTACTTCATCTGTCAACTCTCTGAGTTTTCCTGCAATTCAAAGTTATGTCTCCTCAGCCATTCGCTCAGTCTTAATAGTTTTATCTAATAATTGATTGACAGTAGTTTTTATATTTAGTTAAACTACGACTTATAATACCAGGGATAAGAAGCTGAGCCTGGAAGCCAGGAAGCGGTCTCTAGCTTTTCGTTGATCTCATTGACAAGATGATCAAGAAAAGGAAGATACACAGCCCTCTTCCAGTATGCAGATGGTGTGCCAGCTTCCACGTTGTCCCGATGCTGCTGCCTTCCCGTTCTTCTTGGTGTGGATGGATCTATGTCGTATGCAGCAGCAATGTCAATAGCCTTCTCCATCAGGGCCTCCCACACAGCGTCATCATTTCTCTCAGCTTGTAGCACAGAGAAACAGACCCTTGCCCCTTCTGATGCTTTGATCAAGTCAAGTTCAGGGCTCTGGACGCACGAGAGAAAATCGTATGGTTTGTGAATTATTCGAGGGCTTTATGATTAGGATTTAATACAATATAAATTTCATATTATGTTTGCTAATAAGTATTAGTAATACTTGTCATACTGTATGACAGATAGGTTGTCTGAATTCAAGAAACTGTAGCAAGAAAAACTCACCTGAAGGTTTACAGATAACTTGTGAGTATATTGGAATATGTGCTGCAGCAGGACAAGGGTTATTATATAATCCCACTTTAGAATCGATGCATGGAGTGCTCTGCATGCCTTGTTGTCACCTTCTTCAACACGCAACTGATGCAGCGTATCAACGATAACCTGAAAATTAAAGTCGATAGAAGTCGCTCTGATCGATTAAAAGTTATAGAACTAATCTTCGTCCACGAGTAATTACACTTTTGAGAAGTTCAAGACAACCTAAAGAAAACTATGGCGAGCAACATGCTTCAGTTCTGCTTCTGATAAGCTTTACCTTAAACGATGCAACAAAGACGCTCAAACAGTCTGCTCGAGAGACCTAGCGAGTTTCACAGAGAACCTTGAGCTTTGAGCGTCCGTGCATCTCTTCTCTGGCAGCATCATTGTTGCCTAACTGTTCTTCGAAGACCAGCAAGCGTTTCGCAGAGAATTTGAACGCTAGTGTTACTTCTTGCATCGTGTCCATGATGTTTCGTACAAGCGGCAGCTTCGATGCGTGCACAGTCGTTGCAAAGGTTAAGCCGGACATGAGCCCGACAATGGACGTATGCAGCTTTAGGGTTGACTCGCCGTATTCTGGTCTGCACGCCGTTGACGTGCCGCCCACTCGTTACACTTGCACCATCATATCCTTGGGCCCTCATGTCATTCACAGAAAGACCAATGCTCTGTAAGGTCTCAAGAAACTTGGTTGTCAGTTCCTCAGCCTTCGTTCCTCTGTCAACATGGACAAAGGTAAGGAACTCTTTGCGGACGTAGTGTTTGTTATCATCTTTCCTTTCAACGAAACGTACGCATACAGATATTTGCTCCTTCAATGCAATATCGGTAGACTCATCTGCGATGAACGCGTAACAATGAGATTTCTTGCAATCAGCAATTATATTATCAATAATCTGTTTTGTTGAAAGATAAAGGATCTCGTTCTGGATGTTTTAAGATTGATCTATTCCTTTTTATTTGCTCTATCCTTACGTCAAGATAAAGAGGACCATGAATATTTCTTGTACTGGATTCCACTGCTGTGGCTTCTGCAGCAATATCGGCTAGAATCATGACGCACGGAAAATGCCATTATTACCTATAGGTCACTATTTAAGATATTTTATTTATTTTATTTATTTATATAGCTTTAACTACGATTTAGATTTTACATTACTAGGAAAATAAATAAATAAAATAATTAACAAACATTATTTAGTGACACTACCTGGCTTAATCGTGGTATGGTATGAACAGTAGAGCGTATGGTGTCAAATCCCCGCCAAAAATCGAAGTTGGCATTCAACATCCAACTTTAGCGATCAACATCGGACTTTGTAATTATCAACATCGAACTTTGGAACACAACATCGAACTTCAGCGATCAACATCGGACTTTGTAATTATCAACTTCGAACTTTGAAACACAACATCGGACTTCAGCGATCAACTTCGAACTTTGTAATTATCAACATCGAACTTTGTAACACAACATCGGACTTCAGCGATCAACATCGGACTTTGTAATTAATTTTAATACCGCACGAGTCAACATCGGACTTTGTAAATCAACGTTGAACTTTGGAGCACAATATCGGTCTTCAGCGATCAACATCGGACTTTGTAATTTTAAAATTTTAATACCGCACGAGTCACCATCGGACTTTGTAAATCAACGTCGTCAGTAATCTAAATGTTGAATGTTGAGTCCTGCAGGCGTTATAAAACCGCCAAAATTAACGTCATCGTGACAAAATAGATTCTTCCAAAGATGGTGTGATTGAAGTACTATTTAATTTATTACACATTCCGGAATAACAATAACTGGAATAACATCTAGAGATTATTTCAGTGGTTAAAAAGTGCCGAAATACTTAAGTTAAGCCTTGAGCTTATTAAAGCATTCCAACACTTATCCATGAAATGGCATAAATTTTAAAATTAACTTATGCAGGAGTCAACTTAAACCCCAACCCCCCCACCCCGGGACAGACAGGGGATTATAGGGGCATTTGAGGGGATTTGATACAAAACTATGCCCGAGGGGGTGGGGCATTAGAAATTATTGGTATGGGCCGGGGATTTGTATGGTGCCTGCTGTCACTGACTTCGGCGGTAATTGTCAAGGCTGATTTATCGCTGGCCACTCGTACAGGAAATCACTAGTGAGTTTGTTATTTAAATCTTTGAATTTGAAATTAAATTTTAGTCCATCTGCTTTTTAAAAGTGGAGTATATATACGAATGAATATTTATCGCATTTGACTGGGGTGGGGCTTTGGGGTTTAAGTTGACTCCTGCATTACCAGCAACAGTCAGACCAAACACAGAAGGTCTTCCGCGCCTGATAGCTCAGTTGGTAGAGCGCCAGACATGCAACCTGGAGGTCGTTGGGTTCGAGTCCCACTTGGGTCAGAGATTTTTTCTCTTTCCCTCGTAGGGCGTGCACACTTAGCACTACAGCTTACCACTTTATATTACATTCCAAACACAGATATCCGGCTTCTTTCGACCGGCTGTCCCACTCCAAGAATACAACTCACTTCCGATACTTTTAAACGGCCTTGTTCCAATAAATCGAGGAGATGGTCCTTGGAGATCTCCAATGAAGGTCTTCCGCGCCTGACCGTGTCGTGGGATTGCAGGAAGAAATTAAAGATGTCTACATGGCACAAGCAGTATCATGAAGAGTGTACCCATGCCATGGTATCCACAATGGCCTGGTCTACATCACAAATTCCAAACTTAAATGTATCATTAAACAAGCCTACAAACCTATTGATGTAAATATATATATGTTTTTTTATTAAGTCCTTTAAATAATCATGAAGTGAACTTCCAGACCCTAATGAGTTTATCAGTCGGTCAATTAACCTCATCACGGCAAAGTTTCTCGTTCCCAAAAAAATCTTTCACACAGAAATTCTGAAGAAAAGTTATAGTTTGAATTTTAAAACATATTATATGATGTTAATTTACTATCATCTGGTTTAATTTTCATTTTGGAACGGAGGGGAAAATGCTAGCGATTTGTGTACCCCCACCCCTCCCCTAGGAACACAAATCGCTGGGAACACAAAACGCTGTGACAGCGGTTTTATAACGCCTGCAGGACTCAACATTCAACATTTAGATATTACGACGTTGATTTACAAAGTCCGATGTTGACTCGTGCGGTATTAAAATTAATTACAAAGTCCGATATTGATCGCTGAAGACCGATATTGTGCTCCGAAGTTCAACGTTGATTTTATACAAAGTCCGATGTTGACTCGTGCGGTATTAAAATTAACTACAAAGTCCGATGTTGATCGCTGAAGTCCGATGTTGTGTTACAAAGTTCGAAGTTGATAATTACAAAGTTCGATGTTGATCGCTGAAGTCCGATGTTGTGTTTCAAAGTTCGAAGTTGATAATTACAAAGTTCGATGTTGATCGCTGAAGTTCGATGTTGTGTTCCAAAGTACGAAGTTGATAATTACAAAGTCCGATGTTGATCGCTAAAGTTGGATTTGGCGGGGATTTGACACCATATCGACACCATAAGAGCGAGGCTCCAAATTAAGTATGTCCAGATATAAAGATATGATAAGTTGAGCCCAAGTGTTTCCCAATTCGCGTAAACTTGATAAAATGGGATTTTTAACTCGATTCGACCTTAGTAGCGATCAATTAATACGGAAAGGAATTAAATTTTAAAAAGTCACCGGATTTCTCAGGTACGCACGTGCGTATATGCGTACAGGAAGCTACGCCCCTGCATTCTCGCGTAGTTTAAGGTTCTGCTAGCAGGGTAAAGTGTTATTCATTTTACATTTGCACTTTCCACAGTCTTCTTTCATACTACGGCATTTGAAATAATTAATTGAATTGAAGTCCATCTTTGGATTCTCCGCGAATTCATTGAGCTTGATTTTCTGACTTCATTAAAAGCCGGTCACATTTTCACGATTTCAAACAAGCGTAGAACATGATTATTCTCTGTAAACCAAAACTTTCTTCCAAGAAGTACTCAAAACTTGATGTAAAATCAATATTGATGATAACAACATAAACGTTAGGCGTTCTAGACTCTAAAGTCCTAGCCTTAGGATCATAGATTGTCAGGCTCCTGGATGGGTAGTCCCTTGGTGATATTTAGTGACGCCGGGTGATGTCTAATGACGGTGGTTGATGTCTAATGACACCGGGTGATGTCTAATGACGCCGGGTGATGTCTAATGATGCCGAATGATGTCTAATGATGCCGAATGATGTCTAATGACGGTGGGTGATGTTTAATGACGGTGGTTGATGTCTAAATGACGCCGGGTGATGTCTAAATGACGCCGGGTGATGTCTAAATGACGCCGGGTGATGTCTAATGACGGCGGTTGATGTCTAATGACGCCGGGTGAAGTCTAATGACGCCGGGTGAAGTCTAATGACGCCGGGTGACGTCTAATGACGCCGGGTGACGTCTAATGACGCCGGGTGACGTCTAATGACGCCGGGTGAGGTCTAATGACGCCGGGTGAGGTCTGATTACGGCGGCGGTTGATGTCTAATGACGGCGGTTGATGTCTAATGACGCCGGGTGAGGTCTAATGACGCCGGGTGAGGTCTAATGACGCCGGGTGAGGTCTAATGACGCCGGGTGAGGTCTAATGACGCCGGGTGATGTCTGATGACGGCGGTTGATGTCTAATGACGGCGGTTGATGTCTAATGACGGCGGTTGATGTCTAATGACGGCGGTTGATGTTCAATGACGCCTGGTGGTGTTCAATGACACCGGGTGATGCTAGATGACGGTGGATGACGTCTAATGGTGGTGGATGACTGTTACTTACGGTATATTACCGAAAACTTATAGGTGTGCTTTTCCTATTGGTGTATATAGGACATGAACTTATTTCGCGCGCAAAGGATTATGGGGATGTACAGGCCGCCATTTTGTGTGCAGTACGTTACCTGCACAGAGCCTAAAAACCGCAAATCATTCTCAACAATGGCGGAAAGCATGTACGAACCGCAGCAGGGAAACATTTCACATTCGCGAAAAATAGTCTCGTTTATATGGACGCGTGATTTAGCGATAATTACGGCAGTGCGAGGTTTGTCACAGGGGTACGTTAGACCGCAATGCCATTTACACCCACCCTGACCCGAGAGGGGGACGGAAATGTTCCACTAAACAAAATTCACCCATTACGCGCGCGAGAAAGCTAAGTGGTATTAGTGTCGGCTATTCTAAAGTCCGGCCTGGCGTGATGCTCCGCTCGAGTGCTCCCTACTGATTGCTTATCGCGCGAAATTCAAATGAAACACAAACATGTTTAAGGCTACAGAGTTCGCAAACAGTGTAAGTCCATTGGCAGTCCTAAATGGACAACTGCTCGTTTAATTTTAAGTATGAAAAACCTAGAATTTTTAAGGAAGCAGATATGCTCGCTTTCTCTACTGCTCGGCAATTTGAATTTTAAGTTTCAAGCCTCGCCATGCGTGAAAAGAGGAGGGGCTAACCTAATTATACCGGAACTTCGTCCCCCCTGGGCATCCCATAATAATTTAACAATTTAAATTATTCAAAATGGCAGCCATATAGAACATGCCATTAGCGCGTCTCCCACGACTAAATGCACTGGGCACGAGTAAATGACCCCAAAACTAACCCCGAGGGTCTCCCGGGGGGGATTGGGGGTCCTTGTTCCCAACGAAAATTACCCTTCCCCAATTTTTTTTTCAATTGTTCCCCATAATTCTAACGTATTCAAAAACAACCAGAAGCCGTAACCAATCACTGTGCACCCGCGTTTTTTTTCAGTGGACGAGGTTATTGTAGTGTATCAAGCAACTTTCCACCGGAAACAGTTATTCGTAGGTGATAACGGTTTCCATCGAAAAAAGATTAGTTTTTGTATAACGAACTGGGAGAAGGCAAAATATTTGTTTTTCGAAAAAGCATATGATAAAACTAGTACTGAATTCGGTTCTTGTGATACTGAATTTTAGGACTTACAAATATTTAAAAAAACTATCGCACGACTGGTCTTTCCTCGCCATTGCGGTAAAAGGCTGCATTTACCGGCAGAAGCAATACCATGGTTGCTCGCCTTGGAATTACAAACGACCGCCAACTGAGCAGACGGCGGCTCACGTGCGAGACTGAATTCATCCCCCGTCCTCTAGTGGCCAATCAGAAAAACGCCGTCAAAATCGGTTCTAAAATGCACAGGACATGCAATATTCTCTGTGAATTATTACTCGGGCTGCCTGTGGCAGCGACGAGTCTTAAAATGCAAGTCGTTAATTTTTTTATTTTTATTTAATGTCGCACGGGTTCTGCGCATGCGTTAAAGGTCAAATTCAAACCAATCAGATTGCACTGTGCTGGTCACGCAACAATCGCCAGGTTAATGTATTTACATAAGTGAATACAGTAAATCAAAATGGTCGACCCGCGAGGGCGAAAGCCTTCCAACAGGCTCAGGATATTTCAACTGGCGCTCTTGTTGACCATAAAAATACATGAACAACCAGGAGCCGTAATACATTCGATCAGCGCTGTTTGGACAGATCCAATGTACATTTAGAAACGTAAGCGAAATACAATATCCAAACACGTTTGGATATCAACGGGTATCGAATTATAATCAAAGGTTAGATCTCGTCAGGCGCGCTCAGATAAGAAAGTTCAAAGCTCTCAGACTAGGCGAGACAAGGAGATATCACTTTCAATGAGTCATTGTCAGAAATCTATTCCATCGTGGGCGGTCTTGTACAGCTAAGGCATGTTTTACGACAGAATAACCAGAGTCTTTCTACTGGATTAAGAGCTCGAGACATTATACATGTCGGCTAATATGGGGAAAACTGAAACAAAAAATGAACTTTGACGGCAGAAACCCTCAATTGAGCCAAGCGGAATATTTACATGATCCGCTAAGATTGTTACAAATCTTAGTTAAGCAGATGTTTTCAGTGTATGCCAACTGAAATGCGGCAACTACACGAACAAGAAGCATGAACTGCCAGCAAAGAGAGAGGAAAAAGTATTTGAAATGCACAGCGCTAGCTGAAATAGGGCATATATATAATATCTGAGACGTTAAATTACGTTACTGTGAAGAGGATCAAAATTCAAGTTTTGTAGCTTGAGACGGTCTTCTGCCGTGACTCGTGAGAGAAATTGGAAAAGATCTAGCTGTTTCATTCAGACACTGGCAAATTTATTGAAAGCTACGGGCTTACTTTATGAGATTATTATTCATTGTGGAATGAAAGGAAACAGGTTAGCTGAAAGTTAAGTTCGAGGTAGGCTTAGACTTTCATTCCGATTCAGTGCATATGTGCACGAAGGTGGGTGCTGTCAACAACACTACCAAAAGATCCAAAACGAAAGTTCAGTTACGTAACTCGTAAGTACTGTAAGTAAACTCTTTTTGATTTGAATAAATTTCCTCTCAGTTAGTCTGTTAATGTACTTTTCTTCTAATTATCGCTTTATTTAACATCTGTGATTTAGAGTATGCGTACCTCAGAATAAATTATTTGAAAGGTCAACTGAATTCTTGTGTCGATAAGCGCAAATGTTTTTTTTTTTTGTGAAACAGTCTGTGTATATGAGAAGTGGCTTAATAGAAGAGCTTTCTCATTTATAGGAATTACATTTTTTTTTTCTTGCTATGAAATTTATGTTTCATTTCACATTTATTCATAGTTTTAGCCGGACATTTCCCCGAGTTTTTGATCTATTTTCAATCAAATTCAAAGTCTGAATATGTCATTGTATTGCATTTATACACTTGAATTGCCAGTATTCTGTTGTTCGAATCCTGCGTTATCATAGTCATGCCATAAAAGCGATTAATAAACCAGTCTGGTTTTTTTGACGTTCTCACTGGCGAATTAAAGCACGACTTGATACTAAGAGGATTTCAAATGAAAGTGTATTTCATCTTCAATCTCATGTGGCCCGAGTGAAAGCCCAGATGGGCTCTTGTTCAGTTGAAGATTGCGAGCGAAACAGTCAATTTATTCCATTTATAAAAATGGAATTTGTTCCTAAAAACCTTTAATTCATGTTCCCCGATATATTTTTAGTTTGTTCCCTGTTCCCAACGGATTTTTGGGCATGTTCCCCGAAACCCCTGGGAGACCCTCAACCCTAACCGTCACAAAAAGAGTTCTCTAGTATTTAGACCTTGGGCTCACAGGTAAACAGTGAAATAGCGCGAATAAAATGGAAAACCTCCAGTACACTAACCAGCCGATTCCTATGAAGTAAAATTTTTTTTCCTGTTTTATTAATTTCTTTTTATAATTTTAGTCTTCCCTACGTCATTTTGTGCAATTAAAAATAAATTTGGAGCGCGCGAAATGTTTTTATTTCCTGTTGAAGTCGGGCATAATTGTCAAAATCATGCGACAATTTTTATGCCGTTAAAGATATGCTAATTCATTCGTCAGTTGGTTTGCACATTTACAAAATACAGAGTTTTGTCAAATTTTCATTCTAAATATGTATTACTGGAGGGGCCTTGCCATCTGTCACGTTTTTTTTTTTCTCAAAGAAGCCTTGCCGTCGGCATTCTTTACTTTTGTGAATATAAATGTACAAACCAACTGACGTCATGCATGTGATTAACATATCTTTAACGCCATACAAATTGTCGCACGACTTTGATAATTATGCCTGACTTGAACAATAATTTATTTTTAATTACACACAATGACTCAGAGAAGACTAAAATTAAATAAAACAAAATAAAAACAGGGTCAATTTTTTCACTTCATAGGCACTTTAAATACGAAATAAGTAAAGAAAGAAGAATATGAACATATGCAACACACTATTTCTTTATTAAACAGAACATGAAAAGTGAAGGCTGATGAAAATATACATCTTACAACTTATTGGGTTTATAATACATGTTTATACAATTCTAAAACTACAATTGAAGCAGGTTACTGCCTAGTGGAATACCTTAAATACTCGATCTTGTCCATGGTGACATTTTTTTATACAATGAACAGCGCGAAATGATTCGTCAGTAGCCATGTGTTTTAAACTACAGAAGAAGAAAATAAGTCGAACTTGAACGATGTGGCAGCTGCTATACAGTAGTGCAGTAGATATTGCATGTGCATGCCAGAAATGTAACCAGGCCACACCATAAAAATGTGTAAATACAAATTGTTTAATGCTCTAAAGCCAGAAATTGTTTGTGTTGCGGGAGGACTCCATAGTTGCGAGAAATTCTGCAGACATCTGCCATTTTAAACCTTCAAATAAAAATGTATTCGGCTAAACCCCGCGAATTTGACGTTATTCCTTTAGAGCATGCGCATGCCATATCTACTGGACTCTCTTTCCAGCGACCTTCCAGTCTACGGAGCGGTCGAAAGAGAGGCCAGGTGAGGACTAGTCATGTATGTGTTGACTTCGTAGCAAGTTTGAATAACAGCACACACTCGACTACGTCTCATGACGTCATCTGTGCATCTATAAGAAGACAACATTTAAAAAACAAGCATATTAAGATGAGGTAGTTAAACCTCGAGATGTTTCCTGAGGAATCACGTCACTCCATAACAAAATTAGCATTACTTAAAATACAGTAAAGTCGTCATGACAATTGTAACTTTTTTTGGTTTCGACAACAATTCTGATGTTTTTTGTACTGTTCAACTGTAGTTCTAAACATATAACTGTTTCATCCACTAAGCATTCCAACCTTCATGCTACAAATCTTAAATAAATTAAGCTTTTAGAATGTTTACCACTGCTATTTATCTTGTCGCGAATGCACATGATGAGCAAGGTCTGGTAATCTATCAAACGTTGAAACCAAAAGCCGGCATGCTGGTGAAGTGTGCCATCTTAGAACAAGTTTAAGGTACGGAAAAACACGCTGCAACATTGCACGCAACGAAATGACAACATTATTGGCAATGTTACGGCATGTCTCCATACCTTAACTCGCCACTGAGTCGATGAAGAAGTCTCACTGACAGTTATAGAATACTAGATTACTGAACTTATTCATAAAGGCATCACAGCGAGCACAGTTGTCTCAGGAAGAAAATTTCTTTTACACTCGATGGCGGAAAATAACGTTAATTTCCTTACGACAAAAATGAACACAACAGATAAAACACTCAATCGCTTTAACTCTACTGAATAAAATACAAATTAGTTAGGATACGACTTTACTCGCACCAATTTATTGCTGTACTTTGGACATCACTTTTCTTTATAAAAAATTATCAGCTTTCGAAATTAGACTTCCGAAAGTTTAGGCTAGTATGCTAGTATATGTTCAATGTGGCTACCCGCCGTTTCTGAGCCGGTCCAGAACCCGCCTCTCCCTCCCCTCCCTGGTACAGTTCCTGTGTCTTGAATCCAAAGCAGTATTCCAGTTGGGATGTACTTTAGTACACGACGTTTCTCTTGCTTTGAATGAAAGATCGCACGCTTCGTGTCGTCTCTACATGGTACTACTACTGAGTTTAGTATAATTGTTATAAATATTAACATAACAACATGTACGTGAGCATAACATCTAACAAGAACGTTCACGCTATCAGAGCGTTCGTAGTTTACTAATAGCTGATATTACAGTTGCGTCTACGAACAGCAGTTTCAGCGGTTTTGACCAAACGCCTCATTTCGATGTAATAAAGCACTATTCAAACTGTGTATCGAAATTAGTCGTGCTTGTTTAGAGGGTTTTGTAAGGCATACGGGTCAATACCGCTGAAACTAATATTCGTAGACGCAACTGTAATATCAGCTATTATGCCGAGCCTTGTTCCGTTGTCCTGGATGTAGCTTTATCGTTTGCACAAGCCCCTCTTCACTGCTTTACCAACACACACAACACACTTTGATCATTCCAAGGATGCAATTCTCCAACGAACTGATCTTGTTGTTTTTTTCTTTTTCTACACGACCGTCTTTCCGATGTACTAACACACTCTGGTACCATATGTCGTTGGTTCTCACACAAAGGGGCTGTAGGTACCATATGTCGTTGGTTCTCACACAAAGGTGGCAGTAGGTACCATGTCGTAGGTTCTCACACAAAGGTGGCAGTAGCGTTGCTGTCCTTCGCATCAGTTAGTTTCTTCTTATCGTCTCCATACTCCTCGATAAAGGATCCATCCTCCTTGAATTGTGGTCCCTCGCCATAGTCGTCCAGGCTATCTCGGTCATCGTCTGAAAAGCTGGGCTTGTCAATAGAGCCCTGGCTAGGGTAGGGTGGGGGGTTGTCTTCCGGTCTTAGAAAAATGAGAAATATCAAAAGGTCATTCAATACTCACAAACCATCAATATCCATAATAAATTTATACATGAAAACCTGTGAGGGGAAGGGGGCGACAATGTAAACTCAAGCATGCATACCTTGATAATTCTACGCCCTCTTCCTCGTCCGGGGGGTACTGATCAAGCATTCCTGCACGTTTCTTTTCTCTTTGTCCAACTACAAAACAGAACAGCACATTAGCCTGACAAAGAAACCCTCTATACTGTCTGCCATGGCCGGACCCTCAACGCAGATATTTGAAAAAAAAATACCTGGATATTTGGCTCCACTTCGCTTCCTGTACAACAGAACAATGACTATAAACAACAGCAGCAGCGCGATAAGAACCAAAAGGATGATGAACCAGGTTGCCCTGTAGATCGGAGTGGCCTCGCGCTTACCCACACCTGTAAACAATAACGGTACATTGTGAGCATAGAGTGTAGTAAAACCAAACGCAAACTACCCACAGCCAGCCAATCACAGGAGCGAGTAATCACAAGTAACTCATAAATGGCTTCCCTGTGAACCAATGGCAAACCAAAGCAAAACCAATTTGCATTTGGTTTTACTTTCGATTCCGATTGGTTGGTTTACTTTCTCAGCCAATAGAAGAGCTTAGTAAACGCAAAACCAAAACACTTCCGACAGTCAATTGAAATCCGCTCTAAGACATCAGTGAAGCATTTGGGAGCAGTGCTATGTAGTACAGTTGGAAACCCATTCCCCACCCCAGGCCCTTCGCATTTCTTACTGCGCATACTCGAGAACACACCGCGCAACTGCTCCGCTGCCCGAAAGAACTGTTTTGCGAGTATCCTATCCAACGTTTTTAGTAAATAATTTTATAACTTAGTAAACTCAGCGAATTACAAATTAAAACAAAATTAACCTGTTAGTCTTACTCTTAGCTGTTAAGTAGATTTCTAGTTTTGTTTTTGCGAAATATTGCACATTCGTACCAAACATTAGGAACAGGTGTGATTGCCTCGTTTTCTTTTGGTTTCGGCGGGAAACAAGGGAGGCGCGCGTGCGCTGGGCTCATCAAAAGCGCATGCGCTTTGAGTAGTTTTCTAGTTTTGTTTTTGCGAAATATTGCACATTCGTACCAAACATTAGGAACAGGTGTGATTGCCCCGTTTTCTTTTGGTTTCGGCGGGAAACTAGGGAGGCGCGAGTGCGCTGGGCTCATCAAAAGCGCATGCGCTTCGAGTAGTTTTCTAGTTTTGTTTTTGCGAAATATTGCACATTCGTACCAAACATTAGGAACAGGTGTGATTGCCCCGTTTTCTTTGGTTTCGGCGGGAAACTAGGGAGGCGCGCGTGCGCTGGGCTCATCAAAAGCGCATGCGCTTTGAGTAGTTTTCTAGTTTCGTTTTTGCGAAATATTGCACATTCGTACCAAACATTAGGAACAGGTGTGATTGCAGAGTTTTCTTTTGGTTTCGGCGGGAAACTAGGGAGGCGCGCGTGCGCTGGGCTAAAAGCGCATGCGCGTGACGTTTAGCCGCGGTGACTCCAATCTCGTACCCAGACCCCATTCGTTTCTTACTGCGCATGCTCGACGAAAAAATAGGGCTCTGGAATAATCCGATTCCGGAAGTCCGTGATTTGACTCTGCGCATGCTTATCATTACGTCACCCTGAGAAGTCGTTTCTTCGGATTCGATTCTCGCACAGCGCCTCAGGCCTCGGTTTTGGTTTGGATTTGGACGTTCATCCGGTATCTTGATAGTGATCTTTTGCTTGCTAGTGTCAGGGCAAGCCTTAGGGAGTCTTTCATCTTCTGCCGTTTTTAAGTTGGATTTTAAGGCTTTATTTTCATGCATTTGGCTCGTGTTTCTTTATCGTGCGATGGATATCAGACATCACAGATTCCTGAGTGCACAAAAGGATTCATGGGGATCGAAAACTCGCTGAAATCGCCTTACCTGAGCTGGATGACCACAAACAGTAACTGAATACACGGTAGAAGGAAGTCAAGGCATTTTTACTTACTATTCTCTCGTATGTTAGCTCCTTGAAAGCTGGACTTCGTTACATTCCCATACAAACGCTTATATTTAAGCGATCAGCGCCTGTTCACAAGTTTACGAAATCGGAAAACGCCACTTCTGCCTATAGAGCACTTACGAACATTGTTGTTAATATGGGAATGTATAGTATTACCTATCTGTTACGGTAAATCCCTCGGCTATATCCAGTTGAGTTCGATTTTCGAATTCTGAGAATTCATGTACTGTGTGCGATGTGTGTGTACTGTAGTGATATGAACTCCCGAGTGGATACAAGCAAATATCTAAGAATCCCTGATTATTTTTAGCGGCATCCATTTAGGTAAAATCCAACGGTTTTTAGCATTTAGATAACCCGGCCCTAATTTCCAATGCCTTTGTCCAAATAAATCAACCCTCCAGGATTGCTTTTTGTTTGACTTCCGGTGAAATTGCATTGTTCATAACAGCCAATCAGAATAAACGAAAACCGGATTATTCCAGAGCCCTATTTTTTCGTCGAGCATGCGCAGTAAGAAACAAATGGGGTCTGGGTACGAGATTGTGTGACTCCAATCTCTTTCCCAGAGCCCGCGCGTTTTTCGGCCAGCGGTGGCCAAACGCCCCAAGCTCCTGCACACAGCGGTCAAACGTCTGCACGTGGCGATCAAATGCCCAACTGTGGGGATTCTGCACCATATCAGCACCATAAGGCACAGGGGGGAGGGGGGTTGGTATGCACCATATCAGCACCACAGGTACAGGGGGGATTGCCCCCCAATACTTTTTGAAAATCAGGTCTCTGAAGTAGCATTTCCTGAATTTTGAGACCACTTGAATCTCAAAAGGGGGTGCATCCTCCAAATCACCTTGCCCTCCCATAGATCTGTCCCTGGGGATGGCGAGGTCTAGCAAGTATAAGAGGGAGATGTTCTGTCCTAGTTTTGTTACCAATCCAGGGGGAAACTTATATATAGTAGGTACAAATTATGTATGTGCAGCCATGGCCATGGGGTCCTATTACTTAGCCTACGGGTAGCCATTACCCACTGAAAAATCAGGGTAACAGCTACCCGTAGGCTATTATTACTGGACCCAGTTTTACACAAGTTCGCTCCAAACCCTAGATTTCCAAGTTGTGAAAATGAACCCATTTTCCACCCTGATTGATTATTTTGAGCTGTCTATAACTCAGAATTCCACAGTTTTACACAAAGCTAAACTATAAAGTAGGTTCAAATCAGGACTCTGTACTGACGCACAATATATATCATAAGAAAGTGTGCCCTGGGTAACAATCTACCAAAACAGACTGCTGGACCACACAATGCATGTTCACAAGCTGCCCTTTAATTAGTGTGAAAAATGTACACTTGTGTATATTTGTTTCTGCTACACAAATGTTTGAATATTTCCTACTAAGTCAGATAATGTGTATTAACTCAATTGACTCTTACAACACTCTTACTACACATAGGAACTCCCTCCAAAAATATTTTGTATCAAATCTAGATATGCTAGCTGGTAAAAGCAATATTATTTCAATGATCAATTGGCTCCAATCTTCGGAGAAACACTTTCAATTTCTTTTTCATTTCTTTGAATTTTACCAATTTCAATATCCTAAAAGTAGGTTTAAAAAACCCTTCCAGTTCGCAATTAAAATCTATTAAAAGCAAACACAATTTAATCTATCCCACTAGTTACCATGTTTGTTTGCACAAAATGCATCAAGTGACTACCCCATAGCATTCTGACACTGCACTTCTTTTTACCCAATTTTGCAGCACCAATCCAAAAATTGTGGTTAATGGACAAACATCCACTCTACTTCAACCCATTGTCTACTGTGCCAATTTGGGTTAAATACACAGAGTGCTAACTCAACTAACCCCCCTCAGTCCAAGTTTGGCTAGCCCTGTTCAGTTACATACTGCCAAACCATAAAGTCAATGGCTCCAGCTTTCCCCAGATTTGGCAATGGCCTGCAGCAATTTCTGTCGTAGGATTTTGAATGGAAACTACTCTAATTTTGGTCAAATAGGCCACTGGAAGAAAGCCAAAGGACATCCTCTGAGGGTGGCTGAAAAATACTGGACTTGTTTTTAGTAGGCTTTGTGTGGGGTTTTCATCGGGGGTTTCTCTTGCATTTCTGCATTTGACACACCATTTGGTGATATTATTACTTGTGAGATTGTAGGAAGAAAAATCTTAAAGGTGATGTACATATTGTTTGTCTCAAAATCCACTTTTACCACAGTGCAAGTGTAAAGGAGCAGGAAAATAAATTGTGAGAACAACAACAACAACTTTTATTCAAGTACTAGTTAAGATGGAAAACATTTAAAGAGAAAAAGAAATTGTGAAGTGTGCAAAAGGAAGTACTTATGTCATCTGTAATAACCTCTAGGCTAATCTGAAGAAGAACGTGAATACAAAACTATCCCTTCATCAAGCTGACTGGTAGGGAGCATCAGTCTTGCCCCCATGCAAAGCAGCTTATACATCTGTTAAAGTGATCAAAACTTCTTGTTTCATAATCAAATACTTGCATTGGTTTGCATAAATTATGTTTGACGTCTAATGATTCCAAACTTACCCATCTTCCATACATTTTTGTATGTGGGGAATTGACTGAGTTTTAACCCAGGGATGGGGCATTTGCCAGCAAAGAAAAGTTAGGAGGTGGGGAATTTGGTCAAAGAGAGTCAAAATAGTGTTTATAACATGGTTGCCACACAACAGGAAAAAAAATCCCTGACTTTTCACTGACCATAATAAGACTGTTCGACATTCCCTCATCCAAAACAAACATTATTAAAATTCCCTGACCAAAAATGGCAAGTGACCCACAAATGCCGGGGGAGGAGAGAGGTAGGGGGGGTAGTTATGTGTAAATAGAACTGGTGTATTACATGTTGCTTGTATCATTGTGCTGAAGTGGATTTTCTGAGTTTTCACTTCACAAAAAATATGTACTCTACACGTTTTATTCTAGATACACGTATATTTCCGCATCTGAGTATATTAAAAGTTGGGCAATAAAAACTAATTTCAATCACTGAATCAGCAATTTACCTAGTAGTTGTAATTTCCCTCTCGCAGTTCTAATTAATCTGGTAAATATAAATTATTTCAGCTCCTTTATGTTATGTTAGCTCAGCAGGGCATTTGAATTTCGTACTTCGAAAATCCCCCGAACATCTGACACATCGTTCTTAAAAGCCTTCAGAATTTGTCTCTTCTTGATTTTTTATCCAGACAGTTCAACACGATGATTACTTACTTGACTGCAGCAACGGCAAGAATGACAACCTTGATTTTTAGCGATTTTTTCACTACTTTTTAGGCCGGCCAATATGGCTGATCGAACGAAGCAACTCCATGGCGTTGTTGTGAATTTACTTCCGGTGAGATATGCTAGCCAATCAAATTTTACCTCGATATGGATTATCCCAGAGCTCTCGTATCTAGGCGCTGGCCAAAAGATCGCTGGCTCTGGGAATGAGATTGCGGTGACTCGACAAGGACCTTTTCGTCAGCGGCAAGATTTTCGTCGAGCATGCGCAGTAAGAGTATGAGCACCCAACCTCGTACCCAGGCCCTGTTTCTTACTGCGCATACTTGTATCTTGGTGCTAACCAAAAGATACATTGGCCCTGGCTCCTAGATTGATCCTCATGAAGAGTCACTGTGAGCTACACATGCACATATCGTTCGAACGCTGACAGGTTCATGTTGAAATTCAAGGGGTTATGGAATTTTAATTTTTAGACATTAGTAAACAAACATTCCACTATGCCTTACCGACATACGGAAGGGGTCGGCCATCTGTAGGAGGGCTGTCCACACTTTCCCCAATGTCATTCTTTCCAACGGTGAGAAACTCATGAAGATCAGCGGAGAGATTGTCAACGATAATCCATCTCTTTATCAGATGATTTTCCCAGCTGGTTTCCTTATAACTTGCATCGTTACCAGCTGAAGGGCATATACACATGTTAAAATAATAACAAATAAGAAAACATCCGCCAAACAGCATGCTTGCAAACTGTCCCGGGTGTTAGTCAGATGTCCCGCAGGCCCATGAAAATTTCCCGGATTTACCTCCCGCACCTTTAGTTATTATATACTTTTTAGTATATACCACACCAGTGAATATGACTTTTCGCGCGCTCTGATTGGCTACTCAAACAGTGAATATGATTTCATATTCACCTCCGAGCGAAGCAGTGATCACTTCGTGCGAGTTTTTGTCCATTTGACAGAAAATAAAATAAATATTTGGTGCTGGCTATTCACCTGCAGTATGGTATATACTAAAACAATTATTCACCTCAGTCTTGGTGAATAGTGGTGGATATTTACCTCGCCGAAGGTAAATATCCACCGCTATTCACCTCCACTTCGGTGAATAATTGTTAAATATACTCTGTCCCGTACTTCCCTTGTCAGTAAAATAACATTTTCTTTGACTTCGATGTAAGGTACCACAATTCTCCTGTTATTGCGAACAAGTGAAAGAATACAGTCCAACCGTGATGCTTAGCGGCCTTCTGTTTATAATAATAAATATTTATTTAATCACGGTAATAAACATCAGCGTAGCTGCTTTTTACACTTACGGTAAATATCTAGTAACTAATATCACTAATTATATACATGTAGGTATAATAAAAACACCTATAGATCATCCCATCCAAGTTGCTGAAGAAGAGTATGGGATCGTATGTCATTAGATTTTGTTATTACCCTCGCAGCCATCTATTTTAAGGTTTCTGTAATTTATTTGCTAAAGTCAATCCGATATTATCCCACACAGAGCTGCAGTAGTCAAAGTTGGACAAGAGATTTGTAAATGACATTTAACGTTTCAACATTGACATATGGCCTCATTCCTGATCATACCTATGCCTGATACACTTTTTTTTTATATTTTATTATATTTTATTAACATGATTAGACTAAGAAAGTTTGTCATCAATTTCCATACCTAAGTATTTTGTGTTCGAGACATTAAGTTTATGATTATGTTTATGTTTGCTTTGTGAAACTATCAAACTAGACAGGAAAACTACAAAAGGAACTTTCCAGATTCAAATTAAAACTATAACACAGGATTGTAACAAAGTGTAATAACTTTCTCGGATTTCATGGCACATAGTAGGCCGCTATTCTGTGACCTTGAAATATTTATGTACGGTAATAACCAAATTACAACTTGGGGAACTTGCTTTTAGACATCGAAATAATTTGTTTATCTAGTACTTTCAATACACTTTTTAGTAGAATTTCTGAGGTCCACACATACAATACCCGATCGAGATCAAATAAGAATCTTTTTATCCATAGAGCGGTAGGTACTTCATCTATGCCGATTATTATGTCCTAAGATATATAGGTACTGATTATGTCCTAAGATATATACATGAAGGTACTGATTATTATGTCCGAACTACACTATACTGCACTACACGGTACTATACGGCACTACACAAGCACTATACTACACTACACAGCACTATACTGCACTACACAGCACTACACTGCACTATACAGAGCTATACAGCGCTATACTGCACTATACAGAGCTATACAGAGCTATACAGTACTATACTGTATTATACAGAGCTATACAGCACTATACTGCGCTATACTAAACTATACAGCACTATACAGAGCTATACTGCACTATACAGAGCTATACTGCACTATACAGAGCTATAAAGCGCTATACTGCACTACACAGCGCTATACTGCACTATACAGAGCTATACTGCACTATACAGAGCTATACAGCACTATATAGAGCTATACTGCACTATACTGAGCTATACAGCGCTTTACTGCACTATACAGCGCTTTACTGCACTATACAGCGCTATACTGCACTATAGAGCTATAATCTTTAAAAAAAAAATACAAAAAATATCTTTTAGCTCTTCCTCCTGAGTATCAATGATACATTTCTGTTGTTTGCAGCTGCCGTTTGTGCTATTTACTATTTTTGCTCTTTCTCGTAAATATAATACTTAACCTAAACTATTACTTTAATCCTATTTAAAAAAATACATTTTATTTCTGTTTCAGTCTAGTTTACACAAACTCTTATACTAGATCTAGTGCACTATCTACATTCACTTTCTTTATATCCTGTATTTGTCTTATATATCTATTAATTTAAATAAGTTTGCCATATAATGACGTCACAGTGTTGCCCTACTGTCGCATAACAAAAGAGCTATTGTTTCCTGACAATAAGGCAACACTGTGACATCATAAAATTCAAGATGGCGGTGCGCAGTAAATTCAAATGAGTTTTATCGAGGAAAATCTGTGCATAAATGACATCTTGTGTACAATTTACTGGAGACAAACACAGAAACAGACTTAGGCATCCATAACAAACACTTGAGAGGAAACAGTGTTTTTCAGCCAAGGTTTTCTTTAACCCTTTCACTCCCGTGGGGTTTTGACTGATTTTTGGCTCTTTCTAGACTGCAAAGAACCCTCCCCCTAAGTAAACTGTAGTCATTGTTACCATGGAATTTTCATCTGACCAACAATACTGGGGGCTCAAAGTTTTTTGTCGGCCATTTTGGATACGTTGACGTGGCATTGCTACGGAGCTGGAGGGAAGTTTGTTTGGGGGAAAACAGAATTTAAGGCTTTTTAATGCATTTTTTTTCCATTTTTAGAGTGCTGGAGGATATCATTAAGTCTGATGAGAGCTTGAATCAGTACTTTCTCGAAGAACTGAGTCTGTGCCTGCTATTGTGATAGAGAAAGAGCCTCATTTTCCACTCGTGAATGGGCCAGGACGTCTTCTGTCACTTTAGCGTGAGCTTTATAAATGGAGGTCTGGAGCCACCTATCATAGCTTCTTTGGAATATTGGACAACATTTACTTGCCATTGATTCCAATATGAAGCTATTAGGTCGAAATGGCTTTAGACTTAGTATATATTTTGAAGAATGAAGATGGGGGAAGGGCCATGCCGCTGTTTGGTAGGATTTCCCAGCATGCTTTGTGGTCGTTATGGATGAATTTAGCTTGCCGTGAAGTGCTTGTGGACAGAATGGCCTGGTTCTGGGCAAGTTTAGGTGTTGGGAGACAGAAAGTGAGGTTAGTGCAAACATGAAACTCTAAACGTTATGTGAAATATGCATTTTTGAGAGAAAATGTAGAATCTGAGGAGAAATAATTATTTTTGAAAGTGCTATTTTAGTCTTTTTTTTCTGAAATGAAATAATGTCAACTATAGTTAACTTATGCAAAGAAAGGAGGATTTAGATGAAATAATTCATTTTTAATATGCCTAATGCAGTTCAATAGGATCATTGGTCTATACATTAAGGTGTGTGGGAATCTCAGGGCATTGCTCTTTGAACTTAGTCAGATTTAAACCCTCAAAGCAAGTAACCAGTAATAGTGCCATATGGCACTCTTGGGAGTGAAAGGGTTAAGACTATAGTTACACTGGTATAATCATCCAAAAGTCAATCAAGGTATCCTAATCACCATGAGAAGCGAGTAGCAGTCGACGTTTTGAGCGTTAGCCATACGTCAGAACAAAAAGATTACGAAAAGGTTTTACCTTTGTTTCTGTACTTGACTTTGAACTGTGTTGGGTAACCACCCCTCGTCTTGCCAAACAAGAAAGTTACATTAACGGCTGTTGTAGAGTGTCCAATTACAAGGGGAGCTCTGGGCTTCGCTGGAACTGAAATGAACAGGATAATCAGGTTAAACAGTAAGTAACTATTCGCTTTACTATTATTTAAGCATTAAACGTTGCCAGGGTTCTCACATATTTGCATATAAAAAAATCCCAGACTTTCCACTCACCAAGAAGCATTTTTCACTGACCTCAGTGCACAATCGTATTTTTTTCAAAATATTTAATCATGGTTCATACAAAATTCAAACTTTTTCTTCTAGGACTTATCAATTTTCAAGGACTTGTTTCTACAGGGTCACACACTAATGACCTCAAATGCTATGCTATTTACATCCAACATACAAGCAAGACCCTTGTTTGCGAATCATTCAGTGCCGCTCTACCATCTTTTGGAGACCAAATGAGGCTGTTTTACCATCTTTTCAACAAGGTTTCAACCAAGGAGTTTTGGGCAGTATTTCAAGGCCCGTGCAACCATGTTAATTCTTTTTTCGAGACAAAAATATTGAACAGAACAGCTCAAAACAGCCAAAAGAAATACGTATGTGAAGCCTGAAAATAAAAATTTGCCGACTTTATCGAAATTTGGGATTACTCTGATCAAATCCTAAATTTCCCAACAAATCATGGCCCTGACATTGATTTTGTTGTTTCTCCCTGACTTTTCCCTGACCATGGGAACCCTGGGATTTTTGCAGTTGTTTAAATTAGTTAAAACATACCAGCAGGTGCTATGGTGTCAACCCTAGCCTTGAGGACTGGCCCATACCCTATCTTGGTCATGGCTTTTACATACACTATGTAGTGACTTTCTGGTAGTATTTCTGTAAACAGGTGTTCTTGCGTGTTAGCCTCAAAAGTCTTGAAGGCGACTGAACCTGGAGCGGGATCTGGCTGACCCTTAGTATGTTTCACTGCTGCAATAGCATACCCCAATAGGATACCATTCCTATACAGTGGAGCACCCCACGCTGCGAATATGTACTTGGCAAATGGGGTGACATCAAAATCTGCCACTTCACCGGGAACTAAATTAAAAATTAATTAAAAAGAAGTTCAAGCATTTTAGAGAGTAGGCTGTAGAAATTACTGTTTCATGCCACATCATCTATTAAGTAATAACAATGCATGTAAAAACTAAGCAAAATTATATTGTTCAGTGGCAATATGCCTTTGCCATAGTATAATTTTCTGGTTTTCTTACTGAACATACATCAACCTTTAAATAAGACAATTCTGAAACAAATCCATTGAAACTGCATTTTAAGACTTTCCTTTTGTGAAAAACAATTTTTCCAATCAGAAGAGCTCAAAACAACCAAGAAAAGCTGCCAATTTTAAATTGTTTCACACAGAGAATTTTGGTTATTAAATCATGAGTTTTCACTACTGATGATTCCAATCTGTAAAAAAATCGGGCAAAAATAATATCCTTCCTACAGTTCTAATGGATTTTGATGTCTAAGCCAATGAGGTGGACAAATGAAACAATACACAATCATCGCCTTTCTACATTCCTTTGCTGTTGGCCTGCCTAGTTCTTAGCCGAACCTTTACTTAATGTGGCAACCAGACAGTCATTGGTTCCTGACAGTGGCATTTTGAAATCTTGGTTGGCACATTAGCATAACAATAGGTCAGTTTCTTAACTACTGCTGTATGCCATGACTACAGAACACATTTGCTCAGTGTTAGCCTCATCTTGCGCTAAACATTCATAATACCAGTGTAGAGATGAGCTTTTACAAAAATATATGAATCACATGAAACAACTACTCATGCCAGTAAGACAGTGGTAACAGTCCTGTCTGTAAGAGTCTAGCCTTATAGGTAACATCAGATTTAAATAGCAGCAAGAGTATAAACTTGGTTGCACGGTGTTGGACTCTTTTGATGTTAAGTATCAATGTCACTGACTGCGGAGCAGACTTGGGAACACTGAGTAGGCACTGTGTACAACGCAGTACGCACACGCTGGTTATAAATATCAAACGAAGACCTTCTGACAAAGCCGAGCACCTTGTTGGCTTTAGCAGTTACCGAAAGTACATGTGAGATCCATTTGAGGTCAGTGGAGAGCAAGACTCCAATAATGGGATGTCCATCAGATGATACGATTTCTGAATAGGCTTAACGTTCCTCGTTATTGAGACAAGCCCACATTTAAATTACTTAAGGTCCATTTGGCATTCTTCACACTTCAGAATGAGACTAAAGCCTGGTTCTCATATGCTCCAGGCACGTCACTAGCATTTGCCGCAGGCATATCGACGACGTCTGTTCTCATATGCGACATAGCCGCCAGTCAACCTGCAATGAGCCACTAAATGTGCATGTACCTTTGCAGCACCATAGCAACATCCATCTTAAGACATTTGGCAATAGCTTTCCAAGCATTTTTCTTCACTTTCTTATCTATCCTCCACACTGGATTTGTCATAAATTGCTGCATTGTTCGTTATGGTTTCCATCAATGCTCAGTTGGGTGGGGGTGTTCTCTTCCCAAGTGCTGACAGTCTTTTCCTTCCAGTCTAGTAATGTTTATCACCACAACACATTGCTATACCACATGGTGTTTGAGATGCTTGGATTCATAACAATACTTTATTTATACAGGGTGGGTATACAATCAGCATGGCTGGTGAGGTTGTGTGTATTGTTCCTAAACTAATAAAATTGTAAGTGTAACTAGTGTGAAACTGCCTAGTGGGTTTATATGACTAAGTAATGCTCTGGCTAGGAACAGGAGCACTGAATGGCAAGGAATGTAAAAAGGTTAATTTTCTATTCTTCTTTCTCATAACTTCATTGGTTGATACTCGTACATTCAATAGAAAATCAGCAAGGCAACATATTTCATTAGATAATTTTTGATGTGGTAAATAAAATATGAGCGGATGATCTTTATGGTCATTAACAATGGTGGGCCATATTTGTGGTGGCCATATTTGTGGTGGCCATATTTGTAAATGATCATAAAGATCGGACACAAATATTTTATTGTGCTTGAGAAATGAAACAATAATTGGAATGCACAATTAGAATAACACAGAATCACATAACAATAATGTGCATTCCAATTATTGTTTCATTTCACAAGCATGATAAAATATTTGGTCATGGTCATTTAATGACCATGTATGTCCCATACATTTAGGAGTTACAGATCTTTATCAAAAGTTATGCATACTTATTAGCTGAATAAGAAATCTTTATAAAAAGTTAATTTACTCATTAATATTTTTATTGGGATTTACAGTACTGTGCATGTGACCTGAATACTGAGCTGGGATTGGTTTGCATCCTCATTAATTATTCATGAATTTTACAAGTTTCAATTTAGTTGATCATACTACTTGGTCTGATTTCAAAGAAAATCATTATTGGGGAAAGTTCTCAAATGTGTGATTCAAAATCTTGTCTTCCCTCGTTCTGATTGGCTGGATGGTGATTTCTTTCAGTTTTCACAGCCAAAATAACCAACAGCGTACAGTTTCCTTTAATTTTAGTTTATAACTTTGACTGTGGACATCTCAGACAGTACTTAAGACATATTTCAAGCAAAATCGTTATTGGGAATTGTTCATTGCCAAACTTTATTGTCGTTTGCTCCTGTTCTTTGGTGAACCATTACTTAAAATGGATAAAAACTGTTTACTTTAGATGATCAACCCTCTATATAGTGATAGTACTATTGATAAGAATATAAATAAATACTACTACAATGTAATACAAATATACATAACATAAATTATATTAATATAAATAAAGCTTATTGAATAATATTGGTAATGTGGGTCTAAAGACTAAATAAGTTGTATCGCCAAAATAACTGAAAAAAAGTCTCTTTACCCTCTTTACATGTGAATGTTTTTGAAGTCGTTTAATAAACTCACAGCAAATTTTGGGCCTTTATCAGTGAATTTCTAATTAGGATGAAACTTTATATAAAATTTCATCCTACTAAAAAATATTTTCTTTATGTCATTCGCTTGAGATGTGCATCTTTCTTTCATTGCATTCTTAAGCATTTTTGAAGCCATTTAAAACACTCACAGCACGTGTTTTATCAAGTCTAAAAATTCTCGGGCTTTGCCCTCAAATTTTTAAACTTGATAAAACACTACTGTTCATGTTTTAAACAGTACTTACTTAACAGGGATTTAAATTTCTTAAAAGTGTCCACTAAAGTAACGTTTTTCTGGAATGCTGTTCCATAAGACAGAAATGATACAAATATTACTAAAAAGTACATTATTTTACATGAAAACATTATTTAGACAACTTACCATCTTCAAGAGTCTCGAATACAGTCTCAGCACTAGATGGCCCTTCCCCACCACTGTTAAATGCCTTAATAGCCACTGTGTAAGCAGTGTAAGGAATAAGGTCTCTCACAACTGTTGTCTGCCTCAGATGAGTTGTTGAATTGGCTTTGTGATACTTAGCCCCACCAGGTATCTCCCTACGACGACGGCTAGCTTGCACTTGGATCAGACTTTTGCCCCAGTGATATACCTAAAATGTCAATTTAGTCAAGCCGAGTCTTAGTATTAAAGTGCCTATCAGCCCAGTTGTTATCATTAATATTGATTCTACATCAAGTGAATGTTTATTATTGATCTGAGTGTTGCATCTACGAGTTAGAAAAGTTTATATTTCGAATTTGGTAATTATTATGTGATAGGAGGCCAATGTACTGTCTTTTTCCCCTTGTGAATGAAACTTTTTCTGATTTATACAAAATATTTGGTAAAATTACTGATATACATGTAAGCTTTAAATATATCCTGGATAGATTTGTATGCATAAAAGGTTGCTCATCTCTGTCAGTATGTTTTGGTATAATAAATAAAAATAAAAACCTATATAACAGTCATACAATGTAGATACAATTTCATTTTTGACACATTTTCTATTGTTATTCAATAACCTTTATTTCACTAAGATCCCAGTGAATTGCTCATTAGATATTCAAGGGCTTTTATATGGAGATCTTTATGATATAAATACCTTGAATAGATAATGAACTATATAAAGGCTCTTGGATACATAATCAGGTCTTTATATTGAAATTCACTGGAATGTTATTGAAATAAAGGTTATTGAATAACAATGACATAAGTCAGTTTAATACCTCGAACCTTGGCATTAAACCATATACATCCCTTGGGCCTACGAGGCTGAATGCCTTGGTTCTCTGTATTTAACTCTTACTAAACAGCCCCCCTTTTTTCAATTGTTCAATAACAATGTGTCCTCTGCCTCTAGCTCTAGAAATCAACTAGATAAATTATTCCAAAGTTTATGATATTGACCTTTTCAATTTGAATGTCCCTGCAGATAACCAGATCATTAATGGCACAAGTGAAGATATTAAGTAATCAAACAAAAAAACTAACACTGACATACATGTAGACCCATAATTGCATACATGGTGTCTAATTTGAATAACCATTGTTAAGGAATCTTTATTCTCACATTCATGTGAAAACACTTGTGTGGCAACATGAACACAAGGCTAAAGGTACCAAACCAATACCTATATAAATTATATTTAAATTGGATGCCATTAATTTTATGCAATGGCTCTATGGCAAAAACCCTGGAAAAATTAAATCTATATATTCAATGGATGTTACTTACATGATATCCATCTACACTTCCTCTTGTGACAGTGACACGGTCCCATGTCAACTCTACTGTGCGTGATGTAATAGTTCCCTTGACAACATTCTCAGGTTTTCCTGTTGGTGCATTTTGACCAGAATACGACCATTCAATATCACTCACTGGCCCTGGCCCAAGCTTATTTTTGGCATTAATGGTAAATTGCCATTTCTCATAATAACCAGGATCTGGAATCGAGTATCTGTCCTGCTTTGGATTACCAATGGTAACCGTTTTCCAATCTGTGGTACTGCCATCTTTATTGACTTTTCTGAATTGTAAGATATACTCAAATTCGGGTCCATTCTGCTGCAGTTTCGTCATAGGCTAATTAGTAAAGAAAGAAAACAATGCTTAAATTAAATTATTAGTTTGATCAGTTTTGCAATCTCACCACTCTTTGTCAAGGAATAAAGTATTGGACACTGTTTTATTATAATGTTACATGTAGTTTTGAATATACTCAGTCAATAGGTGGTTTGCACTTTATATCTACCAGAATCTTTTGCACTGATTCTTCGTTTTTCTAATTTGGACCATTGTTTTCATATTCTCAGAAGAAGTTAAAATCCGAATAAGAGAAATTATTCAAAAAGTATTCTGATATAACAGCGTACACCGGGAATTGGAAAATTAACCATAAGGCCCCTTTTCGCTTGGCATGGCCCATTTTTCAATTGGTTGACTTTTTCGGTTAAATTTTACATCATTGTCAACAAAAACAAGATAACCTGCTTCAAACTGTCATTTTGGAAGATAGAAAACTGGATACCAGAAGCTCTTTCCTATATGTTCTCATAGATAAGCCACACCTACAATTTGAGACACATTCTTTTGGTATAAAAAGGTGCAGCGTATCTCTAGGATTGTACCTTCCATGCAATGTCCAGTTGATAAGCTTCCTTTGGCACTCCTCTCAAGTTTTCAGGGAACATTGTTGGCCCTGTGTAAAAATCATAAGGTAAGTATAAGATTTAACTCTAATTTACACATGACCCGTTCATACTGCATTGAGACGATGGAATACCAGGACTTTTTCAGGGTACAAAAAGACAATTTCCAGGACCATGATCTTTTGAGATTTCATGAAGAAAAAAAGCAACAACCCCTATTTTATACCATGACTGTTATATACATTCACCTAATATATCTATAACATAACAACCCCTATAGGTACTGTATACCATGTTATATACATTCACCTAATATATCTATAACATTCTAGGAGTTTTCCCAGAGTAGATAGATTTATTTCAGGAGTTTTCCAGGGCCTTGGAATTGCAGGAGTAGTGCAAACCCTGTGTAACTATATAATTCACCATAAATATTCAGCATAATCAACCATTTGATGTCTTGTTAACTTGAGATGGGGCTACATGTACGTGCACCTGCATTGGTGGGGGAAAGTAACCATGGCGACCCAGCCACATACCAACCCCTGACCCACTGAATATCAGTGGAATAATACTTACCAGCTGGGTCCAAATAAATAAAAATGGCCATATTTATATAGTGCCATATCACCACAGTCTCATGGCACTTTACATTTTTACTGACATATCCCATCGGTGATTTTTTCCGACTGCTTATGCCGCTCATAGCTGCCATGCAGTTTACATTGTTGAGTGTGTGGTTAGTGCAATGGCCAGGCTGCTGTTCCGGGCAACAATCCCCTGCTCTTTTTCGAGTAGTAGAACAGGTTCTTTCACGTCCCCTTCAAATACTGATTAGAAGTAAGAGACAAGGCAAAGGCTTATAAACATCCCTGCCCAAGGACACAGCCAGAATTCCAACCCTTCACCTCTAGACCGTGCTCTACCAACTGAGGAGCTACAATGTACCAACCAGTGAGGCGGTAGCTAACCAGTGAGGCAGCCACACAATGAACACCAGGGCTGGGTCGGGTGGGGCAGCCAGCAAGCAACTCCCACGAGGAGGCAAGCAAGCTAATAATTGCATCCAGCACCATGTTAAGGTTACCGGATACCTTCAGGGTGCGTTTCCAGTCTAAATTATGTAGCGCCTCGAGGAAACATCGTAGATAAATCATCCATGTATCATTTTAAAGCTTATAAAATTGGCTACAAGAATACATAAAAAGTTTCGAGTTCTTTGAAAATCTCGAATTTTCCGCGATCCCGTTTCTCGGATCTAGTGAGATGCTTCCAGAAGCTCCAACGTTTTAAAATCTGTTTGCTTTGTCGCATTTCAGAGGAATCGTATTACAAAACCGTGTAGGGGAATTTCAAAATTCGATTTAGTTCGAAAGTTATCATGCTCTCCGTGAATAGGCAAAAAATAATCAGAGTAGATTTGCGGAAAACGCTGTCAAGAGCTCTATTTTTAGAATTTTTCCAAATCCCCGACACAGGTTTTGCAGCGGAGATATCAATTGACATTTTGTGAAAATTTCAAACAAATCAACTAGATTCCTCTTGAGTGGGAGCTTTTTTAAAACTCTATTTTGGTTGAAAATCGAAAGCGTAGAAAATAGCATTTTAGAAAATCTAATCTGTCGTGCGTGAATCTAAAGCCCCGCCTCTCCAACAATTAGAGAGCTCTTGGCCAATCATTTCTCATCACAGTTCAACTATCTGTCTGGATTTCCCGCCAATGTTGATTTCCAATCAAAGCTACGCGCCGCATCGAGAAAATGTTAATATAGCTGGTTGTTCTAGTTCTTGTGTGACTTGAAAAATGAGAAAGACAGAAAGATCTTGAGGGACAAAGCCAAGGTGAACACCTAGAGACGCCTTGAATGCCAGCATAGTTAGGAGAGAGGAGACAGCGATTTGCAGGCGGCTGAAACAGCACGGCAATAGCGAGCTAAGATCGTGGTGTTGGTTTCAAGCGATTCAGAGTCACCGTCAGACTTTACGTTTCCATCTAAGCTTTCTTGGAAACAATATTCTCTTGGCTGGCTCCTATCAATTCTTCATGTTCAGATGTGGGCCACTCGGCACTCTGTCTGAAAGTGAAAATACAAACCCTTGTGGGGTTTTACGAGGACTCCTATTTGGCTTTGTAGTCGTATGCATTGTTTGGCCTTGTTTTGCTTTTCTTTTTTCTTTGTTTTCCAAGCTAAGGGCATCCTGCTTGCTTTTTTGAAGGCATAAGGCCAACAACCGATGGAATTATGGAATCATGTGTGGAAAAAACGTTTCTCAATAAACGTAAACATTGGTATATGAAATAAATTTAATATTATAGACCTATTCGAAAAATGGCGTCCAATTTAATTAACTATTGTTTAGGACTGACTAGCCTCGCTTACACGTTCAAAAGCTTTTGTTTGTACTGACTAGCCTCGTGTTCACATTACCAGGACAATAGCTTTTTAAATTGGACGCCATTTTTCGAATGGGTCTATATGCGCCAGCTTTCTTCACACCATCGTTACGGGCGAGTGAGCACTTGTCATGTGTTTATTGATCTGCTGTCAATCAAACGGAACCTTTTACTTCCGGTCAAAAACTTCCTTTTGGTATTTCTCTATCAACATTAATTTTTATTCAACAGAGTTTTTGGTATATGAGACACTACTACTAAAACTACATTTCTGTGCAAAAACAAATGTCCCCATCTTTTTCGTTTTGAAGGTATCTGGTAACCTTAAGCTCAAACACACATGCGTACTAGCAACCGTTGCCCAACCAGTTGCCTGCAGTTAATGTTGATTATACTAATAAAATGTATTTCATACTTACTGCTCATCTTTGTATTACACATTCCCTTGGCTGTCGGCATGCTAGGTCTGCTTGGGCCAACTTTGTTCACAGCTCGCATTCTAAAGGTCAGGTTGGCCCAGAAGGTCAGGGTTAAATTCACTGTCCTCAAATTAATGTCATCTACTCTTTTAAGAGTCTCCCAGACATCAGGATTAAACTCAGATTCTTGCTCAATAATGTAGTGAGTGATGGGATCTCCAATGGATGAGCCTGACTTCCATGTAATGACAGTACTACCCTCATCGCAGTTGGTGATTGACAGGCTGGATGGTGGATATGGGACGCCTAGTTTGTACAAAAGACATACTTTTACCTATGGATATTAAGGGCCTGCTTACATGAAGGGGGTTAGCCCAAGTGCACTGAATTTTAACACTGAATTTGCTAGGACCAGCAGCATTGTTGTTGAAATGCAAAATGTTCTCGACGGATTACAGTACAATACGATAATTCTAGTGCAAGGACCAGCAGCATTGTTGTCGATATGCAAAACATTACAATGAAGATAGTCCAAGTGCTAGGACCAGCAGCATAGTTGTTCAATAATGAAGACTCGTCTGTACAGGTAAATGTTAATCTCGAATGAAATTAACTTTTGAGAACTCTGTAAAAGAAATTTCAATGAAACTTAAAACCTTAAAGTGCATATAACCCTTAGTAAAAAAATCATAGCTATGAACCTCTGAAAAGTTTTGAGTACTTCTGCAAATAAATTTTTGGTTTACAGAGAATATTCTATCTACTACACTTCTTTGAAATTGTGGAAATGCGACCTTTCATGATCCATGACCGAGTAAGTAAAAGCCTGGGTCGATAATTGGGTTGACATAATCTCATTAATGCATGGCACCTTTCTATCACAAAAACTTCGATTTTTAGATAATATATACACAGTTCATGAGTTGTTAGTAAAGGAAAAAGTCATTAGTGAAAATTGTAAGTTTTTATTAAAATTATTGCAAAGTCAAATTAATTAAATGATGTCTACCCAGGCTTTTACTTAAGTGGTCATGGGCTAGGAAAGGTCACATTTCCACGATTTCAAACAAGCGTCAAAGATAAGTATTCTCTGTAAACAAAAAAATTCTTCGCAGAAGTACTCAAAACTTTTCAGAGGTTCATAGCTATGAAAATTTTACTAAGGGTTATATGCACTTTAAGCTTTCACTCTCAACTGAGAGCTTGATCACAAGTGAGTGCGAAGGTGCTGGTACCCGTCACGGTTCAAATTAGGTTGATTGATCCAGATGTGAATGGCTTCCTTGGACTCAATGGTTTGAGCACAGGGTTGTGACTGCAAGTGAGCATGACCTTTGCACTCACTTGTGACCAAGCTCTCAGTTGAGAGGGAAACCTTAAGTTCTTAAGGGCCCATTGACATATTTAAATTGATCGTTGCTAGGGAAAGTTTGCAGCCTCGTAAAACCCGTCTTGTAGTCTGATGATGTCATTAAGTGACGTCATCAAAATCAGAAAATTTCTAAACTCTAGCAAGAATTTTTAATCTACTAGTAATTTATAAATATTTTCCGAAACTATGAATTAAGACGCATAAAACCAAGCATGTGTTTGCCATTACAACCAAAAAATAAAGATTTTACAACACTTTTCAGTCCAATTTTAAGCTTTTTTTGGCAAACGAAAAGCCATAACTGTGGCATTTATTGTGGGTTCCAAAATCCATGCTTGGTTTTGTAGAGAATGTGGTCAACAACATTTTAATGGGAAAAAGTTTGGTGTTTAGTGAAAGCACGCTAAATGTTTAGGATTTTTAGAAACTGGAAGTGAAGAAATTAATGCATGTGCAAAAGTGCCTAAAACAATACAAACCCTAACCCTAAAACAATGGGATTCAAAGGTAAAAACTGTCGCCAGTTGTATAGTAAAAGCCAAGAAAATGAATTGAGTTATTTTAATTTTTGCTAGTTTGGTTTCTAATGTTGCCAGCTTAAAAATAAAATGAAGTAAAATTATATTTGCTGGTAGTAAAAAAATTATAACCCTGAATGTGCATGCATACATTATGTCTCTTGCATTTGATGTGTGAACATTATTATTTTGTGCTTGTATTTGCCCTTGCTTTACACATGTAAACCAACCAACCTTTATGGAAGACATAATAATATAGTTTTTTAAAATAATATAGTTTTGTCAACAACCAAATTAACTCATCAATAATGACTACAACAACAAAATATGAAAATTAACCTTTAACATTTGCAATTGACGATGCTGAGTCTTCAGATCTTTTCTGTGGATCATCAGTATAGGCCACACAAGTGTATTTTGCCCCATCATTAATGGTTGCCTTGTACAACTTTAGGACCAGTTGATTTGGTATCCATTTAACATTTTCACTGTACTTTAGGGGTGCACCATCCTTTAGCCATTTGTATTTCAGTATACTAAGGAGTCTTCTATCTGCTGTTGCTTCACAACGCAAGTCTTGTGGTTTACCAAGTGTGAGGTTGACATTCGCCTGGGGTTTCACAGTGATCTTTGTCCTGTCTGTAAGTTACAGTCATGATCAGTTTCAACATTCTAAATAATTATATGTACATGTAGCTCTGTAGAAACATTAATATTTTAAATTAAGTGTTGCTCCCTTTGGATTAATTCAACGTAACAGTATCAGGGATTTTGTTGATATTTTATACTATCTGTTACAGTGCAACTACTGTAACCGGGCCACTTAGACAATGAGAACTAAACACATTGCAAAATGAAAATAAAGCATTCCAACTTTATTCCAAATCCTAGCATATCCATGCAATTTTCTTCATTTAAAATTTTCTTCATTTTTCAGAAATATTGTCCACCAAATTTGCCTTTTACCAGATCGATAGCCTGCATTGCAGCTCTGGAGCATCGCGCAGCAAACAGATATTAGGGGGCACTGATTGGCTCAAATACCGTATTCATTCCCAGATAAGCTGCAAGTTTAGAAGCTTGAGTTTAGGAAAAAAAGTTTTTTGGTAGAATATCAAATGTACAATCATTGTAACCTTCATTGGACTTTCAAACTGGAGAAAACTCCGAAAGTTGTATCTATAATTTCAGCTCTGAAATAGTATGAACTTCATGTACATAAAAATGTACATGACCTATCTTTCCATAGTATTTGTTTACAAAGATCTGTTCACTCACGTTCGTAGCTTAGTAACCAGGCATCTGTTGGAAGAGAGACAACTGGACACTAGAAGTTTAGTTTTTGCTGAACAAAGTCAAAACAACAGAGTAGTTTGCTTTTTCATTAGCTGTCCATTGATACATGTATCATGTCTAAAAGGATACCTGGAAGCAATCTATTGCTGGTTTTCACTCAATCCCCAGAGATTCAAATGACAAAGGGCATGGCGGCCATGTTGGTGCCCCAACAAAAGAAGCTAACGAGCAATCTATTGTTTAAGGGCACCAACATGGCAGCTATGACGTCAAGTGAAATTAACCAGCAATTGGGAAAAAAAACTAGTTACTCAAAAAGAGGTGGAAGATCAGTTTGACTAATTTGTTGTGAATGTTTTGAACAGTGACAACACAGTGGGCCATTTACCACGTGAATACCCCCATCGAAGTAACAGGCTGACGACAACACTGCAACAAGCTTTGTGGTGGAATGGAAATCCCATGTGTGGTGACATTTAGTTGCTCCAGAAAAGCATATAAACCATGTTAAAGATCTTTTGACGAAAGTTTAACGGCAAAAATATAACTTACATCAAAACGGCTCCATTGAGAGCCACCAAACTTGCAAAAGCAATGACCAGTGCTTTAGTTTCTTTTGGTTTTGTGTGGTGTTTAGTAGTATACCTTAACTCGCTTGGGTTAAAAAAAAATTATGTAAAAATTTATGAAACCAAGCTTGTGCAGATGTTCTTGCAGATTTGGGTAAAAAGGTGTGGCTTATCCGTGAATGAATACGGTAACCACAAGTTGGAATGTGTTGTTTACATTCTGTAATGTGATTGGTTCTCATTGTCTAAGAGGTCACAGTTGTCACATTGTACTGTAAATTCTCCTAGCTAGGGTTACCAGTAGATCAATAGGACAATAATTTAGTAGGACAGTAATTTAGCGCTTATTATGAAAGCCACAAATGCAAGGAAACATAATGCAATCAGACCAGCATCCTGCCATGTCGATAATCTCAGATATTTTTGTGAAAGTCTGCTATCCAACAACAATCTCAATCCCTGGAGTATGTTTGTCTTCCTGGGATTGTGAAAACCAAGGCTGATTACTTACCATATACAGTAGCAGATTCTGTTGCCGTGTCCTCACCCTCAATATTTTTAGCAAAACACCTGTAGCCACCTGCATCGCCATCAACTACACCCTTAATAATAAGTGAATTTCCTGGGCCAAGTGAGTACCGACCAGTCATCAGGAGTTCTTTGCCATCTTTGAACCATGTATGTTCAGCAGCTGGAGCGGCATTGGAGTCGCAATCTAATTTTCCGGTCGTCTCCTTGAAGAGGTAGAAGGGACCAAAGTTTTTGATATTTGGTGCTTTAACTGAGAGGTAAACAAATAAATTATATAATGAGGGCCTGGTCAGAAATTGGCAGGGGGGGGGGGGGGGGGATAGGAGGTAAAGAATGAAATAAAAAATGTCTAAAATAATTATATATCCCCGAGTCCCTTTTTATAACCATCCCTTTCCCCCTCCATTTTGGTGGGGTTAAAAAAATTATGACCCTCCACCCTCCTAATATTTGACCAGTCCCAGAGTATATTCAAATGTGCGTTAACATGGAATAACTTGTTGTTTAGATGTGGACTGCTATTGTGGCACAAAGTGCTGGCATGCAGTTTACAATCATGAGTGCTTGTTAGTACCAGACTGTTGAACCGGGAGACAATCTCCTACTCTTTCTCAAAATATTTCATGCCCCCCTCAAATTGATTAAAACTGGTACCTAATACCTCCCCCACTGTAGACTATTCTCTACCAACTGAACCTCCCCCACTGTAGACTATTATAGATAGATAGATAGATAGATACTTTTATTATTACTTTACTATTCTCTACCAACTGAACCTCCCCCACTGTAACGCAAGATTAGGATGCGTTCTGTTTGTCGAACACAATAAGTGACAAGTCTTTTGTACATTTATTTAATAATAATTAAAAAAAAAACATTTCCAAGTAGTCTATGAAAAATAGAAAGTGAATTTGGACAAAAGCTATTAACTAAAGATCCTTTTTTATGAACAAGAATGACATGGGCAATTTTAAATTAATTTTACTAGGAACTTTACCTTGGGAAAAGGTATTTCTGAGGCAAAATCTTTTACCAATTTCAATAATGCAGTAGATATATATTCTAAATGGACCAGTAGGTTTCTTAGGATTAATGTTTAAAATCTCTTCTATTTCACTTTATAAAATAAGAATACCTCAGAATACCAGGCTGTGTCGGGAGACAAACCCTTACCCCTTTCAAATAACACAACAGGTTCTTCCACGTCCCCATTATATACTGTAGATTAAAAGAGGAAGGAGACAAGACCTGCAACAACATTATCCCGCCCAAGAACACGGCCAGGATGTGAACCTCCAACCCGTACTCTACTGAGCTAACCAGTAATGCAGTTATATATTATAACTATTAAAAAAATAATTTTGTTTCTTTACCATCAATTTTGATCCAAATACTTGATACAATCATTCCATAGCTATTCTCTGCTACACATTGATATGATCCTCCATGTTGATACAGTTGGACATTCTTGAGTTCCAGTTCGTTGCCTTTCCTTATAATGTGATTACTGTCAACGTAAAATAGGGCATAAGTATCTCATTATTAGAGGACACGCCGTGGTGTTTCATACAAGTTATTGTACTACAAGTCATAATACCATGATCCCCTTGGTTTCCTTGGTTTCTTCAGGGACATCATACTTTCACTAAATCTCCCTCATTCACCATGCAGGAGGGAAACTTATGAGAGCATGCGCGCTGGCGAGTAGACATCAAAGTCCCCCTAACCGCATCGGGTTAGAGTGAATACTGGGCGAGTACTACAGTACCGTGCAAAAAGATTTCAATGGGGAAGTGATATATCTCCTGAAAAAGAGAGATATTCCCTGGAAAAAGGATATTTCCCTTTTGGGGGAAGTTTTAGGGGATATCTTCCTTTCTTCAAAAGGGATATTTCCTTTTTGGAAAGAGATATTTCTCTTAGATATTTCTTCAAAAGAGATATTTCCATTTTGATGAAGTGAAGTGAAATGCCCCTAAGGGAAATATCCCTTCAGAAAACCTTGAACTCTGAATTCCCAATGGTACCTGGAACAACAAGAAGTTTAAAATGTTTATCCAAACACATCCATTTATAAAAGCTTCGAGAGTTTATCCTAACACCGCTGTTTATAAAAGCTTTGAGAGTTTATCCAAACACCGCCATTTATAAAAGCAAGCAATCTATACAAGCAATCAGTTCGAATGCCACAAAGAATTTGTTCGAACGCTACAAGCAATCCGTTCGGACGATGCACTCAATCCGTTACTCAATCGAAGCCTCTGAAGCTTTCACATAGGACTAAAAACGTTATAACGGATGATCTTGACATTCGTGCATTCTATCACCAAAATGTTTGGTTTGGTGTTTTTAGTTCATCTGATAAACTGTCAATCCTGCAGAATTTTTTTTGAAGTATTAAATTACGTATGTTTTCAATTGAAGAAGCCAGCTTTTTGGAGATACAAAGATTCTCTGTTGACATGTGCTTTCAGCCGTGGAGACTGATTTCTGGTTTTTCACACTAGAAGAGTGCCATGAACTTTGCGGAAAGTGTGCTTTTATTAATGGCTGTGTTAGGATAAACTCTCAAAGTTTTCACAAGGGATATTTCCCAAAGGGATATATCCCTTTTCAAAAGGGAAATTTCACTTCACGAAAAAGGAATATCCCTTTTAAAGGATATCCCCACTTAGCGTTGAAATTTTTTTGTACTGTATGTCATCTAACCCTGCACCCTCTGTTGATTTAAGAGTGTGCGATGCACCCCTCTTGATTCCTTACACCGCTGTCTTCCATGTGGGATGCTTAAAACCATATACATATGGCTTTTGAATATTTAGTCAAGCACATAATTACATGACAATATGCCACTTTTACAACCATGCAAGTCAGATTTTTGTTTCAACTTGCACAAGGGGTTTTGAGGAATTGGAAAATGTAAGATAGGGGGTGGAGATATCAAAATATGTTTATTATAGCTATTATAATTTAAGGGCTGTGTGCAAAAAGGGTGTAAGCGACTCTTGATCATATTCTAAATTCTTCCTTACAAAAAGGAAATTGAAAGAGAATTTAGAATGTGATAAGGAGACACTTATGCCCTTTTTGCACACTATGCAACAAGGGCTCCTGATCACATTCTAAATTCTCCTTCAAATTCTTTGTGTTCTAAGGTAGATTTTCAAACATGATCAGAGGTCACACCCTTGTTGCACACATCCCTTCAATTATTTTATCACAATGGCTCAGTGGTGTTTATGTGAACCACAGCCGGTATTTCTGACCCCGTCGTTTTCTAATGAAACCCTTGAGCAGGTCAACAATATTATTCTTTCAACATCTACTGGCCTACCAATTAAACAAAACTCTTAAACATTGTACATGACTGTGAAAGTGCCAGGCCTATCGCTGCTATCAACTGTGGTATATGGTCCATTAACAGGGCAGCACGCCTTGAGTACCTTAATTCACCTGTCATCTGAAATAACCAATTCAAAGGACCAGAACAAAGGTGGCATTCCCATATAAACCAAAGAAGTAATAAAGAAGTGATATAATTGCAATGTTGGAGTCCTAATGATAATAGACATGCACAATGGCATTGCCTCAGTTAAAATTTCTTTCTCCACATCAGATATAGAAAACATCTATCACAAACTCAGTTTCTCGGGCTTTTTCATATTTATGTGACCAACTAGTCTGTATAATTTAATATTTATTGAGGAGCAGGTTGGAAAATCTAAGAAAGGGGTACTGGGGCTTATAGCAAGACATTGCTTTGCAATTATGATATCCGTGGAAAATAAACCTAAACTATTAGGCTATAATGCCGGTATATGAATATAGTGATATCCTGGTCCCAGATGTTTTGAAGGCAGGAGCAGTGTCTGCAAGTTGAGATTCTATGAGAAAGAAATGAAAAATAAAACATGTGGAACCCAGGGTGATAAACTACTATCCAGCCTTAAAATAAAAAATGCCTTATATCAAAAATATCTAAGTTTATAGGTTTGTAAAAAATAATTAACAAACTGTTTGTTCATCTAGGTGATGTACTACCTGTTGGATTTCGAGTGTACATGCATCTATTTCAGACTGTGATTAAGCCTATTCTTCTTTGCCCTCATTCTTCTCTGTGATAATTTCAGATGCATTGCCAGATAAACTAATCAGTGGCAATGTCATACATCCCAGCCACTTTTTGGACAAATTTGATAGGAAATATAGGCTGTGCAAGTTCTAAATATAGGAAAATATAGGATTTCCCCCCAAAATATAGGCACTTTATAGTAGCTAAAATAGCTTTCAAACAATAAAATAATAGTAAATAATAAACACACAATTTTTTTTAAACGTGAACTTTTAATGTGTTTGATCAAACCTGTTTTTTTTGATAGGAAATAATTTTGCTTTTGTTAATTTACAACAAAAATGCTAAAAAGTGCAAAATATAAATGTCTCACTCAGCATACATCCTATTTATAGGAAATATAGGAGGATTTCTTGAAATATAGGCTCTTTATAGAATCCTATACAAATTATAGGATATATAGGAAATATAGGAGGTCTGGGATGCCTGCAATGTACATGTAGAATACAGATTTAGTGGTGAGCCAACTAAAGACTTGCTCAAACAAACATGTCACACTGATGAACGACCAAAGTATGTTGTCCTGCAAAAGCAGTGAAAGGCCTCGTTTCTCACGATTTGTCTTAGCATTCCAAAAGCCATAATGTCAGAGTTGCATCGTCTTTGGTGAAGTTATTACTCAACCCTGAAGGGGCTATTTGGTTTCTTCACCCAACGTTTAGATCCTATAATTATATTACTCGGTCTGCCTGTGGCAGCACAAGTCTAAATCTGCAGGCCTTTTTTGTTTGTTTCATGCAGTAAAATTTCGGCGCAAGCATTAAATTATGCATTAATTGTTGGCACTAATAGATTTATCTCCAGTCCAGTCGCCATCTTCTGCAGACGCTATCAGCTTGTTTGAGGTACGTTTCGTAGGTTTTATGCCACATTTCATTTTACTCTCGGTCATAATACATACCAGCGCAAACACCGTGATCGGTAGGCCAACACTAAAATAATTTTGACCGCGTTTTTGGCTGGTTTACCGATCTCGTACGATCTCTCTGTGTACCGAGTTATACAGGTATACTGAATAGCTGATTTATAGCGAAATATAGTGATTTACTAGTAAATACATATACTGTGGTTGAGCAGTTATGGGTTACTATCCTCTATCGAAGTCTGAAGACATCTGAACACCTGAACTGTGAGAGCAACACTGTCATTCGCCAGCACAGAATAATTTATGATGACCCAAGCAATATTCAACTCTCAAGGTAAACTTAAACAAGAAACCTCTCACGGCCGAGGTTTTGGTTCGAGAAATTAAAGGCTTCCAACAATTCCCTTTATAGTTCTTTAATATAAAGAGCAGACTGAAGTTTTGGGAATGTGGGTAAAGCTTTTAATTAGAGATAACCAACAGGCATTTCAGTTAATAATCTTTAATCCAACAAATACCAAGATGGACTCGTAATGGCAAGAACAGCAGATTACATAGGGGCACACAAATTGACATAGCTAGCTCCATCACAGGATGGACAGGATACAACTTATAATATGGTACAAATATAAACATACATTTGAGACAATCATCTATTAGTACTCAGAACCTGCAGTATAACAGAACAGCAGACTAAATTGTAAACGTGTGTTACATGAATAAGTAGTGTTTAAATTAAAAGGTCAACATACGAGAAAAACAAAAATGTGACCCTCCATGCAAAAACCCGGCTTAAGTAAATCAGCGAGATGTCAGTTTCCATTTTGATGCATTTTTGACCGTTGGGAATGCATTTCATAACATTCCCAGTGCATTGGATATCGTTACCAACGAGTTCATAAACCGTTCTAAAACATTACAATGAATCTGTACTCCATTCCAGTGCTTGAAACTAACGGTCGTTCACTCGTTAAAAACGAGTAAAAATTCCTACAGGACGATTAAAAATTTAACTTACTCGTCCCGATTACAAGTGCACAATTTCCTCCTTTCATTATTTTCATTTTTATCAAAGTAAACATGCTTAAAAATTGGTTTCATTGCCTTTATTTATGATCGGTCATTCCTATTTTCCAAGCGCCATTTTGAAATCCGATAGAAACTGGATTGAGTTCTAGCATTTCCAGAAACCCTAGCGGTCACACCAAAGAGACAAAATGGCGGCTCGTAATTGGTCACAAATCGCAACAAACTGAAGCTCAAACAGAAGGTGATTATACAGGAATTGATTCCCAGCCAACAGACGCGAAAAAGCCTAGAAAAGAATGTGAATTCAAGAAAATTTGGAAGAAAGATTTCAAGTGGCTTGTTTACAACGAAGATGAGGGGAAATGTTTTGCCAGTAATGCTTAGAATTTCCTAACATCAAAACTGAACAGTCTTCCTTTTGCAAGGGCTGCCAAAACTTTCAAGTTGATAGTCTTAGAGCGCATGAACGGTGTAAGAGCATCAGATGAGTGCTGATGCAGAGCATGTTACAAGCAAAGGGCCAGAAGCCAGACCAATCAATGCTGCCCTAATGAGACTAGAAAGGGAAACGCTTGCAAAAATGGAAAAACTGTTTAACACTGCATATTACATATAATATGTTATCTTAAGATGCCATTTACTAGTTTCCCACATGTCTGTTCTCTTCAAGTAAAAAATGGACTTAGTTTAGGAGAAACATACATAAATAACAATGGCTGCAAGGAGTTTTGCAAACATATTTCACAGCACTGATGTTTTTTTTTGTTCTTTATTGATGTACTGTCTGTCATGTGCAACATTGAATTGACATTAAAGTGCTACAGTATAAAATTACAATATTGGGAATAAGGGTTCTTAAAAATGTTTTTACTGGTCCTCAATCCTGGACTAGTAAAGTTTGTTCCAGGACCAGTAAATATTGAAAGCCACTATTTCTTGGACCAGTTCTTCAAAAAGTTAGTTTCAAGCACTGCATTCCAAATCATTTCAAAACGGTTGGCATTTATTCGATAAGCGTTGTAAAACATTTGGCAACCATTTCAAATCATTTTCAAATCGTTGCTGTTTATTCGGTAAGTGTTGTGGAACATTTGGCAAGCATTCCAAATCATTACCAAATCGTTGCCATTCATTTGATAAGTGTTGTAAATCATTTGTCAACCGTTCCAAATTATTTCCAAATCGTTGCCGTTCATTTTTCGTACTTGTACGACATTAAATTTGGCACTCATTCGGCAATCGTGTTGATAAGATCGAACTGGCAAGCAATCCAGAATTAAGCATTCATATCACAAAAGGGCAATGTAGAAACTTCTCTGATATTATTATACAGTCAAGTAATACTGACATGTTGACTTTTCACGGCGTAATTTTGTTTAGGACTATTTTGTAGTAATAAAAGTTATCTTTGCTTCAAACACTGGCATTTTGTTTGTTCTCCCTTGTCTTCGTCTCATTTATGTTCGACATATGGTGTGTAATTAGCATACCATAAAAGACCGCCTATATAAGCTGCACGGTTTTTCCAATTTCATTTGGACTAAGAGTGTTTTTTTTCTCCCAAAGTCTGTGTGCGGCTTGTATGCGGGCTCTTTCAGATTGAAGTTCGCGTGAGATATCCAAAAATGAGCCCTGATAACTTCTTTGTTGTTTTCTTCTCGTAACATTTCTTAATCCAGTTTGTGTTTAATTAATATTGTGCTTCCGTAAAGGTCACATTTTGTGAAGTTTGATTCATGGTTAGAATCTCATTCTTTAATGTGCTTATTGAAAGACTAAAATTCAACAAATCCTGGAGAAATATTCAGATTCAAGAAGTGGATCACATATCCAGAATACTTTGGGTATAAAGCTATAAAAGAAGTTGTTTGTGCAATCTCACGAGGCACGGCACGTGGCAAATTATATTAAATTATTGTCAACAAATCCAAAACTTCACATCTGAGAGATTTGAGAGACTCCAGCACTTTTTACAGAACATGCAAACTGTTCACGAAGTAAAATCAAAATCATCCAGAACATTTAATTTGTCTATAGCGAATTTTCAAAGCGGCAAACATTACGCAAAGCTAATCGGATATTCAAATCAGTTCGCGGAAAACTTCACACATTATATTTAGTAAACATTTCACTTTGAAGGTAAAGTTGAGAAGCTGTGTCATGCTTTAGGAACTACAATGCAATAAAAACTCAGTTCCCGCACCCCAGTGTTGTTGTGTCAAAATCCAGACAGACAGAATTCAATTCAAGTTCATGGCATTTCTTGAAAACACAAGACAGCATTCTAGCATAACTATGATTCTAGTAAGTCTACTCACTAGGTATATCCTTTGTCTAATAAATGATTTTTCAAAGCAATTGTTTTATTTCATTCATCTACTTTATTAACAATGTGGTAAAATTTGCTGGGGGTTAAACGAGCTCTCCTCGTTCTGACGTCTTGTGGAATTCCATTCAGTCACAGAAAATCACTTTATCAGGTTGTGGATACACATCCGGCGCACCAAATAAGAACGGTCATTATCAACACTCCAGTAACTCACAGCAAACCTTTCGATTTAGGGGGTGAATTTCTTTGGGAGAATATTTTAAAAAATCAAATCCCATGAGAAAATTTGTATGAGAAAACTCTGCGTTTGATTGACAATCGGCTAAATCAGTTTTCCAAATGAAATTTAAATAAACATTTAATATATGAATGCGAAATGTTTTGAACATTCTATCAGATTGTTGTGAAAAGGTGATCACAAAAAGGCATGTTGTCAAACATTACGAATTCTAAATTAACGTTTTATCGGATCGTTATGGAAAGTTGACAAAGCATTCTCAGACATTACCAATGCGTTTAAATGTTCTATCATATTGTTGTGAAAAGTTGACAAAGCGTTCTCAAACATTACAAATGCGTTTCAATGTTTTATCGGATCGTTGTGGAAAGTTGACAAAGCATTCTCAAACATTACAAATGCCGGCCACTCCTAAAGACTGCTAAATTCAGCTAATAATTCTTCTGTTTGGTTAATATTACTAAGGGGATTTCAAATGAAAGTGGATTTCATCTTCAATCTCATGTGGTCCGAGTGAAAGCCCAGATGGGCTCTTGTTGTAACTAGGCTTAGCCAATTTAATCTTTGTCCTGGCCGACCACTGGGAATCAACCTTAGTTTAGATTTCTTTAGACATGAGGACACCAGTGGGTGTGTACTGTAAGTACATCGGCTAAAACCTTTGAACGTTTTCCCGCATTCCATTCATACTTTCCATTACCCACACTGTGTTTCAAGGTTCGAGGTGTCTACATCCCCAATAAGCTTATTAGATGATTCTATATGCTTCTACATCAAAGGAGCCAGATCATTTCATGCTGAAATAATACATGACCATCAGTAGATAATAAACAAAACCAAAACAAACTTTTTTTCCTAATGGTTTTCCAAATGCTTAAATTTAGATTTTGACTACAAAATGACCAATAATGGTGAGTACATCAATAGACACATGGATTTAGTTGGAAACCAGTAATTATTGGTCTGGCACTGGGCTGTTTTTTTCTTCTTCATGTGTTCAGTCGCATTCACCAGGCTTGGCGGACAAGTATGCATTTTCGTTTAATTTCTCACACAACGAGTAAGCAATTTATTGTTATAAATTTTTTGGCATTTAGTTTTCTATCACCAAGTGTGTTATAGACAGAATTAGAATAGTTGAAGGGGTAAATAATTTGTTTTTCATTAGATTAGAGTACTTCAGGTGGAAGGAAATCAATATCAAGTCATTATTTAAAAAATGTTTTTATTCCACATGAATTTAAAATGTTTACATACTAAGAATACAGTTTGCCTGAGTTCATCTTTACTTTAACCAATTATCTGGTTAATCTTTATTTTTAAGATTCGCCCATGAGCAGTAAGAGACAATATTCAATATTAATGGCTAACTGAACGATTTTTTTCTGGTTCTACAGACAATTGTCTTTACAAGTACATTGGCTCATGTCAGGAACTTTCTGAGAATGTACAGGGCTCGAAATTGCGCCCGATACAGGCGTAAATATGCCTAGATTTTTTCGTTTTACGCCTAACGTTTTCCACTTAGGCGTAAAATTACCAATAGACTTGTGACCACTCAGATACTAATGCACAATTATTTACGCCAAAATCTTGGAGAAATACGCCTAAAAAAATTCAGCTGGGCGTAAAATTACGCCTCCTTTTTTTTCTTAATTTCGAGCCCTGATGTACAAAGTTTCTGTAGAGTTCATGCTTCAGCAGTCCATCGATCTGATTGGCTAAGCAACAGAAACTTTCTTGGGTTTGAGATACTTTCCCTAACCAGAGAACATATCTACAGATTGAGAAAGTATTCAAATCCAGATTGTTATCTGTATGAGATCAAGTGATGCCCACAATAAATACAGCAATATTATTATAATCCTTAGTTATATACTTACGTGTCTGCAGTGATGACAGTACCATTAGCATACCAGGTGTAAATTGGAGTTGGTGTCCCATCTGCCTTACATTTAAGTGTCCTCCCTCCATGCATTGGAATAACCACTTTGGAGCTGGGCTTCTCAGACCACACTGGGGGTACTAAACCAAAGAAAACTCAATTAAAATAAAAGTGAACAACAATATTTTAGGGAGGAGGTAGTAGTTGACATTTTTTCCAAGAAAGAAAAATACCAGAACAAGCAAAGGAGATTAATAAAATTAATGTCCTGTAAAAAAACATACATGTAGGAACCAACGTGAACTCGTGGATGGATTACTGTAGAATCCCACATATAGGCCCTGGGCGCTATACATCATTATTTGTGCTATTCCTAAGAGTACAGCATTTTAATAGCGGCAATTAAAATAAAAATAAATTCACATGGTTTGGTTTTCTTTGTTCATTCTGAGTAAGATATCTCATATTTTCACATCAATAATTACCAGGGAAACAAGTTTCGTAATGATTTATAAGAAGAGAATGTTATTGTGTGCCAGGGTTTGAGCCAGAGCGCCAAATTGGGACATTATCATGCTTGTGCTTAAAATTCGATGGCCGGGCCATTGTCCCCTAAGATCAAAACTACCTAGCCTGCATCACATCCGAACCCTAGTTAAGTCTGTCTGCAAAACAGTGACAGAAAGCTTGTTCTAGACCCCCAACGAAGTACCAGGATGTGTAGTTGATTCTGATTGGCTTTTAAAAAATGCACATTCTTACATGTTTTCCAGACTGGCCATTCGACTGTCACCAGCCTGTCACCAGTGCAACTTACTAATTTACACTTCAAAATATGGCGGGTTTTATACACGTTGAGAAGAGCAATGATATATATATCTGTACAATATCAGCTTGAAATAGCGATTTGTTTGCTAGAACAAGAGCAGTTGACCCTAAATTGAAATAAACCTAACCTTCTCCGATAGTAAAACACAGGGAAACGACGAACAAGCTTGTCTAGGGCGAAAAATCTTAAGTAAACAGCTGACTCGCATGCAAACGAACAGTTTGTCTTTCAACCGAGCTGCCTCTGACATGAACTGCCAGTCATAACAATCTCCGAGGTTCGTGACAGTTGAATGGCCAGTCAGAAGACCTTTTTAAAAAGCCTATCAGAATCGACTACATAATTATAATCCTGGTACTTCGTTGGGGGTCTAGAACAAGCTTGCTGTTTCGCAGACGGACTTAACTAGGGTTCAGTTCGCGATCGGATGCCTGTTTTCTCCCAAAAAAATGTTTTTCGCTCCTTGTGAAGTTTATTAATAATTGTACTTTATTTGCCTGAAAAATAAATTAACTTTGCAAGATATTAAGAAAACCGTATTTCAAAGTAAACTAATAGATAGCTTAGGTGTGATAATCGCTTTATTAGCAGCAAGCTCGCTGTAGATCCAAAAGCCCCTGTGTGAAAAGCTGCTCAGGCCTTTGTGTGCCTAATCCAAGATGCAAATTGAAACATGTAGTCAAATGACTGATCATTATTTTGGGGGCTGCCAACAGTTGTGACTTTGGTAATATGCAATCAGATGTGTTTGGAGACCAATTGAAGGGTTGAACATGAAAACGGCCTATGTGACTTTTTAGTTATTTTTTTCAAATCGTCAAATTCGCCTGAAAACTTCTATACAACCAGTTTAACAACTGTTTATTACTGTTTTGGCATTTATAATTATTGTGATTACACCGGTAAAAATCTAAAATTCTTCACATAGAAGCAGTCAATGTTTGCTTGACAACGATGCTTTCGTCTCCCCATGGGACTCTAAAATTATGCATATCTAGTATTGGTTCGTATTCGGTTGAGCAGTTCTGTTCTGTTTATCGAGATTTTCACTTTCTCTTGACCGAAGACTTAACCCGATCTTGTTCCGTAATGCGTCTGTGCTGTAGAGTTTTAGTTTATGGCTGGACTTTGTCACATTTCATGTTTAAAAACTATTCCACAGAAAAACAAAAGATTCTTCACAGCTGTGATAATCACATTTATTTAGTAGAAGCGCTCAACTGAACACGAACTAGTACTAGATATGCATAATTTTATAGTCATTTCTCTGTGAAGAATTTTAGTTTTTTACTGGATCATGATATAAATGCCAAAACAGTAATAAACAGTTGTTAAACTGGTTGTATAGAAATTTTCAGCCGAATTTGATGATAAAAACACACTAAAAAGTCACATCTATAGGTCGTTTTCATACTCACCCCTTCAATAGTATGTCACAAGTCTAGACCCCCTGCCAAGACTCAGACAAACAAACCGCTTTTCTTGTATAAACTTACAAGAATTGACTAGCACTTCAGTTCGTCCTCTGTCTATTCTACCAGAAATGACTGCTTTCCTGGACCATATTTTGAAAGAGAACCTGATGATTATACTGTCGAACAGCTTAAACTTTGGCTGAAATACAGAGGATTGAAACAAAGAGACAAACGATCTTGCATCTTTGCTGGCCAACCAACGAGACATGCTTAATTAATGTACTATATAGACTGTCAAGCCCTATTTAAACTGTATCCCAAACTCATCTTTTCCCTTGCAATATCATTGTAAGACTTTACCTAAACATTGAAAAGTTACAAAGGTCAGGTTTTCCTGTAAGACAAAAACAAAAGAATGTACATGTAGCTGCGCGCCGAGTGCATTCATCAGCGAATGGAGATAGGAAATTCTTCAATAAAACTCATCAGAGACAAAGGCAAAGCTGTTATGGCTGGAAGAGCATATACATGTACATTAAAACTATGAATTGATAGCATCCTAAAATTCGGCAATCTTGCTTATGTTGGTGTGCTCTTTCAAACCATTATATTATTGTTTGCATTTATCAAGTTTTTAGAATCCACTGATAAATTCAAGTAAACTTAATGGTTGAACAGTACAGTAGTTCCTTCTCACTGTTTACTGGTTGGTATAGTCAGGGTTTCAGTAATTTATAGCCACTTATGTTTCATTGCCAGACCTAGTCTCGTTGTTCTGTGCTTTTAAGCTCTCTTGTACAAACATTTATCCAATGCTGACATTTCTCACTGAATTTGCTGTAAAGGTTTTGGAACAGAAAAGCTCCTGTGAGTGATCACAAAGGCCGAGAAAAGATGAGAAACCTCTACTAGCGGTGTACTGATCGATGCTTCATTCTCAGCGACATATCTCCTTGAGCACTGGATGAAGGTTTTTCACATCTGGAGTCATTCTTACATCTCCACCAGCAACAATGCTTGGTAGTCACCATTACTGATATGACTGGGAATCTTATTGAAGGCATTGATTCTTTTTTTTGATCGAAAAACCAACGAATTCGGTCCTAACACAACACTCGAACTCACTGAAATACTGTAAACAGCCGTGTGTGATTGTCTGAGTCTTGCAGACAATCTATTTTTAGTATTACCGCGCTCCGCTATTGTGTAAAATCGCACCCTTACGTAATAATTATCAGAAACCTGCATGGTATTACACTCTATACAATTGATTATTTAAAAAATACATTGACTAAAACTTTACAGTAATCTGCATGCATGCATGCACTTACCATTGACAACAAGTTGACTTCGTCGAGATGTCACTGATTTTATACTGTTGGTCACAACACACCAGTATACTGCCTCGTGTTGTTGTTTATTAGCAACGGGAATTTCCAAAATTCGGCCAAATTTGGTAATTTTATAGCCACCTTTCTCATTCTGGATTTCTATTTCTTTGTTATCTTTAAGCCTTTTCCAAACAATCGTGGGTGCAGGACTGAAAAGTAAAACACAAGAAGAAAAGTCAAAGAGCAGTACAGTACATAAATTATATCCTACATTGTACGTGTACTCTCGTGGATTTGGTGTTTACGTCGACCATGGACTTTGTTGTTTCCCTTTCAATTTATTAATGTGCTCAATATGAAAACAACATGAATGCTGCAGAGCCCTCGTTTCGTTGAGTTGAAGGCTCTGCTCACATGGTAGGTTGATCAAAGCCAGGATCCGGCTAATCCACAGATTTAATTGGAATTTAGCATTGGTTTTTGTGGAGGAAGGAAAACCAGATGACCTGGAGAAAAACTGTTGGAGCAAGAGCGAGATACCAACAAACTCAACTCACATATGGCACCACCTCTGGAGATCGAACCCGAGTCACAGAGGTGAAGCAGTTAATCACTGCGCCACCCCTGCTCCCCCTCCCTGTTGTGGTAATAACCAATCAACTTTGACCACTCAGCCATCACACACGACAATTACAAAATTAATGTATCTGTACCTTGCTCTAGCAATGCAAAACAGAGCCTTTGCTTTACTCTGTACAGCCTGCTCAGTTGATAGTGGCTCTCCATCACCCTCAAATTGTGGAGGAAATGGGCTATTATCTGCCAGATGAACAAAACAAAATATTTGATACAATGAGTAAAATTTGACTGGCTTGGATAAATGTTACATTTACTTGTCTTATTGGCTATCAATTTTATTGCCACAAGTTGACCCCAAAAAATTCAGCCAAGCAGAGGGAGTTCCAGGTGACAGGTGAGCACAGCAAGCTTTTACGCATCGCAGACTGTAGGTTCCATTGCAAGGATTCAGCGTTTTGTGGCAAAAACAATGCCAATACGACATGAAGGGACCAGACAGGGTGGCAAGACAGAAAGTGGTGTGTTTTGGTAGTCTTATATACAAAGACTTAACAATTATTGACAGTGTGCATTGGAGCTTGATTGGCTAATCTTATAATTTAATTCACCAACCCAAAAACCTGTCCATACTGAACAAGGATGAAAACTCCTTTGTCCAGCACCAATCCAAATAGCACGAAACCCGGGCACAACTTTGAAAATGTCTAGCTATCAAAGGTTATTAGCCATTTCAGAGTCTCTTCTAAAACAACTCCTTGCATTTGACATATTACTTACAAAATGTATGCACCTATCAATGTTAAGCCTGGGGGAGCCATGGGTGTGTGTGTTGGGGGAGGGGGGGGGGGGGATTTAACAGGCAGGGTTATCCAGTGGGTGAGGATTTTGACACACACTACCCAGGGTTGGGCTATTTAAAGGAAAAAACATAAGGAGTATAGGGCAGTGGGATGGGGAAATTTGATATTATTAGTGACCAAAGGTGTTGTACCAAGGGTGGGGAATTTTACTTTTTTGGGAGAGAAAATGTCAATCCCAGAAAATGGCAGAACCTACAAATGAACCTGTAAATGCACAAAGAAGCTTCTCCTTGAATCTAAGCTGAGATTATTAGACTAGGTGGAGATGTTATTTTGGGATATTTTCCAGGCTCTTTCTGATAAAGCAGTAGCGAATATTAAAGAGTATCACGCAGCAAGACTTATCAAACTCATTAATAATTCATGAATTAAAAACAAAGGAAATCACCGAGTGATAAGTGATCTGTATATCTGCTACAGATTTTGTCCTGATTTACATAAACTTTTGCTATGATTTTCTCAGCCTAAATAAGTTGTATCACCAAAATAACTGAAAACATGACTATACATCTTAGACGTTTGATAAGTCAGATACATAATTCGTGTCCATGCTTTATCAAATTTACAAACTCACACTTTCAGCTAGAGTTTGTAAATCTGATAAATCACAGCTACTCAATCTGTATCTATTACTTACAGATCAAAAAGTGTGGGAAATATACTGTACCAAATTTACAGAAAATCCTTCACAGTGTGAGGTGGCATACCAGTAATAATATTACTACTGACAAGCTTATTTATGTGCTTATTTTTCCAGTAAGTATTCTTCACTATGTCTTAATACTTCATTGTGCACTGTACACTCAAATGCAGTACGAAACCATAGAACAAAACTAGCATACCAATGGAAATAGCAGAGCAGATTTTGTCAAGATTACAAAATCTGTTTTTGGAGCCAATCAACTCAACTCACATAATTATGGCACTGTGGCCAGGGATTGAACCTGGGCCACAGAGGCAGTGTGTGTAAACACTGTGCCGCCCTGGCTCCCCCTAATTATCTACAGGAGAGATGACTATTTACAGGGGGAATTATACAGAGTTCCTACTGTAATTTAATAAAGATACATACTTTCACTTGTGTTTCTGAGTCTAAACTGATGTGAGCGATAGTTGAAGTCTCCAGCCTGTACAGTACACTGTATGGTACCACCTGGGAATCCTTGGATTTGTTGGAGATCCTTTTTAGTTATAAACAGGAAAAACAAATCACCAATTTGGGTCATTGCCACATTTGCTGATTGCGTAATTATTTCAATGTCGTTTGTTGCAACGTTTGCACGACCCCAGAAATGACTTGCACCAAACTCTGTTCCTCCCTCGTGTTCTGGGCAGCGCAGTAGTGTAGGCTGACCAATTACTACAGGCTTGTCTTCAACAAAGTTTTCATTTCTATTTTTAAATACAGCAGCATCTATGAAAAGGAAAAAAAGGTTGATTAGCCTTGCTGGGGACTAACATTATGTTTGCTGTTGCTAAGAGTACAGCATTTTAATAGCAGCAGTTAAAACAATAGTTTACAACAACTATTAGGCTACTCCATAAAATGTTTCGTTTACCATTGCCAGACTGACCCATTTTTTTTTTTATCCAATAAAAAAGAAAGGTTTAGACTGACCCAATTTTTTTGGAAAAAGTATTTTTTTTAAATTGAAGAATATTATTTCAAACTGACTTCTTTTCCGAGCTCTCTACTTCTAGTTTCTTGCTTTTCTCATGCAAATAGTCAATCCACAACTAGTAGTCAAAGAGGAAAAAGTAGTTGAGGAATACATATAAAAATTTCACAAATCTTCTAGCTGACTTGGTTCCAGATCCCCTAACAGTTTTTTTTTTTGACCGACCGACCGACCGACCAACGCACCATCATGAGCCAGAGGGTGATGGCAAACAGAACATTTTATTGGGATGGCCTTAACCATGAAAAAAATATGTGTACCCATAACAGCAGATTTTTTCCTCTGGCTTGCAAAATAGGTAGAGTTTATATGATCCCATCATTCCACCAGGGTGACCAAAACAAAGACCCCAAAAATGAAGACATCGTAAATTCTATGCAGTATGCCTTTAAAAAAAGTTTGTCAAGCATGCCTTCAAACTTCAAAAGGTTGATGACAAATCATGTTACATTTGATACCCAATTAGAACATGTTTTCGTCTCATGTGTTCACACTTAGATGCAAACGATGGTATTTTGCACAATGTTGGAAGAACGTAATCTATAACACAGACTACACACGTTTTCTCACTGTGGCTGTGGGGACCAAAACTCACAACATTATTAACATGTAACATTTTCCTTGGGAGCAGACTGGCATTCGAATGACAGTTGTCTAAATGCAATTTTCAAAACGAGACACTTCCAAAGGTCACACTTCATATTGTATTTAAGACATTGTTGCGACTGTATTATTAGACCTGCTTGGGCAGATCACAGATGTTCAATCATCGTCATTGTCTGAATGTATCACATTTTCCTCTTTAGAAAGCAAGAATTATGACAAATTATCAAAAGCTTCATGTATTTTTGGGGTCAAGGAAAGTTCCTTTATAAGAATAATATAAGACTGAATACCGTTTTAAAGGTCTTGAATTTAAGAAAGTATATATTTAAACCATTTTGAACAAAAGTTAAAAGCATAGATGTTGTATATTTTTCAACGCGAAATGACTCTGTCCGCCAAAAGGAGTTCAGCCCTTCAGGCTTTGCAACATTATTTTCTTAATTATCCCTCTCAAATCCCAACTAAATTGTCTCAAACACTGTGTCAGGCATTTTTGATAATAATTTTATTATGTTGTGTATTACAGATTTTATCCCATTTCAAAGTCGAAAAAGTAGTTTTTCATCCCATTTTGATACAAACCAGGTCATGAAACCTGAATGAAAAAGAATTTCTAAATTCCCTGACACAGTATTTGAGAATTAGACAAAACATGAAAAGGCTGGACTTCAACAAAGTTCTGTTTTTGGCCGAAAAGAGCTGAGAAACAAAACGATAAAGGTTTTTTATTCATTTCACGGTTGACTAAGATGTCCTGCCTCCAAGGGTAATCTCATTAACATTAGCCAATCAGAGCGATTCACATTGTGTTCAGTCTCGGCCGATTACAAAGTTCAGACAAGCTGCAGAACAGAGAAAGCTAATACAGTTTACAGATGCTCGTTGCTTCTACAGAACAGTGTCCAGTTTAATTTCAAGACAAAACATTCTTTTAGAAGTAAAGAAAAATGGTACCACAGTAAGCAAACAATTAATGTCAGACAGGGAAAACCTTTGAAGCGCTGCTCGATCCACACCATGTACACGGTAGACTGTTTGTCATTCTAATTTCATCATGCTGAAACAAAATAGGCAAACCGTAGCTTCCTGCATTGAATTCTCTTTACATTTTTGGTAGATTGAAGATAACAACTTTATTGCTTGATTCTTTGTGGACTTTCGGTCTTCAATTATTCTAACTTTTTGGAACTTGAGTATAAATCCCTACAGCCATTGTTTGTCCTAAGAACTTTGACCCACTGCCAAACTAAATTATCACAAACTAAATTGTGCTGCTTTTCTCCTTCATTTTTGAATACGGCACCAATAACAATCTACTTTTACACTTTTGGGCATTGCATTAACGCAGAAATCTTTATGAACGAAAAGTTCTGCAGAAAATCACAGGATATTAAACTGCAAGAATGATATAGAATGCCCTGTGAATGACAACAGCTGTCAATCATTTTTCGCACCTTTTTTAGGGGAAATCAGAAAGTCGCATTTTCAAGGCTTTAAAAAACATTTGTGAGTTTGAGTTTTTTTGTGCTGCTAGATTAGAGCTTTTAGATTTAGAATTTGTGAAAAAAACATATTTTTGAAACTTTTCCATTTTTAACCTTTATCGAGACCTTAATCCTCTATTTTGCATTAACCAAATTTCGTTTCCAATAAATGTAAATTTTTAAAAAGTCTGTACAAAATTAGTGTAGATATATCTGTATCTGTTCCACAAAATCTCAACCTCAATATGGTACAATCCCTTACAAAAGTTTTTCACACTGAAAAATAATTATAATTCCTGACACAGGTAAATGGATCTCTTACACTAAATTTTCCCAAAATTCAAAATGGATTTAAAAACATATTTGAAAACAATGAATTCCTTGTTGTAGAAGTTTAGCTATAAATGTTTCTTGTACAACAATATACAAATGTACATGAAAGAATGCCTGAAGTATGTAGCTGGTTATTTTTACTGGCTGCTATGGACAACAATGTACAAGACAATCAATAAAGACAATGATGTTTAAGGTGAGACTGTCAAATACAGAAATAACTACAGTAAACACCCGTGTATAAGCCGCACCCGTAGATAAGCCGCACCCCAAGTTTTGAAGCTTGAATTTAAGAACTTTTTTGAAAAATACAAAAAATAATTAGAAAATCTTTTGTCCAAGTTCATAAACGCTTGTACTCGATGCCAAACTTCTTCCAAAAAATATATATATTTTGTTGGAGTTCATAAACGCTCGTACTTGAAGCAAAACTTCATCAGATTGTCATAAATACATAATCGCAACTTTAATTCGATCGAATATGGTTCAACTTGCCTTGTCATTTCTTGTGTATATTTTAACCTGCAGTCTTTAAATCACTCCAGAATTCTTCCGCTTTTATTCTTCCATTAACTAACAACAATTCCAAGGAACCGCTTTCCTTTAATCGCTAGAGCAAGAAAGGTTTTCTGGTGAAACTACGAGTAGGTCTGAGGTCCACCATCTTTTTTATTTTTATTTTATTTTATTTTCATTAACTAGTGCCAATCTCCCATGTGTAAAATTGCAAAGAATGCCTGGTTGTTTAGATGCCTGCTTTGACAAGCGCTGCGAATCAGCATGTTTTGGAAGGTAAATAAGCTTAATCACATTTAAATATTCATGAAATTCTAATATATTAGGTCTAAGGTGGGTCTCAGAAGAGTTTTTGCTTTAATTCCTTCAAACTGTTTTTTTTTTTCAATGATTATGCTTAAATTTCTATATTACACGATCGGATGCGATTTGAACCTGATTGTAATTTTATACACACCGTCGCATAATATAAGCTTCATACATGTTCATGATATGTAAATATATGTTAATGTTGGGTCTCCTTTCTAGGTGTTCCCATAGATAAGCCAACCCCCGATTTTGAACAAAAATATTGGGTGAAAAGGTGCGGCTTATCTTATCTTTTTAAGGGATACTGGATACAATACGAGATAATTTTGTTTACCGTAAATACCAGCATGTATGCCACACCCCATCTTTTAATAGGGAAAAAAACTCATAAGGTTCAAAACTCATTCTGCGACCTCATTCCTTTAAGCGCAAGAGAGAGCAAGGTTTTCTGGTGAAACTAAATGAGCACAAGTCTAAGGTCCGCTATCTTGGATTTTGAAGGAGGGGCCTAGTTGATGTGAGTGTTTGATAAAATACAATTATGCATGCTTGTACCCGTTTATACTAAGCTGCATCCCCAACTTTGGCCCTTGTTTTTGTCCCCAAAAAAGTGTGGCCATGCCTATAGCTACTGTATATGCAGGTATTTATGGTTACTTGATTATCGGTTCACTGTAACTGGAAATCAAGTTTCTAAATTAGCTTTTGTAATCCACTTTACTTTGCAATCCTTTATCAAGAAAGTTTTTAAAGCATATCAGATTTCTCTTGTTTCTCAGTGTTATTTTTTATATTGGTTGAATGTTCAGTTTGTTTACTTACATGTTACTCTAACCCGTAATTTGCGGCTAAAAGTTGCTCCCTTTGAGTTGGTGACAAAGCACTGATATTTCCCATTATCAGTTGGCATTGGAATCTTGACTTGTAACTTTCCCATGTTCCCAGAAGTGCTTATTTCATATTTGCCTGGGACGTGAATCATTGGTGTACCACTACGTTTCCAGGAAAACGTAAAAGGTGCTGAACCACTTGCTTTGCATACAATAGTGAAGCCATTGTCAGTCTTTGCTTTGACATCGTTGGGATTGTTAAGATCGTTCTTAGGAAAATCAATGATTTGTGGAGGTTGGCTGGCAACTACGGAAAAGAGACAAAAGTATTGAAAATACTGGTGACCCATTATTATAAGTTATGATATCTACATGAAATACAACAGGATTGACCTAACATTCTGAAGAAGAAGACAATTTTTGAAAATTAGCCATTCATAGACTGAAAACAGAGGTTCTCCAAAATAGCACCAATCCTGCATTCCGGGTCCAACATTGGAGCAAGAATATGATATAGGTGCAGGTATGCGGTGCAATGGGTTATTGCACAACACACTGAGCATGCAGTCTCGACTTTAATTTCTGTATTGGACGAGCACATCTGCAACAACTTTTCTCTGATCAGAGTAGCTTGTACATGTACAGCTTTGAATTATCTTAATCAGGAGCTCTGATGGGGAAGTGGGTAAGGTGTGAGTGCACTGTAGTGAAATAAATATGGTTGCTTTACTCTTACTTTACTTTATTACGAATACTGACCAGTAGTCAATGGCTGAGGTCACACTGGACAAAGTTTACTAATAATAGTTAAGTGGATTTAACTATAGTTAACGGCATCCTCAGTGTTGTATCACCCGGATATGTAATAATCAACAGGAAATGTAATACTAACCGGATATGTAATAAAAATCAACAGGATCTGTAATAACAACAGGATTTGTAATAAAAAGTTAACAGGAAATGTAATATATTTTTAACCGGAAATGTAATAATTAAAAATAGTTAACAGCAAATGTAATAACAATCAACAGGAAATGTAATAACACTACCAATGGGCTCCTGCACTAATTAGCGTTAGGAGGAAGAGAAAAACCGAAATGAAGAGAGTCTTAGCCATAGTGGTACAACTGCAAAACTGGAGACTTAAGGCAGAGAATAACTCATGTGACGTTCGCAGCGCTGATCACTTGATCTGTGACGTTGTGCAGGTTGAGAAGCTTATTGTGATCACTGACTGAATGATTCACATGACTGATGACGTCATTCAGGTAATTGGTAGGTGTTGTTTGTTCACTGCTAGAGTGATTGATAACGCTACCTCGACCAAGTAGTGTTATTACATTTCCTGTTGATTGTTATTACATTTCCTGTTAACTATTTTATTACATTTCCGGTTTAAAATGTATTACATTTCCTGTTAACTTTTTATTACAAATCCTGTTGTTATTACAGATCCTGTTGATTTTTATTACATATCCGGTTAGTTGATTATTACATATCTGGGTGATACAAGTGTGACCTGCATTTTACGGTTTATTGCAGTAAACTCCACTGTGGTTAGTTGCTCCAACAATGGCAGCAGGAAGAAAGGAAAGTTAACTACATGTATATAGTTCGCCAACCTGAAAACATGGGTTTATCGCTAAGTTAATCTAAACTTATTGACTTGGTTGACAGCTTGTCACCCATTTTGATGTTTGAGGTAATTCAATCCTAGTTTGTGGTTTCTGTACTATTAACATTCACGTTGGAATGCATCATGTCATTTCAGCCAAGAAAATCAGATGCCTCTCAGACAGGGTTTTCTCAAGGTTACTATTTTAACTTATAGTAAAAAATTCTTAACCATAGTTTGGCTGGTTTACTAAAGTTAATGTCCCAGTGTGACCTCAGCCAATATTAGTCTTATTGTTATTTCTTTTTTAATGAAGTAGGATGAAAAAGACTGAAGTAGCTTATTATTTTTTTATGGCTGCTATGGACATTTGTACAAGACAAATTTTTTTTAGACATACCTTCTATGAGACACCCACTCAACAAGAGGACAATGCATATGGATGCAAGCATTGTTGAATTTGCAGTCCCAGTGACTATTCACCTGCTAAAACAAATACAATTTCTCAAGATTGCACTTTACATGTACATTAAATAGTTCCTTCTCCTTAATAACTGACAACATACATATGAGTCATGTTAACACAAAATGAGTGTTCCTTGCTAAGGCGCCTTTTGTGTTAACATGCCTCAATTTGTGCACCGTTTATAATTTTCAACTGGCTGCCATTTCTCGCCGAGATCTTGATGGATTTTAATGTGCTTTACAGCAAAAGAACTGTCTTTTTCTATAGAACAACTTTCAACTAGTTTTAGACGCTTATTTCCACTAGAAACACCCCAAAATGTCCCTTTAGTTGATCAACTGCAAAAAAGTGATAAGGTAGAAAATCTCGAAAAACTCCAAATCTCAAACAAGGAAATTATGGGATAGAAAGGTTATAAATGGAAGCAAGTGTCATTTTACTATCATTAAAACCTAGAATATCAGTTATCAGCGCTTTAAACTGAGGAAATTGAGAATTCCACACAAGATGAGTCCTGTTAACACAAAATGAGTGTTCCTTGCTAAGTATGGCGTACCATCCCCGCCAAAATTCATGGTTTGAATTCGAAGTTCTTCAAATGAATTTTACACTCAAGTAGAATATTTCATATTGTTATTTTGTATTTTATAGGCTTTATCAAGGTTTCAACATACGTGTTTTATATTTGTCGTTCAAGTTTTACATTCGAGATTGTCACTGTTCATTCTAAACTCCACGTCATGCATTTGTCGTTCGAGTTTCACATTACAAAGTCGACGACTTATATTCTCAACTCGACGTTTTGAATTGAACTTCACGCTTCAGTAATTTCCCGGTTGACCTTGGGAACCGCTGACATAAACAAAGCAGGCGCAACAGTCAGTCGATCAAAAAATGGCGGCAGAGTTTGTATTCTCCGTAGTTCAAGAAACAATTCAACGACTCGATAACTGCCAACAGGAGGATGATTATAGTAGCATAGTGCTTCGTTTAGAGACAATGTTTTGTCAGAACTCGATATTGAAGAACTTGTGGACAAACAAACTACGAGTGCAAAGTACACAGGTAAAGGTTGTGATCGTCAATCCTAACGAGAAGAGTAGAAACGAGAAGCTCAGTCTTTCTCTGAGGAGTCGAATTTCATCCGTTTAGTGAATGTTTGCCGAAAGAAATGGACGACCGTTGCATAAATGTATTGAGGCGGATTTCTGATTATTTCCTCTACTGTACATCGCTACTAAGTTCAACGGCCGTGAAGTCAATAGCCGGATTGCATCTCTGCAATTTGGTCGACAATAGTACTTTTCAGTGGCGAATTAAATCACGGTTTGTTGTCGAGTTCTCTTTACCGTAAATATCATACTCTTTCCAAAGCCTGTCGAAAGCACAGCCAGAACATCTTTACCTAGAAGCCTAGGCTCTGTATAGCTTCCTCCTGCTCCGTTTTCAAAGTACATTTACCCAGCCGCGGAGAAAGAAGCGAGCAGCTGTGTTCTCTCTAGAAAACCTTTGGAACCAAGGTAAAGGCGAAGGAGGGTAAAGGCGAAGGCGAACTTTGAAAACGGAGCAGGAGGAAGCTATAGCAGAGCCTACTTTCTAAGTAAAGATCTTCTGGCGCTATGGAAAGAGCATGATATTTACGGTTTACGAACTTGCAAAGAGAACTCGACAACAAACCTCTCACAGTTCGCCGCTTTCTCCGCTGAAAGCAGGCTATCTGCAATACGGCGAAGGGCAGCTTTCGTATTCAGTCTTAACGGCTTCCATAGTCAGTAGAACACAGAGATCAAGCACGTGTGTTGTTCCTGTCACATCTGCATCTGCGTAGCGCCTGCGTTTATTACCAGACCTAACAACTCCAAGGATGATTACCGAGTTCTGGGTACGAGGTTCCCAAGGTCAACCGGGAAGTTACTGAAGCGTGAAGTTCAATTCAAAACGTCGAGTTGAAAATAAAAGTCGTCGACTTTGTAATGTGAAACTCGAACGACGAATGCATGACGTGGAGTTTAGAATGAACAGTGACAATCTCGAATGTAAAACTTGAACGACAAATATAAAACACGTATGTTGAAACCTTGATAAAGCTTATAAAATACAAAATAACAATATGAAATATTCTACTTGAGTGTAAAATTCAGGTGAAGAACTTCGAATTCAAACCATGAATTTTGGCGGGGATGGTACGCCATAGCTAAGGCGCCTTTTGTGTTAACATGCCTCATATATACAGTACCGCCTGGAATTATTGAAGCATCGGGTCGCGGTCAAACCGCGGTAATACCGCGGTCATTGGACGCGGTATTACCGCACCATGGACGAGGCTTTACCGCGGTCAAATTATTCACCGCAATCAAAGCCGCGGTCAAAATCCGCGGTCATGACACAATACTACAGCAAAAAGTCATGCAAACGTATTTCGACGAATTTCGCTCTTTGTTCCTACGAATGTCGCCGAACGAAATTTCGGGCAACTTTTCGTTCGAAATTTCGACGAAGAATCGATCAGATACGCGAAAATTCGAATGCCAAGGCGAAATATCGCCAACCTGCCCAGTTTTGTATTTTAACCTTTCTTTCACTAGGATTAACGCGTGACAAATGCGAATTCATGACAAACAGTTTTACAAACGTACAGTAAGATGGTTTTGGTAAATAACCTGCGTGCCAGAGGCGTCAAAAAGTCAAGATTCTTAATAAAAGTCCCCGTCAATCGTGAACTGTCAGCCAGACGCGTGTCTCATTTCTGACACAAATACCGCGGGGGCGCAAACGCGAACTGACCCGATGCATTAAAGCTCTTTTAATTCAAAAGGAATTGCACTTTCCCAGTAGAAGTTTTCTGGTAAGAGTATAGAAGTTTTTGCACGTCTTTCAATATGACAAACGTTGCTTCAAAACTCTGTTGATGTTCTGTAAAAAATCAGACTGACACATTCACGCCTGACTGATTGCACGTGGAAATTCAGAAGAGTTGAGATTTTAATACACAAACATTTACAATTATTTCTGCCGGAACCTTTTAATACTAGTAACAAGACAAGGATCTGCCGTAAATGTGAAACTACACTGAAGCAAAAGTTTATTCGGTGTTATGTTTTGCGCTCAGCGGAGTGAGTCAAGCTTTAAAGCGGGCCACGCACCGCCGGTCTGGGAACTAAGCGAGCACCGTTGTTTTGTTTATTTTACGGCTCACGATATTTTGATAACTGCATGGTCCGAATTTACTTGAAAACTGTATGCAATGACTTTTAGAAAGCTCTGGAAGGCTGAAGGATCTGAATATTATTGTGGATATACGGATAACGTTTACAAAATTGAACACTTCCGAAGTTGAGACGTGAGATTTATAGTAACGCATTCCTTTCGTTTATTACCCTTCGATTCAAACCGGGTTCAAAGCATCGGATTTCTATTATTAGCGGAGCCATTCTTAGCCTGATTATACTCACTGAACTGAAGTAAACTCTACAGTTGTCCCCCTGTGCCGTTCGAAAGTGAGCCGTAAAGTTCAGTTAGTCAAAGTCCGAATAAAGTTTACAACTCAGGTTGGTCGAATTGACCGAGTGAGCCGGAAAAAGTAACTTGATCTTTGACGGGCAAGGATCGAAATTTCAAACGGCGGGTAGAGAAGCACTCATCGGTGAAACTAAGACTTTAGAATCTTTTATTTTCGCCGTTCATTCAGAACTCTAACGGCGGGTTAGAATCTTAAAGATTCTAAAGTCTTAGTTTCACCGATGAGTGCTTCTCTACCCGCCGTTTGAGTTCTGAATGAAGCGAAAATAAAAGATTCTAAAGTCTTAGTTTCACCGATGAGTGCTTCTCTATTACCCGCCGTCAGAGTTCTGAATGAAACGAAAATAAAAGATTCTAAAGTTAACAGCGGTGTTGAATAAAGAATGAAAAGAACGCCGAGTCATTGCGCCAAACTCGCACGTTTGTGATCATGACTGCTACATCTTCACACTAAAGTCAATGATTTCGGCGTGATACAAATCTCAGCGGCCGCGGCCAACTAATTACCGCAGTTGACCGCGGTTTTACCGAGGTATTACCGCGGTAATACTGCGGTCATTCTGAGGTCAAACCGCGGTATTACCGCGGTCATTGGACGCGGTAAAACCGCGGTAAATGCTTCAATAATTCCAGGCGGTACTGTATATATAATTATATGTATGCAGAAGGCAGTGATATCCACACATACAATGTATTGTACTTATCATACTTCAATCTACACATTATATGTAACATGAGATGTAATTACACACTGTTTTTATATAAAAAAGCAATGCACTTTGCCAGTTACGAAAAACCACAAAAAAATTCAGTGCATGTGGTAAAAAGTGGCAACATATTCCCCAGCCCAATGCAGGAGTACAGTCTTCTGGGAGGTGAAAGTCTGAAAACTGCCACAAATCTGTAACATGGTCAGCAGTTAGGAGGTTTACAAAAACCAGAGAAACCTAGTAGGCAAAACAACAAGAATTTGGCAGAGTGTTCATACTACTGGCAAAATGTTCATTAATGAATCTTTGACAAGCTATTGCAAGAGACTCTTTGGAAGGATCTATGCTTTCAAGAAAGCCAACCGCTACAAGTTCATCTGGACCATAAATGGCAATATCCTACTTAGAGAAACGGAAACTTCACAAACATTCACATTCGTCACTGAAGAGCAGTTTGACGAATTTGAAAATGGAGATGACTAAAGTATAAAATAAACAGTAAGTCAATCCGAATTTGCAATTAAAATTAGTAACTTCAGTGCCGTGAATAACTGTAATGATCTACAATATTTACCTTTCTATAATCTAGATGACAGAGAATTTAAAGCAGTAACCTGTTCATGGCTCTTTCTATTTAATTCAGATATGGATCTTTATGATCAAGCTCCTAACCCTGATAAGTTTGATAAGACTGATCCTGATCTTATGCTTTCTATGCCAGTTTCTAATTATTATACAGCTTCAAAATTTAATTGTTTACTTAATATGACTACTTTCAACTCGTTATCAATGTTTCACTGTAATATAAGAAGTCTAAAAAAGAATCTGCCTCTCTTGAATGTTTACACTTCTCAAACTCATTAATAATTCATGAGATAGTCATCCAATTGAGGAACTGTATTTGGTCACATGCATGGGTCTTGATACCGGGTGAAACGCTTGTTCGAAGCTTCGTCAGGTGGATGCATCTTAACATCCAATAAAACACCAGTTCCAAATGCACTAGTGTTTGATCAGATTTCCAACCCTAGTGATCACTATTTCTTAATCATCATATTCATGAACCACTAACTAATTGCATACTGATAAACTACAAGTAAGGAGCGAAGAATTAAAGAAATAAAGAATGACATAGAAAGAAAAAGTCTGCCTCCACTGGAGTTCGAACCTCAACCTTCCGACTGCTTGTACTAACTCTTGTCCACTAGTTGAAATCACTACCATCAAAAAAAGAATAATAAGCCATCTATTGAATAATTAGATACAGCAGTCAAACGGTAAACAATACTTAAATTCTAATGAAGTTTGAAAAGAAGCGTATGTAAATTGTTGGTTTTGCATTCGCATGAGAAGTAATTTCAAACACTCATTGTTCATGTTTCATCAGGGGATTCCAAATATTTCGAAAACAATAAAACCCTTGAGGCTACGCCTCTCGGGTTTCAATTGTTTTCTCAATATTTGGAATCCCTGATGAAACACTACAATTCGTGTTTGAAATAGTACTTAACAAACAACCTGATACACTAGCTGTAACTGAAACACGTTTAAATGAATGATCAATATCTAATGTTGACATTGTGAATTATAATTTCTATCACATGGATTCACCAACAATGGCTGGTGGAACAGGAATTTATTTAAGTAAGAATATTTAAGGCATTAATAGGCAAGACATCAAATTTACTATGCCACTGGTAGAATCATGTTGGATAGAAATTATACTGACTCATAATAAATTACATTTAATGATCGGATGTATATACAGACACCCAAAAGCAAATTTAGAAGAATTTACCTCCAACTAGAGGAAATAGTAAAAGATTTAAACCAGAATAAATATGAAATATATATATATATTGGGTGATATGAATGTAGATTTCTTAAAGTACAACTCTCCTACTCTAACATAAGAGTATTTAGATGTTCTACCTCTTATTACCAAACCAACTAGAATAACTGAACACACTGCTACTTTAATTGATCATGTATATACTAATTCATCTACCTTAAAGGTTACAGCTGGTATCGTAACTGTCGACTTATCAGACCATTTACCCACATTCTGTATTATTGAAACTAAAGTTAAAAGAGAGAAAGAAAATACATATTTTAGAGTCAATTATTCCAATTTTAATAAGGAGCTGTATCTAGAGGATATTGAGAATAGTAAAATGAGGCAATTATCAAAACCTTGGCTAACAAATGGAATTCTTAAATCAATAAAAGTAAAACAAAAGATGTATCACACTCACTTCGTTAAGTCCAAAGATGTTGAAAGCTAAGGAAATATAAGCAATACTCAAATATGCTTACAAAACTAAGAACCAGTATTATAGCAATCATTTTCTTACATGTCAGAATAATTTGAAGGTGACATGGAAGCTGATTGGCACACTTATCAAATGCAAAAAAAAAGGCCAGTCATACCCAACTACAATGTAGGTTGATTAGAAATAAAAAGGGGTATACTAATCATGATATTGCTGAACAGTTTAATCTCCATTTTATTAACGTAGGACCAAACTAGCAAATCTTATTGATAATGGAAATAACAATATTAGCGGCCAGGATAGGCCCACAAAGTATATTAATCACACACCTAATGCTAGCTTTTATTTATCAACTGTCACACAAGCTAAAGTCTCTAATATGTTCTCCACTCTGAATGACAATAAGGCTTCGATAGGTATTCCAAACAAATTAATCAGATTAGCCAGTAAACCCTTATCAATACCATTTACTTACATCTATAATGAATCAATTAAGTTCAAGTTCAAGTTTATTTCCACACTATTTATAATAAAATATTTTTTTACAATAAGGAGAGTAGATACAAATATATAAACAAAATAAGTACATGGAATAAATTAAAAGATTCAAGTGTACAGTGGTCAAAGTAGCTAAAAGCTTTCGAGTTGGCCACTGCTTACATGCAAATAATAACTGAATAACTGAGCGTAATACATAGAATATATTAAATAAAGTATTGATTAGAATAACAAGTTGAACTTGAGAGGAACTACAATATGAGAAAACGAAAACGAATAATAAAAAAGAAATAAAGAGAAAAAAAGGAAAGAAAGAAAGAGAGGATAAGAAGGAGAAAGTTATTGTGAGAAGATTTATAAACAAAGTAAAATGGTACAGGAATAGTACCAGATATTTTAAAAATCTCTAGAGTAACCCCTATTTATAAGAATGATCTACCTACTGATCCTAATAATTATAGACCAGTGGCAACACTTTCTTCCTTCAGTAAAATTAAATAGAAAGAATAGTTTATGATCAAATAATAATATTCCTAGAAAAACAATCTTATTCAAATACCAATTTGGATTTCGAAAGGGATACTCCACTGAGCAGGCAATTCTTGAAATAACTGATACTTAAAAACAGCAATTGACAATGGCCAAATTACTTGTGGATTATTTCTGGATTTCTCTAAAGCATTTGATACAGTCAACCACAACATACTCCTTGCCAAATTAAATGCTTATGGCATTAGAGGACTTCCTTTACAGTGGTTTGAAAGTTATTTGCAGAACCGACAACAATATGTAAAAATTTCCAACATTGAATCAAGTTTGCAACAATGTGGGGTCCCTCAGTTCTACACTAAGCAGAAAAACAAGATGGCGGCTTGATTTCTGACAGTACTGCATCATGGGTAAGCTAGAATCCAGTCTCTTGGCCGAGTTCTTGATTTTTCAAAATGGCTATAAATCGCAAAGGAGTAACCATTTCTATGTAATTATATGCTAACTAGTATTTGTGCAGTATAACAACAAAGGTATGATTGTGGCATTTTCCATTTACTAGAAAAGTTGTCACAGAAAATTTAGTAGCAAACATGGCTAGTAAACAAGCAACTTCCACAATCCACTAGTATTTGGCTAGTTGACTACCGTTAAGGTTGAGCCCTGTCAATAAAGCACTAATTGAACTTCATTAGTCAAAATGCTACATATTCAATCCAAACATTCCTTGTCCTTCCATGTATAACAAAACTTTGAATAAAGTGATTCAAATTCTGTTTAATGTCTAACTGTTTGTCTTTAACACTAACACAGTTCTTGAGTGCTATTCAGCCACTGATTCTAGTCCACTTAGAATAAGCCCTGGGGTAAATGCATTGGTTTTCGAGGTGTCCTAGCATAATTTTCAAAACTATGTTTCTTTGTTCATCACACATGTATTTAAGCCAGTTGTGCTGTAACTTCCAACTCTGATGAAACAACCTTACCTGTTTTTTTCTTTGGTTCGACTGTGCTTGAACTTTGAGTGGAAGCAAATGTTGAATTGGCTTGCTCATCTTCCGTTTCGTTAAAGGGATACCCGAGTGAAAAACACATTGGGGCTCAAAAGAATCTTCAACATGTTCTTTGTTCAGAAAATGTATTAAAATTTGATCAAAGGTTTTTAGTATTAAGAACGAGCACCTCAAAGTTGGCCCCACGAAGACATGGGCGCCGCCATCTTTGTTTGCATTTACGGAAGTGACGTCACTTCGTCCCACCAGCGTTCTCACTCTCTCACTTATTAGGTGTTTTTAGGATGATAAACGCCTTAACTGTACCTCACATACATTGTAGTTCTTATACTTATTCAGAAGTCACTCGAGTCTTTTAAGCCATGTTGTTTTGCTGTTATTAAATGGCAGTTACGAGACCTTGTTGTTCGTCTGATAATTTCTCGCCTTCCCAATGCTTTTCTTCCTCCTCCCAGTCTTCTGAACTTTTCTCATAATGTCGTCTTCATCATAATTCCGGTTTCAGTAAGAATTCCTCTGCAATCTCGATGAAAATACTATCCACTTTAATTCCGAGCGTGTGAAAATCATACAAAGACAAGTAGCCGCGATACGCTGGTGGGACGAAGTGACGTCACTTCCGTAAATGCAAACAAAGATGGCGGCGCCCATGTCTTCGCGGGGCCAACTTTGAGGTGCTCGTTCTTAATACTAAAAACGTTTGATCAAATTTTAATACATTTTCTGAACAAAGAACATGTTGAAGATTCTTTTGAGCCCCAATGTGTTTTTCACTCGGGTATCCCTTTAAGAATTTGCGTTGCTGGATCTGTCAGTGAAAATCATTCCTGATTCTCTTCATGAGGATCAGGAAATCTAGCCTAGGGTGTTTTGCCATTCATAAATAAAACATATTTCCTTTTGGAATCATGCATTCCAAGATGGCAGAACCTGTTTCGCTCATGTGAGCATGCACAGATTCTAGAGTTATAACGATGCTCTTCATTTGTTGATTTCTAAAGAAGCAATAGCCAATCAAAATTTATGTTGTATAGAGAAGAAAAAAATCTTGCTATTGCATATTTCGTTATTTGTTGTCTAACTCAGAAAACAAATGTGTATTGTATTTTTATTAGTGAAACTTTCAAATGGATTTTTTTTCTTTGCCCTTGGGGCCACCAAGATTGATTTCAGTGCACCATCTCCTAAAAAAAGTGTAGCAATGTCGTGGTCTGGAGAGAACACTGCATATAAAATCCTTTTTACTGGAATACGACGAGGGAGAAGGGTCCTAATTGGAATAGGGGAATGTGAGAGAAATATAGAAGCAGTCACAATTATCACATACGACCAATATCAATTCATTACAAGGGGTATTAATCACATGGCCAACAGTTGTTTACAATTGTTTCCCACACATGCATATATACATTAAAACTGCCTTCCTCGATCCAAAGTCAAAACAATGAAGAGAAGTTAAAATTGGGATAAGAGAATATTCAAACGATTGAATTTAAGACTTTACTACATAGCAGTAATAATGACATGTACACAGAGCTCATTTCCAATCGATTTTAACTTACTGTCTCGCTCACTGTCTGGTATACAATAACACTCACTGAGCTGTGGCAAATTAATATTAAACTCTCAGACAGATATTGAACACCTATTTCGGAATAATTATGCTCTTCGCGCAAAACGGAAACTCCTTAGTAAAATCGAATCAGAAAATGAATATTAAAGCGATGGAGGTAAAAAGTCATGGTATAATATTGTTTTGTCATGACCAAAGCTAAATTTGCACACACAAAAAAAACAAGATAGTGTGTCCTTACTATACTAAGTTTGGTAATAAGTAGCATGCGATTTACCTCACACCAAATCAACCTTTCATTTTCAAAAGACAGCATATAGACTAGAATAAATTCGGTTTCATTCAAGGGGATGAGTCAGGGTTACTTCTTAAGGAGTAGGACTCTCGCAACTTGCATGTTGCAGGAACTCAGCTCTGAGTCAGGTCAGGAAATACACGCGGCATGAATTATTTCAGACATTTCAACGCCGTTCAAAATAAATAGCCAAGCAAATTGATGCACAAAATCCCTTTACATCTGCGTATTCTACCATACTTCGAAGACAACTACTTTGCAATCTAATCATTCTTCTTTTTCCCCGATAAACCTCTTTCTATTTACTTTAGTAGTTTAGGACTCGAAGGAGGGGAGTAAAATATTTCAATACCTACATTGCACCACTCATGTGAGCACTTCGTTTGGAGAATAAACTACTTCTGTCTTCTGATCAATGTTTTAATGAATTGCTTTAAAAACTCGAACTTCTTTCAGTTCCATCCGATTTCACAAGTACAGTAACTTCGATTGTTTATAGTTTCTAAATCACCGAGCAAAAAGTTTAATTCACAAAGTAAGAAAGCGCCCTGCATAGATTCAGGAGTCAGGTCAGTATACCGTAGCAATAGACTCTAATCTTCAAGCAATCATGCATGGCCTCCAGTCGCTCGGCCCCAAATATACAGCTTTTCTTTCTAACTGCAGCTCAACCGAGATGACAGATTGTTCTTTAAATGTGGAAAATGGGTAAAGACTTGAGTTGAAGGATTCTGTGGTTTGATAGAAAACCAGCTACTAGAACTGGAGATTTTTGGAAGCCAAGCCTCCACTGGCAATGAACATTCGCAAATACATCGATGAAAATAACTTACCTTAGAGTTGAATTTCCTTGATATCCACAATCCAAAACGATCAGAGACCCTTTTCTAAAGCCCAGAGCTTAAAGAAACCAAGAAGATCGTGAAACAAATGTCTTAGAAATATGCCATCGGCGACGCATGCAACGGTTGAAGTCAGTTATTTATGTGAGGACTGAGAGGAGTTGGGCGGATCAAGTGGGATCACGTGACCATGACGTCACCCGCCTAAACAAACGTCCCTGCGAGTTTGCCTCATATTGGCACCTTCTATTTGTAGCGATTTATCAGGCTTTTCTCATTACAGGAATCCCACGTTTCCCGAAAACAATCTTCGTCATTCCCCATTTCATAGTGTTTGAATAAATTCCAAAGAATCAGTGAATGCGGTACATTTTTGTGGTATTTTCTTACCATTAATAGTCCGGAAAGTCGTTTTACCGCGTTTTACGTACGTAGGCAACACAATAGGAGGTCATTTATGCCAATAAAATATTTCGTTTACCATCGCCCGACGATCCATTTTTTTTGGAAAAGTAAAAAAAAAAGATTGAACAGAATATTTTCATGACTACACCTCTCTTCCGAGCTCTCTACGTTTTAGTTTCTTGCCGTATTGCCACAGCTGAGTCAGTAACCAGGCTTTACTTGGCCATCTTGCCCGACCGACGGTCGGCTAGTTCTCGTCACAGCTGTCAAATTAAACCGAAACAATGTTTCTCGTCCAGTTCAGGCCAAAGTATCAACGGTAAATTACCATTGCCCTCTGAATCTTATGGAATAGTTTATAGGTAAATTCATTGCCTGACCAGGGAATTCCACGTTAAATTTCACGCGAAAAACCGATATCGCACGAATCGCGAACGATGAGTGCGATATCGGTTTTCTGATGTGGAATTCCCGAGTCGGGCAATGAATTTTCTTTGAATCCCATAGCATTTACGAAAATAGTAAAACTATTAATAATTAGCCTGCTTGCATGGCGGTGGATCATGTGGATAGATTTTTACATTCTAATTCACTGCGTTCAAACGAAGTGTAAAACATTTTCTGCTTAAATTCCTCGTACTATACCAACAAGATACAACAGGTTTAATATGGTTGGATTCACGGTTTGCGGAACCGTTGCAGTTTATTTCTCCTTAGTTTTAATAATAATAATTATGACGTTGTAAACAAGACTGAAGTAACCCCCGACTACTTGTCTATAAATACTGCCTTGGTGTATTTAGTTATGCACAAAACAGTAATTGCTAATTAGTATATCTTGCAACTCTCCCCGATCGATATCCATATTGGATTCGGTTCATATTGTTTTTATCTGTACATGTATGCTAGAATATAACAAACGTATATATGAAAATAGTGTGCCAAACAGGCAATGTATTTTATTGCTGAGCCGGACACGAAAAGCACGTAAAAAAACATTGGGAAAATTTTTATGGAACGTGTACTCCAATCCCATGCTGCAGCAAAGCTTTTTGGAGGTTAAAAGCACTAAACCTACATTTTATGGACAATTCCATAGAAATATTAAGATGAATTAAGGTATAATATGGTAAGATAACTGGAAATAGTTGTCACTGAATAAATTTCAGCCGTAAGATCCATTAAGTACGTATACTGAGTAAAATGATTGATTTTCTGGTACGGGTGAATTTTAACAATAAGTGGTTTATGTAGGATCTATACAGGGATCCAAAAACCACAACAATTAAGTCAATGTCAAGTTAAAGGAATTACAGCACTACTGCCATAAGGACTGATATATCTTGTCATGTTAAACACACATTACGAAAATTCTTTACCCCTTAGTAATATATGATTAAGCTAGCCAGTGCCATTTACTTCCGCTACAATTCTACTCTTTTCCAATAGGTTTTGGTATTAACAGCCAGTGGCGCTCTATATTTTATCCTTCCAATTTCTTAAAAGTATGCTACCGCCTACCGCCCCGAGCCGCGCATGCTACCTCTAGTTCTTTATAAAGTACGGTATCGGACTCATATCTCTTTTCGTTTCTTTACAGGGTAGTCCTTGTTCCCTTGCCCGGGGGGGGGGGGGGGGGTACTCCTGTTTGTGACGTATTATGTATGTGCCGCCCGGGTGGGTCAGGGTTTTGAGCTCCGTTTGGGCAGGTAGGGTCAGGGTTTTAACCTGATTTGGGCAGATCAGGGTCAGGATTTGAGTATAATTTGGGTGCAGTTAGGGTCGGGGTTCAGTATTTCAGTTAGGCAGCTCGGATTGGGTCAAACAGGGTCAGGGTTTGAGTCTCTTGGCCTCACATACATACCCATTTTTCATGTAAGTACCCCCCCGGGTTCCCTTGTTCCCAACCTTGTTCCCTTATTTCCATCCGGTTGCGCGAGTCCGGTCACGATCCTGGTAATCGAGTCTAGTTCCATTGTTCCCAATTTTTTTCTTCAGGGAAACAGTCAATTTTTCCATTTAGAAAAATGGAAATTGTTCCCTTGTTCCCCGATATATTTTTAGTTTGTTCCCTGTTCCCAACGGATTCAGTTTTGGCATGCATGTTCCCCGAAACTCCTGGGAGACCCTCAATTATGTACAAGGTATTGCTATCGGCCATTGCCGCATGCTCCTTCCATCTCTCTTTTCAATTCTGTACAAGGTATTGCTATCGGCCATTGCCGCATGCTCCTTCCATCTCTCTTTTCAATTCTGTACAAGATATTGCTATCGGCCATTGCCGCATGCTCCTTCCATCTCTCTTTTCAATTCTGTACAAGGTATTGCTATCGGCCATTGCCGCATGCTCCTTCGATTTCTCTTTTCAATTCTGTACAAGATATTGCTATCGGCCATTGCCGCACTCAAGCATGTTAAGGCATGGTTTGAACATGAAAACGAGGCTACAGCTATTTTGTTGAATAGTCACTTGAATTTGCTCAAATCCTATAGTCGTTATAACTAATCTCAGCGTTTTTAGTCGTCCTAATATAAAATTACCACGTGATCACAAAAAGTTGAAAATTAAACTAAAAACGGGGTGGTGCATTGTATATTTTAAGTAACGATTTTGTGTTTATCTGATTACACTTGTGGTTGACTTTAAAGATCAGTTCGGAATGGTTAACCCTGATAGACTATTATGGCGAAAATATAGAAAACAGGTCACGTGACCTATTCTTGGAACCATTTTTCGCCATTTATATCGTCTTCAGTGATAAAAAGTCAACCATTCCGGACACAGTCTCATTTCCCATAACAAGCTTAACATTTCCAACCGAAAATCTGAAACAAAACAATAACTTCCGCCACCCCATTTTGATGTCTTTGTTTAACAGCCTTAAGGTCACGTGACCTTCAAAACACCAAAATGTTAAGACACACGATTACCGTATTATTCCAAAGTTATAGGGTATTTTATACATAAATAACAAAGATAGCGAATTTTGAATGTTTTATCAGAACTGCTCAAAAACCATGCCTTAACATGCTTGAAGCATGCTCCTTCCATCTCTCTTTTCATTAATTTCTTTACGATGTACAGCTACCGGCCAGCTCCGCATGCTACCTTTACTGACTTCACTTTTCATTTCTTTACATTACAGCCAGTGCAGTTGGCTTCAGTTGACTCAATTGTATGTCACTTGGTTCTCTCGATTAGATATAGTGATGCTTATTACCTTCCCTCGATAACTTAGACTGGCCATACTATACCGCAATAATAAACCCTTGAAGATTATACGGTTGACTTGTTTTAATCTGTACGGTTGGCTGGCTTGTGTTTTGCATGTAAGCGCCGTAACAATTTTAATTAAAAATTGCGTAGGAAGGCGTTTATCAGTCGAGATAAAAATAAACATTAATAATTACAAGTGTCGGCCGAGTTTGATTAAACTCAGCTTTGCTCACAACGGATAGAAATGAGAAAGTAAAGTACTCCACTCGGCTATTCCGTCTTCTTTAAAGTCTGGTTTCCACTTGCCTGCGAGCAGACGTATAGGTTTCCACATGATTGCTGCAAAAAGGATTCTGCGATCGCTGTGATCAAATGAGAGGGGGGGGGGGGGGGGGGGTGAGAGATCCCTGGTCAGTGATTTCGCCCTCCCCGGGGCGAGATCCCTAGTGTTTTCTCCCCCCTTCAGGGATCCCCCCCCCTCCCTCGAGGCCTTGAAACAATTTTCTTATTGACCAAACTAAACTGATGAAGCCCAAAGACGGGGGGAGGGGGGTCGAAATCCCTAAGGCCCGTTCAAACGGATGCAACATCGTGCAACATGTTGCATTCGTTTGAACACCCTGTTGCACGATGTTGCATGGAGTTTGACTAGTTTTAAACTTCATGCAACATCGTGCAACAGGGTGTTCAAACAGATGCAACATGTTGCATCCAACAATGTTGCATGCAACATACAGGTTGCACGATGTTGCATCCGTTTGAACGGGCCTTAATGGCTGCGATTACAACGATCGTTACCGGTAGTATTTTCATATGATAGCTACAATCGCAGAGTACTTTTTTTCATCGATCGTAATGATCATATTTCCATATGATCCTAATTTGCATCTATTGTTATTCTGGATTACGGTCAATAGAACGCGCCCTAAACCATAGAACTGAACTAAGAGGGAGTAGTCCAATTGGTTTAATTAGTAGAAACCAAAGTGTCCATTTGTGTAGAATTAGTTATTGGATTAAGTAATGTTACCTGGAGGAGCCGGTGAAGTGGAGTTGACCGTACATTGATATAAATCCTCTTTCTATGAATATGGATATATTTTGATTATCATGCTACCTGGTACAACCCCTAACTAGCTGTCTAAACTCCATCCTCGATATCACCCTACAGCAAGAGTGTCAGACGAATGCACTCTGTCGCGCTACAAAACAATGACTATGGTATCGAAACCGCCATCAGCAGCAAAACAGCTTTTCAGTTTTTGCTTAAAGTACATTTAAACAAGACGAGGAAACCAATTCAGTATGCATTTCAGATTGATAAATAACATGTTTATTTTTGTACACAACAAGAAAAAGGGAAATTACAGATGGACGGATGTACGTGTTGCCTAACAGTTTCTAATCGAGTTATGCGAGGCTAAGGGTTGGTTACCTTTCAAGAACTCGTACGAATTGGCCTATTGAGAAAATAATGTACCTAGATCGTCTAAATATAGCCTCCTCCGCAGGCAACTCTTAATAGTTTTTTAGATCCGGCAACCGGCGAAGCCGGGAGGATCCTCAGACCCTTGCTCGTCCTTCTCTTACCACAGGAACTTCGGTTTCACATCTTTTTTTCTCGTTGTTTTCCCCCGATTATAATTAGGAGTTGCCTGCGGAGGAGGCTAGTCTAAATATTTGAGACAGAAGACAGCTAGAATTCCACTCTAAAATCTGCAATTCATGGCCCAGTTGTTCGAAGCAAGGATAACTGTATCGGCCCTAGGTTAGCGCTAAATCTGTAATTGTGTTCTGTCAGGAGCCCATTACTAGGAGCGTCCATATATACTATACCTGTGAGTCAGCGTATGACCGGTTTGAGCTATTTTTAGAACATGTTTCACGGGTAACTGCCTTCTGACTCTGCTGCGATCGTGCAAATGCTTGCCGTAATTATCGAGATTAAGAATTATCTATTGTTCTTCGAGGTGATTTTACTAACGCTGCATTGTCCTGACTATGGTTTGATTGGATTCGCAAAGTGTGTGCACGTGAACTCCCGTGAGATCTGTTTTAAATATAGCTCACTCCGGTCATACGCTGACTCACAGACGACCTAGTATGGGAGATGGACGCTTCTGGTAATGGCTCCTGATTCTGTACAGTTTACCCTCGGGTTACCCTCGGGTTAGCGATTTAACCCCGGGGAAGCGCTTACCTTTCCTTCGAACGACCGGACCCAGAAGGCTAATAAATATATTGGTTCTGTGAAACCGTAATCCCTCCGATCCGGCGCAGGCGTGCAGCGAAGAAAGAAGCCAAAATGCGTGGGGAAAACCTACCAATCAGAAGCGATTTTGGTGCATTTCCATAATCAGGAAAACATTATTTAGAAATCTTATTTATGTATTTATATATTTCAAGATTCGCCCTGTGTGGGGCAGGTGAAAAATACAATAGGACGCGAGGTCCCTACGAGGTAATAGACACCTAAATGACTCATCCCGTAATATAAACCTGAAAACACCAACCCAAAATTACTCGTAGAAAGAAGAACTATAAACAAAGATAAATAATAAGTAGAAGAAATAATGTAAATCAAGAAAATAGGCCACTCACGACAAATCGGCGCCCCGGACGAGCCAGCATAGATGCGCCTTCTAGATGTGCATTCCGTGCGATGATTCTATTGCTTTCTCGAAATGCGCGTGCTGTAGCTAAATTATACGATTCTGATGCTATACACAAACTTATTTTAATTAAAATATTACGATGACGTTGAATTCAGTACAGTAATTTTCTTGTTTTGTAAATCATCTGGTTCATTAAGGATTCTGATTTCTGTGTTTTCCTCGGTTGCGCTGCTGAGCTCTGAAGACTCTGCACGTGTCGCTTGAACTCGTGTCTCCAAGTCCTTGATTTCCTCTGCTTCACTACCGCTCGTATTCGATGATGACTCGCTACTGTCACTACTCCCTGTAGAATCGTCATCACTGTGTTTGTTTTCCTCCTGTTGAACAAGAATAGCTGCTGTTTCCAATTCTTTAAGTTGCCACCCGAGGTCTTCCTTGCTGATTCGGATCTTCAGTAAAAAGAAATAGAGAAAAACAAAATGAACCAGACAGTACTTCCTCTTCGCGCCGACTTTGCGCTTGTGATGAGCCCAGCGCGCGGGTATCCCGCCAGTTTCCCGCGCAAACTCAAAGAAGACAAAAGGCAATCACCCCTGTTTTTAGGTCTATGAAATGTTTCGTCAAAAACAACAATTAAGGGACTGTGCAATAATTAGCAGGGGGCGAGTGGGTTGGGAAACGTTTGCACGTGCCCTTATCAACAACTGATTCTCTGGTATACCTCTCTTATTTCTTTGCTGTTTGAAGAAGCTAATCTGCCCTCAGAAAACAATTGCCTCACTTGCACGCTGGGTAGCAGTTTCTCGATGTCGTTTCGAAAAGGGGGCATGGGCTGGGACTGGTGACCATTCCATAGGAACTCCTTGTGTCTACCCTTACTGTTTGCATGCAGCACAGGTGGAAATCACAAGAAAATTTTAAGTATTCTAAGTAATACTGTCCATGTCGCACATGGTCTTTCAATTTCTGAAGCTTTGAAAATACCAAACATCTTTGCCCGCTTTTTGGGTGAAGTTTTTTTCTACTGAACTAGATATTCAAATCATTGGGGGCTCTGCTGTTAGACTTGCCTAAATATATATATATATTACTTACTGCTCACCTCCTTTCACATGATACCTCCAGGGGCGGATCCAGGAAATGCAGAAAGAGGGGGCCGTAAAAGCCGAACCTCGCGCCGTATAGGCGCCATTAACTAGGGGGTGCGGGGGCATGTATCTCAGCCAGCGTATAGGCGCTATTAGCTAGGGGGTGCGGGGGCATGTATCCTAGACTTTCTCATAGTCCTTCTTAGCCCCCCGCACGAAGGACGTTTCCCACTTGCAGCGCGCCAAATTTACCGGTTGATTTTTCAACCGGAGGCGTGGCTTATGACGTACTAAGATTTGCCCAATTACAAAGCGTCAATTCTTCAGGCATTGTATGTTGACGTGTCAAGTCAGTCGACCGTGGATGTGGTATTTACAATAGTGATTGTACTCGGAAAGAGTTTGTCAAAGGCGCGAAATGTAAGCTCCGCCCCTGAAACGTGTTTTCGCGCCAATACATAATCCCCCGATTCAATTTCCTGCAAGTGAAACAAGTCGAACTCGCCTCTCCCTTCGATTCTCGCGCTCGATTTTTGACCCAGTAATCGCTAACCCAGTGAGTCAGCGAGTTCGACTTGGAGCAAGTCTACATGTATCCCAGCCAACGTATAGGCGCTATTAGCTAGGGGGTGCGGGGGCATGTATCCCAACCAACGTATAGGCGCCATTAGCTAGGGGGTGCGGGGGCATGTATCCCAGCCAACATATAGGCGCTATTAGCTAGGGGGTGCGGGGGCATGTATCCCAACCAACGTATAGGCGCCATTAGCTAGGGGGTGCGGGGGCATGTATCCCAGCCAACGTATAGGCGCCATTAGCTAGGGGGTGCGGGGGCATGTATCCCAGCCAACGTATAGGCGCTATTAGCTAGGGGGTGCGGGGGCATGTATCCTAACCAACGTATAGGCGCCATTAGCTAGGGGGTGCGGGGGCATGTATCCCAGCCAACATATAGGCGCTATTAGCTAGGGGGTGCGGGGGCATGTATCCCAACCAACGTATAGGCGCCATTAGCTAGGGGGTTCGGGGGCATGTATCCCAGCCAACGTATAGGCGCCATTAGCTAGGGGGTGCGGGGGCATGTATCCCAGCCAACGTATAGGCGCCATTAGCTAGGGGGGTGCGGGGGCAAGTATCCTAACCAACGTATAGGCGCCATTAGATAGGGGGTGCGGGGCAAGTATCCTAACCAACGTATAGGCGCCATTAGCTAGGGGGTGCGGGGGCAAGTATCCCAGCCAACGTATAGGCGCCATTAGCTAGGGGGTGCGGGGGCAAGTATCCTAACCAACGTATAGGCGCCATTAGCTAGGGGGGTGCGGGGGCAAGTATCCTAACCAACGTATAGGCGCCATTAGCTAGGGGGGTGCGGGGGCAAGTATCCTAACCAACGTATAGGCGCCATTAGCTAGGGGGGTGCGGGGGCAAGTATCCTAACCAACGTATAGGCGCCATTAGCTAGGGGGGTGCGGGGGCAAGTATCCTAACCAACGTATAGGCGCCATTAGCTAGGGGGTGCGGGGGCAAGTATCCTAACCAACGTATAGGCGCCATTAGCTAGGGGGGTGCGGGGGCAAGTATCCTAACCAACGTATAGGCGCCATTAGCTAGGGGGTGCGAGGGCAAGTATCCTAACCAACGTATAGGCGCCATTAGCTAGGGGGGTGCGGGGGCAAGTATCCTAACCAACGTATAGGCGCCATTAGCTAGGGGGTGCGGGGGCAAGTATCCTAACCAACGTATAGGCGCCATTAGCTAGGGGGGTGCGGGGGCAAGTATCCTAACCAACGTATAGGCGCCATTAGCTAGGGGGTGCGGAGGCAAGTATCCTAACCAACGTATAGGCGCCATTAGCTAGGGGGGTGCGGGGGCAAGTATCCTAACCAACGTATAGGCGCCATTAGCTAGGGGGTGCGGGGGCAAGTATCCTAACCAACGTATAGGCGCCATTAGCTAGGGGGGTGCGGGGGCAAGTATCCTAACCAACGTATAGGCGCCATTAGCTAGGGGGTGCGGGGCAAGTATCCCAGCCAACGTATAGGCGCCATTAGCTAGGGGGTGCGGGGGCAAGTATCCTAACCAACGTATAGGCGCCATTAGCTAGGGGGTGGGGGGGCAAGTATCCCAGCCAACGTATAGGTGCCATTAGCTAGGGGGTGCGGGGCATCACAGACAGACAGACAGACTTTATTCATTAGCTCTTTGTACTACATTGGTACATCAGATGACTGCTAACAAATTTAAAAAGTTCGTTAATGACGGATAGATTGTTCTGTAATCTTAAAAATATAATATATATATAGTTATCATTAAATTAGCTTACATTATTTGTGCTGAAATTATGGTGGATCGCATGTCCATACAATCATAAACATATTTTGCTGCTACTGTTGTGACTTGTCTCGGGGGATCAATGATTACCGAGAATAGTTCTTTTTCTGTCATTTTTCTGCTATCTAATTTCGTTAGAGTTTTTAAGGAGGATAAGAAATCATGCCTGATTGTCTGGTAACTTTTGCATCTCAGCAGGAAGTGAATTTCGTCTTCCATTTCTTGTTTGCAAGTTGGGCAAATTCGTTCTTCTGGTTTTAGATAAGGTTTAAGGTGTCTTCCTTTTTCAATTTGAAGGCAATGATTGCTTATTCTTAATTTGGTGAACGTAATTCTATGTTTGATGTTTCTGACAAGATCCAAATAGTTTTCGAATTCATACTTCGTTTTGAATGTTCGATAAACTCGTAGTTTGTTACTCTGGTTTGGATTCTGTCGTTGGTCATTAAATATATCACTTAACCAAATTTGTAGTTCTGTGTCTTTTAGTCGTTGCTTTATATTCTTCAGAAATTCCCTAAAATCTGGAGTATTATTTTGGAGTGTCCATATATCACCATAGCCTAGGCTTTGTACGGTTCGCTTAATTTTGTAACTCCAAAAAACTGGGTTGCTTGATTGCATACTGTCGAGATACATATTTTTTGTAAGCATTGGCTCGTCCCTGGTTAACAATTTTGTCCAATAGTTAATACTTCTGAATGTTAATTCACATCTCAAAGGATATCTACCAAGCTCTGCTCTACATCCATTATTGACTGATGTTCTGCTGGTTCCTAATAGTAACTTGCAAAATTTTGTATGCACTATTTCTATCGGATCATTTTCGTTAGATCTTTTGCTATCGGTCCCCCAGATTTCGCTTCCATAGAGCAAGATTGGTTTTATCAAAGTGTCGAAGAGTTTGATTATCAGTTTAATATCAGATCTAAAGTGGGATTCCATTTCTTTTTTTAGTTTAAACATTGCCTTCAGTGCTGATTTTTTAAGTTCTTGTGTTGTCACATTAAAGTTGCCGAATGCGCTGAAAGTAAGTCCGAGATATTTGTACATTCGCACATTTCTAATTGGTTATTTTATAATAAAAACAATAATTGTTCATTCGTTTTCCGTTATTATTAAAAACAATAGCTTTTGTTTTCTCTATATTAACAGTTAATTGGTTAGTGTCGCAATACCCTTCAAGGCCTTCCAGTAGACTTTGTAAATCATGTTTATTCTTAGATACTAGGACTAAGTCGTCTGCGTAGAGTAAGTTGCTTATATTAGTTCCACCAATACATATGGGATCCTTTACTCCTGATTCGTCTAACACTTGAGGCAGATCACTGAGGAAAAGATTAAAGAGGGTGGGGCTTAGCATGCAGCCCTGTTTGACTCCAATGTAACATCTAAACTTTTCTGTGATAACATTATCTATTTTAACTGCTGAATAATCGTCGGAATACATTGAGTGTAATAGTGAAAAAAAATTACCTTCAATACCTGCCTGTTTTATTTTCTCGAACAGCTTTTCCCTTGGTATACTATCAAATGCTTTTTTTAAATCGACAAAGCAAGTAAAAAGCATGTTATTTTTCTTGTTTGGTTTACTTTTAACGTACTTATCGATAAGGCCTTTCAAAACAAAAATGCTATCAACAGTGGAGTGTCGTTTTCTAAACCCAAATTGTTCTTTCTTCAGTATTCCTTTATATGTTAGGTAGTCGTATAATCTCTGGTTTAAAATTGATGTAAATAGTTTACTTAGCGGCATGTATCCCAGCCAACGTATAGGCGCCATTAGCTAGGGGGTGCGGGGGCATGTATCCCAGCCAACGTATAGGCGCCATTAGCTAGGGGGTGCGGGGGCATGTATCCCAGCCAACGTATAGGCGCCATTAGCTACGGGGTGCGGGGGCATGTATCCCAGCCAACGTATAGGCGACATTAGCTAGGGGGGTGCGGGGGCATGTATCCCAGCCAACGTATAGGCGCCATTAGCTAGGGGGGTGCGGGGGCATGTATCCCAGCCAACGTATAGGCGCCATTAGCTAGGGGGGTGCGGGGGCATGTATCCCAGCCAACGTATAGGCGCCATTAGCTAGGGGGTGCAGCGCCAGCTAACAAAAGGGGAGGCCGCGGGCCCCTTAAATCCACCCCTGCCCCCCTAGTATTCTAAGAGAGCTGGCTTGTTGTCTCTCTCGTGATAATGTTGAAAAATGGTGTTGGGTCAAAACGAGTTGACTTTATAGAGTTCGAGAGTTTTATTTTTTGTGATCTAAATCAGGAAAGCCCTGGTAATGATTCGGCAGACGATTGTGATTCTTTAATGGACATTGCCCGCGGACGATTATATTATGTCGCCACCTCTGCGTGTAATATTTTGATTCCAGGCAAGGTTCGGTTATATAGCATTTCGTCATCTCGTGTTGTTCCTGTATTCCTGTATTTATCTATTTGTTAACCTGAAAGGACCGTAACTTTTCTGCTCCCTTTTTCTGTAATCGGCGATTGTAACTAATATATTTATATAGGGTCTGACAGTCTTATTTTTACTCTAACGAATATCGTATAATTTGTTACCGGTTGTGCATGCACAATAAGTACCTTACTTTTCTTTTCAAATGCTAAGGGAAATTATCTAAGTGCATGCGTATACAGGTACAACGAACCTGAAAAACTTGTTTTTAATTTATCTCCCAGCATGACTTGCCCACTTACACACGCATTGTACGAACTTGTTATTTAAGCTGAGATAATGTAAACATTTAGACAGAGAGTTGGCGCGGAGTTCTCCGCAGAGTAACTGAACGAATAAAGAGCTCATGTCTCGTCTAATTTCTATGAGTACGGTCCCAGTTTCAGGAGAAGCCAGAGAGAAGAACTAGCGCCCCGAAACACAGTCTGTAATTCATTTAGTGAGTTATGAAATTACGAAACCTGTATTTGAATAACCTCCTCCCCAGAGCCTCCGTTCTTATCGGTCAGCGGAGCATATCGTTTTGCCGCGGTGTGGACGTGCTTAGCATGCTTAAGATCAGACTATTCTCGTTGTTTTATTTTGGGTTACCTGTGGTTCCTAATCACCTTGACTACGTACCACAGGCAACCCAAAATCAAATTTGCCCGAAATAAATAAGAGCCTATTGCACGGGACAATGTGTCATACGTATAATATCTAGTAGTTTTAGAGAAGCGTGCAGTTTCTAACGTGTTCTGTCTTTAGCGTGCGTGTTATTACATAGCTGGTCACTGATTTGCGGTCCATAATTTCCCGTAAGGACCTTCAGCCCACTTCCGATCTCAAAGAAGAAGAAAGAAGCCATGTAATAGCCGAAGCGCGCGGGCCATAAAAGGGGGAAAAACGAGGATCCATAACTTACGGTACGGACCGAGCAAACGAGGTTAATAAGAGGTATTTACGTAACATGTTTGACGTACGAAAAGCGGGCCTTGTAAAGAATAGGGTTATGTTACGTGTTTTTGCCCCCTGTGTAGCAGGCTTGTAGAGGGCGCGGTAAAATGTGTGACAATTTTTAAAAGTGCTACTATAATCAAAATTCAATATCTTGTAAACTATATTTTCCGTTGCAAAGTAGTTGATCTACACTAGCAAAAAGTCAATCATAATTATGGCCAGTCATAATCCTCAACATATTGTTACTGAGATAGTATAAAACTACAACGCATAATACCTACCTTTTGTATGCGCCTTGCAAGTGACTGCAACTTTTTGTTACTGGAAGAAAAAGACAGCAATTTCGAAAGGTGAAATTGAATGCTCCAAGTCACGCCTCACATATTTATACATGACGAAACGTGACTTCATTTATTTAAAGGCACTTGTACGAGATCGGTAGTGTTATTAGCACAACCTATTTGTAAATGCTATTTTCCATCTCTAATCGATTGTCGATCTTTCTAAAACACCGTTTTGAAGTTTGTTTACCATGCAGTAAAGCCTTTCCCATGGGCCATCACGAGCCTAATTCATTGGTTATTGAAGTGATATATCAGCACGTGACTGTTTCCTGTCTTTCCCATGGGATCACCAGCCTAATTCATTGGTTATTGAAGTGATATATCAGCACGTGACTGTTTCCTGTCTTTCCCATGGGATCACCAGCCTAATTCATTGGTTATTGAAGTGATATATCAGCACGTGACTGTTTCCTGTCTTTCCCATGGGATCACCAGCCTAATTCATTGGTTATTGAAGTGATATATCAGCACGTGACTGTTTCCTGTCTTTCCCATGGGATCACCAGCCTAATTCATTGGTTATTGAAGTGATATATCAGCACGTGACTGTTTCCTGTCTTTCCCATGGGATCACCAGCCTAATTCATTGGTTATTGAAGTGATATATCAGCACGTGACTGTTTCCTGTCTTTCCCATGGGATCACCAGCCTAATTCATTGGTTATTGAAGTGATATATCAGCACGTGACTGTTTCCTGTCTTTCCCATGGGATCACCAGCCTAATTCATTGGTTATTGAAGTGATATATCAGCACGTGACTGTTTCCTGTCTTTCCCATGGGATCACCAGCCTAATTCATTGGTTATTGAAGTGATATATCAGCACGTGACTGTTTCCTGTCTTTCCCATGGGATCACCAGCCTAATTCATTGGTTATTGAAGTGATATATCAGCACGTGACTGTTTCCTGTCTTTCCCATGGGATCACCAGCCTAATTCATTGGTTATTGAAGTGATATATCAGCCCGTGACTGTTTCCAGTAAAGCCTTTCCCATGGGATCACCAGCCTAATTCATTGGTTATTGAAGTGATATATCAGCACGTGACTGTTTCCAGTAAAGCCTTTCCCATGGGATCACCAGCCTAATTCATTGGTTTTTGAAGTGATATATCAGCACGTGACTGTTTCCAGTAAAGCCTTTCCCATGGGATCACCAGCCTAATTCATTGGTTATTGAAGTGATATATCAGCACGTGACTGTTTCCAGTAAAGCCTTTCCCATGGGATCACCAGCCTAATTCATTGGTTATTGAAGTGATACATCAGCACGTGACTGTTTCCAGTAAAACCTTTCCCATGGGATCACCAGCCTAATTCATTGGTTATTGAAGTGATATATCAGCACGTGACTGTTTCCAGTAAAGCCTTTCCCATGGGATCACCAGCCTAATTCATTGGTTATTGAAGTGATATATCAGCACGTGACTGTTTCCAGTAAAGCCTTTCCCATGGGATCACCAGCCTAATTCATTGGTTATTGAAGTGATATATCAGCACGTGACTGTTTCCAGTAAAGCCTTTCCCATGGGATCACCAGCCTAATTCATTGGTTATTGAAGTGATATATCAGCACGTGACTGTTTCCTGTCTTTCCCATGGGATCACCAGCCTAATTCATTGGTTATTGAAGTGATACATCAGCACGTGACTGTTTCCAGTAAAACCTTTCCCATGGGATCACCAGCCTAATTCATTGGTTATTGAAGTGATATATCAGCACGTGACTGTTTCCAGTAAAGCCTTTCCCATGGGATCACCAGCCTAATTCATTGGTTATTGAAGTGATATCTCAGCACGTGACTGTTTCCTGTCTTTCCCATGGGATCACCAGCCTAATTCATTGGCTATTGAAGTGATATCTCAGCACGTGACTGTTTCCTGTCTTTCCCATGGGATCACCAGCCTAATTCATTGGTTATTGAAGTGATATCTCAGCACGTGACTGTTTCCTGTCTTTCCCATGGGATTGCAAGCCTAATTCATTGGTTATTGAAGTGATATATCAGCACGTGACTGTTTCCTGTCTTTCCCATGGGATCACCAGCCTAATTCATTGGTTATTGAAGTGATATCTCAGCACGTGACTGTATCCAGTAAAGCCTTTCCCATGGGATCACCAGCCTAATTCATTGGCTATTGAAGTGATATATCAGCACGTGACTGTTTCCTGTCTTTCCCATGGGATCACAAGCCTAATTCATTGGTTATTGAAGTGATATATACAGCACGTGACTGTTTCCTGTCTTTCCCATGGGATCACCAGCCTAATTCATTGGTTATTGAAGTGATATATCAGCACGTGACTGTTTCCTGTCTTTCCCATGGGATCACCAGCCTAATTCATTGGTTATTGAAGTGATATATCAGCACGTGACTGTTTCCTGTCTTTCCCATGGGATCACAAGCCTAATTCATAGGTTATTGAAGTGATATATCAGCACGTGACTGTTTCCAGTAAAGCCTTTCCCATGGGATCACCAGCCTAATTCATTGGTTATTGAAGTGATATATCAGCACGTGACTGTTTCCAGTAAAGCCTTTCCCATGGGATCACCAGCCTAATTCATTGGTTATTGAAGTGATATATCAGCACGTGACTGTTTCCTGTCTTTCCCATGGGATCACCAGCCTAATTCATTGGTTATTGAAGTGATATATCAGCACGTGACTGTTTCCAGTAAAGCCTTTCCCATGGGATCACCAGCCTAATTCATTGGTTATTGAAGTGATATATCAGCACGTGACTGTTTCCAGTAAAGCCTTTCCCATGGGATCACCAGCCTAATTCATTGGTTATTGAAGTGATATATCAGCACGTGACTGTTTCCAGTAAAGCCTTTCCCATGGGATCACCAGCCTAATTCATAGGTTATTGAAGTGATATATCAGCATGTGACTGTTTCCTGTCTTTCCCATGGGATCACCAGCCTAATTCATAGGTTATTGAAGTGATATATACAGCACGTGACTGTTTCCTGTCTTTCCCATGGGATCACCAGCCTAATTCATAGGTTATTGAAGTGATGTTTCAGCACGTGACTGTTTCCTGTCTTTCCCATGGGATCACCAGCCTAATTCATTGGTTATTGAAGTGATATATCAGCACGTGACTGTTTCCTGTCTTTCCCATGGGATCACCAGCCTAATTCATAGGTTATTGAAGTGATGTTTCAGCACGTGACTGTTTCCTGTCTTTCCCATGGGATCACCAGCCTAATTCATTGGTTATTGAAGTGATATATACAGCACGTGACTGTTTCCTGTCTTTCCCATGGGATCACCAGCCTAATTCATAGGTTATTGAAGTGATGTTTCAGCACATGACTGTTTCCTGTCTTTCCCATGGGATCACCAGCCTAATTCATTGGTTATTGAAGTGATATATCAGCACATGACTGTTTCCTGTCTTTCCCATGGGATCACCAGCCTAATTCATAGGTTATTGAAGTAATGTTTCAGCACGTGACTGTTTCCTGTCTTTCCCATGGGATCACCAGCCTAATTCATTGGTTATTGAAGTGATATATCAGCACATGACTGTTTCCTGTCTTTCCCATGGGATCACCAGCCTAATTCATAGGTTATTGAAGTGATGTTTCAGCACGTGACTGTTTCCTGTCTTTCCCATGGGATCACCAGCCTAATTCATTGGTTATTGAAGTGATATCTCAGCACGTGACTGTTTCCTGTCTTTCCCATGGGATCACCAGCCTAATTCATTGGTTATTGAAGTGATATCTCAGCACGTGACTGTTTCCTGTCTTTCCCATGGGATCACCAGCCTAATTCATTGGTTATTGAAGTGATATCTCAGCACGTCACTGTTTCCTGTCTTTCCCATGGGATTGCAAGCCTAATTCATTGGTTATTGAAGTGATATATCAGCACGTGACTGTTTCCTGTCTTTCCCATGGGATCACCAGCCTAATTCATTGGTTATTGAAGTGATATATCAGCACGTGACTGTTTCCTGTCTTTCCCATGGGATCACCAGCCTAATTCATTGGTTATTGAAGTGATATATCAGCACGTGACTGTTTCCTGTCTTTCCCATGGGATCACAAGCCTAATTCATAGGTTATTGAAGTGATATATCAGCACGTGACTGTTTCCAGTAAAGCCTTTCCCATGGGATCACCAGCCTAATTCATTGGTTATTGAAGTGATATATCAGCACGTGACTGTTTCCAGTAAAGCCTTTCCCATGGGATCACCAGCCTAATTCATTGGTTATTGAAGTGATATATCAGCACGTGACTGTTTCCTGTCTTTCCCATGGGATCACCAGCCTAATTCATTGGTTATTGAAGTGATATATCAGCACGTGACTGTTTCCTGTCTTTCCCATGGGATCACCAGCCTAATTCATTGGTTATTGAAGTGATATATCAGCCCGTGACTGTTTCCAGTAAAGCCTTTCCCATGGGATCACCAGCCTAATTCATTGGTTATTGAAGTGATATCTCAGCACGTGACTGTTTCCTGTCTTTCCCATGGGATCACCAGCCTAATTCATTGGTTATTGAAGTGATATCTCAGCACGTGACTGTTTCCTGTCTTTCCCATGGGATCACCAGCCTAATTCATTGGCTATTGAAGTGATATCTCAGCACGTGACTGTTTCCTGTCTTTCCCATGGGATCACCAGCCTAATTCATTGGTTATTGAAGTGATATCTCAGCACGTGACTGTTTCCTGTCTTTCCCATGGGATTGCAAGCCTAATTCATTGGTTATTGAAGTGATATATCAGCACGTGACTGTTTCCTGTCTTTCCCATGGGATCACCAGCCTAATTCATTGGTTATTGAAGTGATATCTCAGCACGTGACTGTATCCAGTAAAGCCTTTCCCATGGGATCACCAGCCTAATTCATTGGCTATTGAAGTGATATATCAGCACGTGACTGTTTCCTGTCTTTCCCATGGGATCACAAGCCTAATTCATTGGTTATTGAAGTGATATATACAGCACGTGACTGTTTCCTGTCTTTCCCATGGGATCACCAGCCTAATTCATTGGTTATTGAAGTGATATATCAGCACGTGACTGTTTCCTGTCTTTCCCATGGGATCACCAGCCTAATTCATTGGTTATTGAAGTGATATATCAGCACATGACTGTTTCCTGTCTTTCCCATGGGATCACAAGCCTAATTCATAGGTTATTGAAGTGATATATCAGCACGTGACTGTTTCCAGTAAAGCCTTTCCCATGGGATCACCAGCCTAATTCATTGGTTATTGAAGTGATATATCAGCACGTGACTGTTTCCAGTAAAGCCTTTCCCATGGGATCACCAGCCTAATTCATTGGTTATTGAAGTGATATATCAGCACGTGACTGTTTCCTGTCTTTCCCATGGGATCACCAGCCTAATTCATTGGTTATTGAAGTGATATATCAGCACGTGACTGTTTCCAGTAAAGCCTTTCCCATGGGATCACCAGCCTAATTCATTGGTTATTGAAGTGATATATCAGCACGTGACTGTTTCCAGTAAAGCCTTTCCCATGGGATCACCAGCCTAATTCATTGGTTATTGAAGTGATATATCAGCACGTGACTGTTTCCAGTAAAGCCTTTCCCATGGGATCACCAGCCTAATTCATAGGTTATTGAAGTGATATATCAGCATGTGACTGTTTCCTGTCTTTCCCATGGGATCACCAGCCTAATTCATAGGTTATTGAAGTGATATATACAGCACGTGACTGTTTCCTGTCTTTCCCATGGGATCACCAGCCTAATTCATAGGTTATTGAAGTGATGTTTCAGCACGTGACTGTTTCCTGTCTTTCCCATGGGATCACCAGCCTAATTCATTGGTTATTGAAGTGATATATCAGCACGTGACTGTTTCCTGTCTTTCCCATGGGATCACCAGCCTAATTCATAGGTTATTGAAGTGATGTTTCAGCACGTGACTGTTTCCTGTCTTTCCCATGGGATCACCAGCCTAATTCATTGGTTATTGAAGTGATATATACAGCACGTGACTGTTTCCTGTCTTTCCCATGGGATCACCAGCCTAATTCATAGGTTATTGAAGTGATGTTTCAGCACATGACTGTTTCCTGTCTTTCCCATGGGATCACCAGCCTAATTCATTGGTTATTGAAGTGATATATCAGCACATGACTGTTTCCTGTCTTTCCCATGGGATCACCAGCCTAATTCATAGGTTATTGAAGTAATGTTTCAGCACGTGACTGTTTCCTGTCTTTCCCATGGGATCACCAGCCTAATTCATTGGTTATTGAAGTGATATATCAGCACATGACTGTTTCCTGTCTTTCCCATGGGATCACCAGCCTAATTCATAGGTTATTGAAGTGATATATACAGCACGTGACTGTTTCCTGTCTTTCCCATGGGATCACCAGCCTAATTCATAGGTTATTGAAGTGATGTTTCAGCACGTGACTGTTTCCTGTCTTTCCCATGGGATCACCAGCCTAATTCATTGGTTATTGAAGTGATATATCAGCACGTGACTGTTTCCTGTCTTTCCCATGGGATCACCAGCCTAATTCATAGGTTATTGAAGTGATGTTTCAGCACGTGACTGTTTCCTGTCTTTCCCATGGGATCACCAGCCTAATTCATTGGTTATTGAAGTGATATATACAGCACGTGACTGTTTCCTGTCTTTCCCATGGGATCACCAGCCTAATTCATAGGTTATTGAAGTGATGTTTCAGCACATGACTGTTTCCTGTCTTTCCCATGGGATCACCAGCCTAATTCATTGGTTATTGAAGTGATATATCAGCACATGACTGTTTCCTGTCTTTCCCATGGGATCACCAGCCTAATTCATAGGTTATTGAAGTAATGTTTCAGCACGTGACTGTTTCCTGTCTTTCCCATGGGATCACCAGCCTAATTCATTGGTTATTGAAGTGATATATCAGCACATGACTGTTTCCTGTCTTTCCCATGGGATCACCAGCCTAATTCATAGGTTATTGAAGTGATGTTTCAGCACGTGACTGTTTCCTGTCTTTCCCATGGGATCACCAGCCTAATTCATTGGTTATTGAAGTGATATCTCAGCACGTGACTGTTTCCTGTCTTTCCCATGGGATCACCAGCCTAATTCATTGGTTATTGAAGTGATATCTCAGCACGTGACTGTTTCCTGTCTTTCCCATGGGATCACCAGCCTAATTCATTGGTTATTGAAGTGATATCTCAGCACGTCACTGTTTCCTGTCTTTCCCATGGGATTGCAAGCCTAATTCATTGGTTATTGAAGTGATATATCAGCACGTGACTGTTTCCTGTCTTTCCCATGGGATCACCAGCCTAATTCATTGGTTATTGAAGTGATATATCAGCACGTGACTGTTTCCTGTCTTTCCCATGGGATCACCAGCCTAATTCATTGGTTATTGAAGTGATATATCAGCACGTGACTGTTTCCTGTCTTTCCCATGGGATCACAAGCCTAATTCATAGGTTATTGAAGTGATATATCAGCACGTGACTGTTTCCAGTAAAGCCTTTCCCATGGGATCACCAGCCTAATTCATTGGTTATTGAAGTGATATATCAGCACGTGACTGTTTCCAGTAAAGCCTTTCCCATGGGATCACCAGCCTAATTCATTGGTTATTGAAGTGATATATCAGCACGTGACTGTTTCCTGTCTTTCCCATGGGATCACCAGCCTAATTCATTGGTTATTGAAGTGATATATCAGCACGTGACTGTTTCCTGTCTTTCCCATGGGATCACAAGCCTAATTCATAGGTTATTGAAGTGATATATCAGCACGTGACTGTTTCCTGTCTTTCCCATGGGATCACCAGCCTAATTCATAGGTTATTGAAGTGATGTTTCAGCACGTCACTGTTTCCTGCAAACGGCTTATTGTCTCCGTGTTTTTTTCTGAAGTACTAGCATTTATGATTTGGGGGTGCAGCTCGAACAACATAATATGGCAAAAAAGAAATAACACTAAATAAATGGACGTATATTTGCTTCAATAATTGGCTCACTTTATAAGCTATTGAATACATTTCAACAAAACTGTCTTCACAAAGAGACTAAACTTACGAGTCTAGTGATTTTAACCAAAAGAGCAGCTAATTTCATCCTAACATCTTGAAGCAATCCGCTGGTTGGCGGCCTCTAGTTAGCCGGCATCCAGTTCGTGAGCGAAAAACAGGAGTTCCAAAGCTCGAAAACACACACTAGAAACGCTTGCTTCTACCGAGAAACTTTCCCAATAAAATGACCCCCCACTCCCACTCAAAGTGGCGTCTACAAATTTATAAACCCCCCAAAATCAGAGCCCCCCCCCCCCCCCCCCCCCCCGGTAAATAAAGTCTTGAAAATTAAACCAATCAGCGTTGCAATCGTCCACTTGAAAACATGCCCTGTCTCCATCACATTTTTTGCTGGGCGTAAAGTTGAGATAAAACGCAAAAGAAACAACAATACCTTGGATATCAGAGAATGGAAGACCCAAAAGTAAAGACTTCCCCTCACCTCGCGCTCTGTATCCAGACACAGTAGTCAGTGATATAGAGGTTGTTTAGAATGTAACGTGGGTCGTCTTCACTGAATAAATCATGAATTTCCAGCAGACACTTCAGAATTCGCCTCCTGCCTGTTAATCAACTCAAAAGATAATTGTGTTTTAGCAAGAGAGCATATTAAAGTAAGAGAGGGAATCCATACGCGCGCTGTGTCATGACTAATCAATGTATTTTTAGTAACCGGAAGCAGCTGAAGCAAAGTGCGCGAGCACACAAAAATTTAACAATTTTTCCACAAAATAAAAAAATAAAATAAATGGTTTATTTTACGTCAAAGATACAGGAAGCCGTTACCGGGTCTCCCAAGCCAGAGGCTTATAATTAAGTATTCCGACGAACTCCAGGATCGAATTGGAATTTGGGTTGGTTTTTGAGGAGGGAGGAAAACCGAAGGACCCGGAGAAAAACCCTCGTAGCAAGAGCGAGATACCAACAAACTCAACTCACATATGGCGCCGCGTCCGGGAATCGAACCTGGGCCACAGAGGTGAGAGGCGAAGTGCTTAACCACTGCGCCACCCCGGCACCACAACTACTCAGTTTCTCGTGTTCTGATTGGTTTATTGCCATGGGAAATAGGAAGGCATACCACGGATTGCGTCATTGCTCGCGCCACGGATTACGCGATAGCGCGCTAGAATCACTTTTCTCTCACAATTTCCATCGTTTTCGCTAATTTACAATAGTTTACCGTGGTTTGTCCTCCTATTTAGCACGTTTTGCGTCATCGCATGGATTTCACGAGGTGCTACTAAGCCTGGTTCCCAAGATACGCCGCCTAGTGAAATCAGTGTGAAAAGATGTTGGGGGTGCAAAAAGTTCCAGACAACAGCGCTAACTTCTCCCCCTCCAGGTCTTCTACCCCTTGACAGAACCAGAGGCGAGACAGCACTTGAAGTAATCGGGGTGGACTACGCTGGGACCATCCACTATAGACTCCTCACCGAGAAGGGAAGGATTACCTCGCCCTATTTGCGTGCAGCTTAAGCAGGGCGGTGCACTTGGAGCTTCTACCAAACCTTGAGACCGAGACGTTCATACCCTGTCTCAAACGGCTGATAGCCAGATGCGGCAGGCCAAGGAATATCTACTCAGACAATGGGAGAAACTTTGTGAAGGCAGGAAAATGGCTCCGCACAATCCGAGAAGATGAGACACTTCAAGGCTACTTAGAAGATCAAGAGATTCAGTGGCAATTCAACTTATCCCGCGCACCCTGGTGGGGCGGCCAGTTTGAACGCCTCATAGGGTGGTCAAGCAAGCCATGTACGAGACGATTGGAGCAGCAACGAAGTGATGTCATCTTGGACGTGGAAGTCCAAATCAACCGCAGATCTATAAGGATGATGACGTTGAACTACCAACACTAACATCAGTCACCTATCTGTTCCAGAGATCGAACCTTCTTCCAGAGAAAGAGCCGTGGCGTGAGGGAGAGAAAGCGCTCCGAAAATGAGCTAAGTATCTGAAGTCCTATAAGGACGCAGACAATGGCAGCTGCATGTCCTTATCGTAATATGTCTTACATGTGTTGTGCTGCGAGGGCCACGAGTTTATTAGTGCGTTGTACTATTTAGTGTTACCCTCTTGAAATAAAGTTGATTGATTGATTGATTGATTGCAGAGAACATTAAGCTGATAGCTTAATCATTAATCATTGAACATTTATTGACAATTTATTCGGGTTAAAAAAAAAAAAAAAATCAATTTCTAGTGCCTAGCCTCTTTCAAGCAACATACATCCTCCAAGGGGGAGATGTATGAGGGAGTGTGTCGGAGATTAGGTCACGCAATACACACGCAATATATAGACATGTCAAAAGCAACCAATCAGAGTGTATCTGTGTGTGCTTGGGAGCGCGAAGGAGAGTCTAGTCTAGTGACATCTAGTGGAATCGATTTTAGTCTATACATACACTATGCGAGCGGAATAACACTATGCGAGCGGAATAACACTATGCGAGCGGAATAACACTATGCGAGCGGAATAACACTATGCGAGCGGAATAACACTATGCGAGCGGAATAACACTATGCGAGCGGAATAACACTATGCGAGCGGAATAACACTATGCGAGCGGAATAACACTATGCTAGCGGAATAACACTATGCGAGCGGAATAACACTATGCGAGCGGAATAAAACGTGCTAGCTTTACCCCTAAACCTTTAACGCATATTTGTAATCTGTCTCTTGACACTGGCATTTTAGTTTCATCAATTTTATCGTGTTTAATATTTAGAATAGGCTTTTAGTAATGATATAGGTATTAGTCTTTCTTAGCCATATTGTAACTAGACATAGCTATCTGGAAGAGCATGATTGTATGGTGAGACTCCGTTGATAAATAAAGATACTACTACTACTAATTCCGTGAGTTTCTTTTAGTGACGCGTTCCTTCACGGAGGCAATTTTCAACACACATTTTAACACACCGTATACCGACAATATGAGTATTCCCCTCACCTAAGGTGAATATTTTCTTCGTATCGTCCAGTACTCGCTGGACAAGTTTCCAGTTGCGATATAGTGGGTAACCAAGGCAACGACGACTGCAAGCGGTTATGACGTCACTCAGACTGGTGAAGGTCTGCGATAAAATACGTCAACGAATCAATAATTTCATAATTTTAGACCATTCTCATCCCTCAAGCTATACACAGACTAAAATATAGCCTGGGAAAACAGCCGATTAGTGCTCTCCGTGGGGTGGGGGGTGGGGGCATTCGTACGATTTTTAGAACAAGGTTCAGTTGATTCACAAGAACTCTCAATCTGGTCTATTTTCTTTCTTTCTCTCTCTCTGTCTCTCAAACCTTTTCGACGGTTATCCCGGATCTTGACTTCCTTCACTTTTCATAATCCTTGGCATATATGTCAAGCAAGCTCGTAAACGGCGGTTGTTTGAGCAGAGATTGGCGAACTGCAGTTAGCCTTAACAAGACCTTTGTTATACAGCACCCCGTGGTAAACAGTTTACTGAGTATAACAAAACGAAACATACACTCACTAACCTCAAACCAGGAGAGTGTGGCGCTAATCTTGTTGACTGTCCAGGGAGATTCGACCTAAAATATACGTAAGTTTGCCGGGTCAGGTAATCGTTTCAGAGTTCGTCTCAAATGCCATGGACGTATGAGGTTTTCTAATCTCATATTTGCTGTTTTCATAGCACTTAAAACTAAACGAAAAGTCAAGATCAGTTAGCTCGCAGAACCATCAGGAGCAAGCTTACTGTAAGTGTAATAACCCATCAGCCGCTGTCTCAGTTTTTGCAAACTTGCAATCTGATTGGCTCGCGCACTGCAGACAAAAAATCACTTAGAAAAATGCATTTTTGCTAGTCAGTTTTTTCAGTTTTCTCGGTTGCAAAGGGAGTGTTCAATATTTATGTCTTTTTTTTTGGGGGGGGGGGGGTCGGCTAAATCATAGGGGCGGGGGACAAATAAAAAAAAAATGCTTTTGTAGGGGGGTCATCCAAGATAATACCTACTCCTTGGGCCAATGCTTTGTCTCCAGAACACAGGAAACCAGTGTTTTAGAGAGCAGTCAAATCTCAAAAATTGCCGCACTAGCAACATTTAAAAAGAGTCTGCCTTTTTCCTGCATACGCAGGATGGTATTCTGAAAGCTCATGATCAAAGGCACATCCCCATAGGACAGATAATGCATTGGTGTTCAGGAGATTAGTTATATATGCCAATGCTGAGCTCTTTTTCATTCGTTCGTTTATTTTATAGGTGGTCAGTCTAAGTTTTAATTTCATTAATAGGGGGGTCATAAAAGTTTAAAAAAGAGAAGCTGATGAAATGCCGACCCCCCCCCCCCCCCAACCCATAATAACATAAACATAAACATAACATATATTTTATTAGCTCTTTGTACTACATAGGTACATCAGATTGTTGCTAATAAACTTTTAAAGTAGCTAAAAAATATAAAAGTAACTAATTAAAATATTAAGATCCTTGTATCGTGACAGATCTGGCATTCATGCATTCATACACGTATTTTGCAGCTATAGTTGAAACTTCCCTTGAGGGATTGATAATAGTTAAGAAAATATCTTTTTCTGACATACGGCTACTATCTAGGTTAGCAAGAGTTTTTAATTTGAATAAGAAATCATTCCTGATTGCCTCAAACGTTTTACATCTTATTAGGAAGTGCATTTCGTTTTCCATTTCTTTGTTGCAAGTTGGGCATATTCGATCTTCTGGTTTTAAATAGGGCTTAACATGTCTACGTTTCTCAATCTGTAGGCAATGATTGCTTATTCTTAATTTCGTGAATGTAATTCTGTGTTTAATGTTTTTAACAGTATTCAAATAATCTTCGAATTCATACTTTGTTTTGAATGTACGGTAGACCCGTAGTTTGTTGCCCTGGTTTGGGTTTTGCCTTTGATCATGAAATATATCGCTGAGCCAATATTGTAGTTCTATGTCTTTTAATCGTTGTTTAATGCTCTTTAGGAGTCCCCTGTACTCTAGCAAATTATTCTGAAGTACCCATAAATAATGAGCACTCCCTAAGTTCCCCCCCCCTCCCCCAAAGAAAATAAATAAATAAATAATGAACACTCCCCATAAAGTTGATAGAAAAGTGGCTTGGTTCATATTTTAAAACAATTACACTTTTCACTCTTGGTTTCTCAGATCGCCTTTGATAGTGTACTCGGAGCTGCACCCCTCGCCAACTATCTGTCGTTATAGTTCACAACAAAATATTGGCGCGCGCTAATTGGCCAAAAGCGATCACGTGACGTGATAGTTGTCGTCCGCGGAGACAAACTGTCAGGCGATAGTGCCCGCTGAGCACGAAAGACAATTTTGTGTTGAACAATAACGCAAATAGACTGTGTCCGTCTCGGACCTATCGGCTGATAGTTTCCCTTGGAAATTTGATGTTCTTAAAACTAGCTGTTCTTTAAAACTAAAACTGCGTTCTCGGGCTTATATTTGTTTTAAGAACATGAAATTTCCGCGGGCAACTATCAGCCGATAGTTCCTCGACGGACACAGTCTATTGATATACTAGAAACCTCGACGGACACAGTCTATTGATATACTAGAAATCTCGACGGACACAGTCTAATTGTTAAATAGACGATGAATAAACGTATGCAGAACATTAAGAAGTGCACATATACCGTGTTTTCTCCGTCTGTCGTGCGATGGTTGTAGGCATATGCAAATATAATATCCACCAATCCCAAGAGTACGCTAAGTTGAGTATGATCATCCAGCAAGTCTATATACAGTGTTAAGAAGCCTTCTACATTCTAAATTGGAGTCATCTATTAGTTTCTAGATCTCAGCCTTCTGGGGTTGCAAATTGCCGTACTAGTAGAGCAGATTTAGTATAAGTGGGACAAACAACGGCAAACTGTAGCGTTACCGTACTGCAACTTACTGTACCATAACTCTGTCATTTGATTGGATCAGAAAGACAATAACAATGGGAAACCATTTCAATGTCACAGCATGTCGTACAGTAACCGTGCTGTAAGTCATTGCCGTAACTTGCCCACTCATACGAAATCCACTCTATGTCGTACAGTAACCGTGCTGTAAGTCATTGCCGTAACTTGCCCACTCATATGAAACCCACTCTATGTCGTACAGTAACCGTGCTGTAAGTCATTGCCGTAACTTGCCCACTCATACGAAATCCACTCTATGTCGTATAGTAACGGTGCTGTAAGTCATTGCCGTAACTTGCCCACTCATACGAAATCCACTCTATGTCGTACAGTAACCGTGCTGTAAGTCATTGCCGTAACTTGCCCACTCATACGAAATCCACTCTATGTCGTACAGTAACCGTGCTGTAAGTCATTGCCGTAATTTGCCCACTCATACGAAATCCACTCTATGTCGTACAGTAACCGTGCTGTAAGTCATTGCCGTAACTTGCCCACTCATACGAAATCCACTCTATGTCGTACAGTAACCGTGCTGTAAGTCATTGCCGTAACTTGCCCACTCATACGAAATCCACTCTATGTCGTACAGTAACCGTGCTGTAAGTCATTGCCGTAACTTGCCCACTCATACGAAATCCACTCTATGTCGTACAGTAACCGTGCTGTAAGTCATTGCCGTAACTTGCCCACTCATACGAAATCCACTCTATGTCGTACAGTAACCGTGCTGTAAGTCATTGCCGTAACTTGCCCACTCATACGAAATCACTCTATGTCATACAGTAACCGTGCTGTAAGTCATTGCCGTAACTTTCCCACTCATACAAAATCACTCTATGTCGTACAGTAACCGTGCTGTAAGTCATTGCCGTAACTTGCCCACTCATACGAAATCACTCTATGTCGTACAGTATCCGTGCTGTAAGTCATTGCCGTAACTTGCCCACTCATACGAAATCACTCTATGTCGTACAGTAACCGTGCTTTAAGTCATTGCCGTAACTTGCCCACTCATACGAAATAAGCTCTACTTAGTTAAATAAAGTCATATCATGGTATCACAAGGTCACGTACTATTCAGTAAAAGTATGGTTGATTTGTTTGCGGATTTTAACGTTTCTAAGCTAATCCTGAACAATATAACGAGAAACAGAGCTTGATACAACCCTCATCAGTCTCCAATTTAAGATTGCAAATCTGAAGCTCAGTTTTAAATTTCTCAGCTATCGCAGAATTCAAATTCAAGAAGTATATGATTTATTTACCGGCTGGCAGGTCTGTATTGAGAAACAATAGGCCCTTGGTTTTGAAATGTATTAACCAAGACCACAGGTCGATGTCAGTCATTGCGGCCTCGATCGGTAAGTTCATTTCAAGACCAATAACCAATCTTTTGCTCTATTCTCTTTCAACTCGAGATGAATTATTGAACTCCAATAAATTGAGAGCACACACACTAGTTATCATGACCGTGGTCAGAGATAGGAAAAAGCCGCCCGCTCAGAGAACCAATCAGATCGCTCGCGCGCGAACAAAAAATTATGATAGTCTATGTCCAATACCTAAGTTTGCTGTGACGAAAGGCTAACACTCGAAGTGTCAGCAGCAATACTCGAAGTGTCAGCAGCAATACTCGAAGTGTCAGCAGCAATACTCGAAGTGTCAGCAGCAATACTCGAAGTGTCAGCAGCAATACTCGCTTTCCATGGCAGTTACCATACCTTAATCGACTTTCAGTTATTTATACCAGTGTTTACATTTGTATCTTCCCCGCCAAAACAGACCAAATGTATTTTGTCACGTTACTATGGTAGCAAGTTATGTAACTTGTTATGCTGGTATGTTTGTTTTGGTTACGCAACCAACTAATTAAGTAATGGTCCAAATAAGAACTGTAGTGATCTAAGGCAAGGAATGTTAAAAGCCTAGGTGTTAATTTTCTATTATTCTTTCTCGTAATTTCATTGGTTGATACTTATAAATTCAAGAGAAACCCATTGAAATAATGCATTTTCATTCGATATTTTTTTGTGGTTTGAATTTATTATTGATCAAACTAACTATGGTTTAATTTCGAAGAATATCGTGTCTGGGAAAAGTTCTCAAATTTGCGATTGAAAAATCCTTTGTTTTCTCTATATCCGATTGAGTGGATGGTGGCTTCTCTGCGTTTTCACAGAAAAAAGAGCCAATAGCATAAACATACTTTATTTTCGAGATGTAGTTTGGACTGTAGATACAAGCAAAATCGTATGTGGGGGAGGCTCATTGCCTCAGAACAATGAATTCTACTACAGTTGTTACCTGGACCATTACTTAAGCATATTATATATAAGGATGTAGCGTAGTTAGAGTTGCCATCGAAAGCATCTCTCGACTTGCCGTTGTACATGCAATCCTTCATCTCTATATTATTCACTTTAGACCATATAATTAGCTATTGTAATATATTCTACACAAATGTAATACTTGTGTCTATACGGCAAATAAACGATATGCCCCTCCCTGTATAACTGTGTTGTTATCGATAGTTATTTAGTTACAAAATATTTTGTATTCGTTTCACTGCAGAATGAATAGAATACAACATTAGTTTTTACAAGAACTAGTTATCCGTTCTAATTTGTAAAGGATACATTCTTTGTTTGGTAACCTCCTCAGTTTGTCCTTTTCTTGTTCTGTCAGCGGCGCTGGAATAGAAAAAATAAAACAGTTTTAACCAAAGAATGTCCAACACAGTGAAGTAATACTTACAGGCCCCTCCCTCCACAAAAACCAACACGCTAAATGCCAATTCGATCTGTGGTTTAGGCGTTTCAGGTCCCGTTAGAAATTCAGAGTTTGTACACCGAATTTTAACGGGACCTGAAACAACCACAGGGGCTGATCAAAGTCAGGACCGGGCTAAACCACAAATGTTTACCTATGGTCTCATCTGATTGAAGCTTTGGTTTCTTTTTTACTTCACTGAGAATGAAAAGAGAAAATAGGATACTGGTATTAGGTATTTAATGACTAAGTGGGAGGACCAGAGGGGAACATATTGTAATATACGGAAATATCAGTAAATATGGATCAAACTGCACTGATATGCCGGAAATGTCAGTACCTTTTTTCACTAAGCTCTTCTTCTGAGGAACTTGGAAGATTGGAGCTTTGCACCTGAAGTAGAGTTTTAATGCAAAATAATCGCAATATCAATATTAAAGTGCTTGTAACGCTTATTTTTTATCACAAATATCGATTCTACATTAAGTGAAAAGTTGAGTAGTAGAAAATGTTTGGATTTGAGTGCTGCCTCTAGGAGTTATAGAGGTTTATATTTCGAATATGCTAATGATATGATGTCAAACAATTGCAGCTGGTAGAGATCAATGGCATTTTATAAACATCCATGCTATATTTGAAGCTTATATCAGCGATTTTACCAAATATTTTTTTAACAAAATCAGAAAATAGTTTCATTCACAAGAGATTGATGGCATTTTATAAACATCCATGTTATATCTGAAGCTTATATCAGCGATTTTACCAAATATTTTTTTAACAAAATCAGAAAATAGTTTCATTCACAAGAGATTGATGGTGCCCATTTTATAAACATCCATGTTATATCTGAAGCTTATATCAGCGATTTTACCAAATATTTTTTTAACAAAATCAGAAAATAGTTTCATTCACAAGAGATCAATGGCATTTTATAAACATTCATGTTATATCTGAAGCTTATATCAGCGATTTTACCAAATATTTTTTTAACAAAATCAGAAAATAGTTTCATTCACAAGAGATTGATGGCATTTTATAAACATCCATGTTATATTTGAAGCTTATATCAGCGATTTTACCAAATATTTTTTTAACAAAATCAGAAAATAGTTTCATTCACAAGAGATCAATGGCATTTTATAAACATTCATGTTATATCTGAAGCTTATATCAGCGATTTTACCAAATATTTTTTTAACAAAATCAGAAAATAGTTTCATTCACAAGAGATTGATGGCATTTTATAAACATCCATGTTATATTTGAAGCTTATATCAGCGATTTTACCAAATATTTTTTTAACAAAATCAGAAAATAGTTTCATTCACAAGAGATTGATGGCATTTTATAAACATCCATGTTATATTTGAAGCTTATATCAGCGATTTTACCAAATATTTTTTTAACAAAATCAGAAAATAGTTTCATTCACAAGAGATTGATGGCATTTTATAAACATCCATGTTATATTTGAAGCTTATATCAGCGATTTTACCAAATATTTTTTTAACAAAATCAGAAAATAGTTTCATTCACAAGAGATCAATGGCATTTTATAAACATTCATGTTATATCTGAAGCTTATATCAGCGATTTTACCAAATATTTTTTTAACAAAATCAGAAAATAGTTTCATTCACAAGAGATTGATGGCATTTTATAAACATCCATGTTATATTTGAAGCTTATATCAGCGATTTTACCAAATATTTTTTTAACAAAATCAGAAAATAGTTTCATTCACAAGAGATTGATGGCATTTTATAAACATCCATGTTATATTTGAAGCTTATATCAGCGATTTTACCAAATATTTTTTTAACAAAATCAGAAAATAGTTTCATTCACAAGAGATTGATGGCATTTTATAAACATCCATGTTATATCTGAAGCTTATATCAGCGATTTTACCAAATATTTTTTTAACAAAATCAGAAAATAGTTTCATTCACAAGAGATTGATGGTGCCCATTTTATAAACATCCATGTTATATCTGAAGCTTATATCAGCGATTTTACCAAATATTTTTTTAACAAAATCAGAAAATAGTTTCATTCACAAGAGATTGATGGCATTTTATAAACATCCATGTTATATTTGAAGCTTATATCAGCGATTTTACCAAATATTTTTTTAACAAAATCAGAAAATAGTTTCATTCACAAGAGATTGATGGCATTTTATAAACATCCATGTTATATTTGAAGCTTATATCAGCGATTTTACCAAATATTTTTTTAACAAAATCAGAAAATAGTTTCATTCACAAGAGATTGATGGCATTTTATAAACATCCATGTTATATTTGAAGCTTATTAATCAGCGATTTTACCAAATATTTTTTTAACAAAATCAGAAAATAGTTTCATTCACAAGAGATTGATGGCATTTTATAAACATCCATGTTATATTTGAAGCTTATATCAGCGATTTTACCAAATATTTTTTTAACAAAATCAGAAAATAGTTTCATTCACAAGAGATCAATGGCATTTTATAAACATTCATGTTATATCTGAAGCTTATATCAGCGATTTTACCAAATATTTTTTTAACAAAATCAGAAAATAGTTTCATTCACAAGAGATTGATGGCATTTTATAAACATCCATGTTATATCTGAAGCTTATATCAGCGATTTTACCAAATATTTTTTTAACAAAATCAGAAAATAGTTTCATTCACAAGAGATTGATGGCATTTTATAAACATCCATGTTATATTTGAAGCTTATATCAGCGATTTTACCAAATATTTTTTTAACAAAATCAGAAAATAGTTTCATTCACAAGAGATCAATGGCATTTTATAAACATCCATGTTATATCTGAAGCTTATATCAGCGATTTTACCAAATATTTTTTTAACAAAATCAGAAAATAGTTTCATTCACAAGAGATTGATGGCATTTTATAAACATCCATGTTATATTTGAAGCTTATATCAGCGATTTTACCAAATATTTTTTTAACAAAATCAGAAAATAGTTTCATTCACAAGAGATTGATGGCATTTTATAAACATCCATGTTATATTTGAAGCTTATATCAGCGATTTTACCAAATATTTTTTTAACAAAATCAGAAAATAGTTTCATTCACAAGAGATCAATGGCATTTTATAAACATTCATGTTATATCTGAAGCTTATATCAGCGATTTTACCAAATATTTTTTTAACAAAATCAGAAAATAGTTTCATTCACAAGAGATTGATGGCATTTTATAAACATCCATGTTATATCTGAAGCTTATATCAGCGATTTTACCAAATATTTTTTTAACAAAATCAGAAAATAGTTTCATTCACAAGAGATTGATGGCATTTTATAAACATCCATGTTATATTTGAAGCTTATATCAGCGATTTTACCAAATATTTTTTTAACAAAATCAGAAAATAGTTTCATTCACAAGAGATCAATGGCATTTTATAAACATTCATGTTATATCTGAAGCTTATATCAGCGATTTTACCAAATATTTTTTTAACAAAATCAGAAAATAGTTTCATTCACAAGAGATCAATGGCATTTTATAAACATCCATGTTATATTTGAAGCTTATATCAGCGATTTTACCAAATATTTTTTTAACAAAATCAGAAAATAGTTTCATTCACAAGAGATCAATGGCATTTTATAAACATTCATGTTATATCTGAAGCTTATATCAGCGATTTTACCAAATATTTTTTTAACAAAATCAGAAAATAGTTTCATTCACAAGAGATCAATGGCATTTTATAAACATCCATGTTATATTTGAAGCTTATATCAGCGATTTTACCAAATATTTTTTTAACAAAATCAGAAAATAGTTTCATTCACAAGAGATTGATGGCATTTTATAAACATCCATGTTATATTTGAAGCTTATATCAGCGATTTTACCAAATATTTTTTTAACAAAATCAGAAAATAGTTTCATTCACAAGAGATCAATGGCATTTTATAAACATTCATGTTATATCTGAAGCTTATATCAGCGATTTTACCAAATATTTTTTTAACAAAATCAGAAAATAGTTTCATTCACAAGAGATTGATGGCATTTTATAAACATCCATGTTATATCTGAAGCTTATATCAGCGATTTTACCAAATATTTTTTTAACAAAATCAGAAAATAGTTTCATTCACAAGAGATCAATGGCATTTTATAAACATTCATGTTATATCTGAAGCTTATATCAGCGATTTTACCAAATATTTTTTTAACAAAATCAGAAAATAGTTTCATTCACAAGAGATCAATGGCATTTTATAAACATCCATGTTATATTTGAAGCTTATATCAGCGATTTTACCAAATATTTTTTTAACAAAATCAGAAAATAGTTTCATTCACAAGAGATCAATGGCATTTTATAAACATCCATGTTATATTTGAAGCTTATATCAGCGATTTTACCAAATATTTTTTTAACAAAATCAGAAAATAGTTTCATTCACAAGAGATTGATGGCATTTTATAAACATCCATGTTATATTTGAAGCTTATATCAGCGATTTTACCAAATATTTTTTTAACAAAATCAGAAAATAGTTTCATTCACAAGAGATCAATGGCATTTTATAAACATTCATGTTATATCTGAAGCTTATATCAGCGATTTTACCAAATATTTTTTTAACAAAATCAGAAAATAGTTTCATTCACAAGAGATTGATGGCATTTTATAAACATCCATGTTATATTTGAAGCTTATATCAGCGATTTTACCAAATATTTTTTTAACAAAATCAGAAAATAGTTTCATTCACAAGAGATTGATGGCATTTTATAAACATCCATGTTATATTTGAAGCTTATATCAGCGATTTTACCAAATATTTTTTTAACAAAATCAGAAAATAGTTTCATTCACAAGAGATCAATGGCATTTTATAAACATTCATGTTATATCTGAAGCTTATATCAGCGATTTTACCAAATATTTTTTTAACAAAATCAGAGAATAGTTTCATTCACAAGAGATCAATGGCATTTTATAAACATTCATGTTATATCTGAAGCTTATATCAGCGATTTTACCAAATATTTTTTTAACAAAATCAGAAAATAGTTTCATTCACAAGAGATCAATGGCATTTTATAAACATTCATGTTATATCTGAAGCTTATATCAGCGATTTTACCAAATATTTTTTTAACAAAATCAGAAAATAGTTTCATTCACAAGAGATCAATGGCATTTTATAAACATCCATGTTATATTTGAAGCTTATATCAGCGATTTTACCAAATATTTTTTTAACAAAATCAGAAAATAGTTTCATTCACAAGAGATCAATGGCATTTTATAAACATTCATGTTATATCTGAAGCTTATATCAGCGATTTTACCAAATATTTTTTTAACAAAATCAGAAAATAGTTTCATTCACAAGAGATCAATGGCATTTTATAAACATCCATGTTATATTTGAAGCTTATATCAGCGATTTTACCAAATATTTTTTTAACAAAATCAGAAAATAGTTTCATTCACAAGAGATTGATGGCATTTTATAAACATCCATGTTATATTTGAAGCTTATATCAGCGATTTTACCAAATATTTTTTTAACAAAATCAGAAAATAGTTTCATTCACAAGAGATCAATGGCATTTTATAAACATCCATGTTATATTTGAAGCTTATATCAGCGATTTTACCAAATATTTTTTTAACAAAATCAGAAAATAGTTTCATTCACAAGAGATTGATGGCATTTTATAAACATCCATGTTATATTTGAAGCTTATATCAGCGATTTTACCAAATATTTTTTTAACAAAATCAGAAAATAGTTTCATTCACAAGAGATCAATGGCATTTTATAAACATTCATGTTATATCTGAAGCTTATATCAGCGATTTTACCAAATATTTTTTTAACAAAATCAGAAAATAGTTTCATTCACAAGAGATCAATGGCATTTTATAAACATCCATGTTATATTTGAAGCTTATATCAGCGATTTTACCAAATATTTTTTTAACAAAATCAGAAAATAGTTTCATTCACAAGAGATTGATGGCATTTTATAAACATCCATGTTATATTTGAAGCTTATATCAGCGATTTTACCAAATATTTTTTTAACAAAATCAGAAAATAGTTTCATTCACAAGAGATCAATGGCATTTTATAAACATTCATGTTATATCTGAAGCTTATATCAGCGATTTTACCAAATATTTTTTTAACAAAATCAGAAAATAGTTTCATTCACAAGAGATTGATGGCATTTTATAAACATCCATGTTATATTTGAAGCTTATATCAGCGATTTTACCAAATATTTTTTTAACAAAATCAGAAAATAGTTTCATTCACAAGAGATTGATGGCATTTTATAAACATCCATGTTATATTTGAAGCTTATATCAGCGATTTTACCAAATATTTTTTTAACAAAATCAGAAAATAGTTTCATTCACAAGAGATCAATGGCATTTTATAAACATTCATGTTATATCTGAAGCTTATATCAGCGATTTTACCAAATATTTTTTTAACAAAATCAGAAAATAGTTTCATTCACAAGAGATTGATGGCATTTTATAAACATCCATGTTATATTTGAAGCTTATATCAGCGATTTTACCAAATATTTTTTTAACAAAATCAGAAAATAGTTTCATTCACAAGAAGAAAGAAATGACAGAACATTCCCTGGTTGACGTCACATCATTAGCATATCCTGTGACGTCACATCATTAGCATAATGGCAATATAAGCCTTTATAACTCATAGATGCAACACTGAAATCAATAAATATTTCACTTGATGTAAAATCGATATGGATGATAAAAAATAGGTGTTAGAATCACTTTAATTCACAGAACACCTAGTTTTTAGATTACAGCAAGTACAATATTACAAGAACACACCACATGAAGTACCTTTTGTCTTTCCAGTAATTGTTTATATTCTTCATTCCAGGGTGGCTCATGTGCCAAGAAAAGTTGAATTGACTCTTCATCGAAATAATCAGCCCTGAGAAACAAGTGATTAAAGGCTTATTTTAATTCTCTATATAGTATAGTAAATCACATGTGCAATCTCTTGGTAATATGATTAATACAACTATACAAACAATTAATAATGATAATTCTACATTTATATAGCACCTTAATTCTAAACGTCCAAAGGCGCTTTACATAGCTGGAAAACAGGCAAGTTAATTTACAAGAACTATAAACTCTTACGACCTAAGCAATAACTAAACTAATAAAAACTTTCCTTAAATAAATATGCTTTTAACTTAGCTTAGAAGACTCCCACCGAGGGGCATAACTTAATAGTAAGTGGCAACAAATTCCACAGTTTTGGCACAATAACAGAATTAAAAGCCCTTTCTCCATAGCTCTTTAAATTGACTGTAGGAACCTTCAGAAGGAACTTATTGGCTTAAATCTTAAATCTGACACAAAAAATGTGGGCATTTTTTTATTTCTCTTTTCAAAATTGAATTTTATACTTCAGGGCACTTAACTTGTAAATATACCATGTTTGTTGAAAAGGTTTTCAGACTCCAAGTTGTTGCTTAAAAGGAAGATCGGCTTGCAGAAATGTTTGTTTGGCATGCACTTGCAAATTTAAAAAAATGAGCATTAAGTTCAAGCACTGTACTTCAGAGTCTGTTCAGTCTCTTTAAATTGGAAGAAAACATTGACAGGTGTATAACTGTCATGGGCATACAATGTAGGTAGACATTAAGTTCAAGCACTGTACTTCAGAGTCTGTTCAGTCTCTTTAAAGTGGAAGGAAACATTGATAGGTGTATAACTGTCATGGGCATACAATGTAGGTAGACATTTTTCATTGTAAGCCCAAGTGTGGTACATGATCATATTGCACCACAATATTAAGGTGCACTAATCGGATCAATCACGGTTTCTGGGAAACTACCCACCCACCCCACCCACCCCTCCCTCCCATGGGTATGCATAGCTAATAATTATTAATTATTAACCATTAAACTACCCACCCACACCTCCCTTGGATATGCATAGGTAATTAATGATTAACCATTAAACTACCCATCCACCCCTCCCTCCCTTGGATATGCATAGGTAATAATTATTAATGATTAACCATTAAACTATCCACCCACACCTCCCTTGGATATGCATATGTAATTAATGATTAACCATTAAATTACGTATACCCACCCACCCATCCCTCCCTTGGGCATGCATAGCCGTCCCCAAAAAGAAGGATCCCTTTTTAGAATGATTGATATCTAACAAAAATAACCTAGGTTGAAAAAAATAAACTAGTTTGAAAAAAATAACCTACTAGGTTTAAAAAAAAACTAGGTTGAAAAAAATAAACTAGGTTTAAAAAAAAAAACTAGGTTGAAAAAATTAACTAGTTTGGACAAATTTAACCTGAAGTTTTTTTGACCTGCAACATATATAAACAGTCTCCAGGGAAAATATTGAAAATCCTTTCAATCAAGCATTGTGAGGGAAGTTTAACTCAACAGCCACCAACCGAGCGATTACTCGATACATGCGCAGTACCATGACATAGCCCCTTTAAACTTAGGGTGAAATGGGAGGGGGTTCCCAGAAACCGTGATTGATCCCACTACTCTCAGGTAGATTTTGAAAATCTAGGTACTCCTGAATGTAGGGTCAGTTTCAGCCATTGGGATTGCGGGCTCACAGAAACCCCCACGGTTGGAGACCGAGCCTATCCTGAATGGTGCTTCCTGCATTTTGAAGTGAAAGTTAAAGGAAGGAGACTAGACTGTAAAGAACAACTTGTAAGACTGTGCTTACTGGCTTAAAGGTTAAGTCACTTAAGCTAGTACAGTCCATAAACGATTACATTCATGCAAAATCTCTTCTAATGCAAGAGAGACTGTGCACAGTAAAACAGGCTTTTCAGTGATATTGGTGGACTCACAAGTAGTGATCAGGGTCAAACTTGAAATCCTCTGCCATTAGTCTTGCTGCTCTTCTTTCAACTGATGTTGTAGATTCAGGATTAGTGATATCAGCTATTTCATGTAGCTCTTCCTGCAATAAAAGCAATACAAGAAGTATAACCAGACAGCAATACACTATAACAATGACAGTGACATATTATGTGAAATAAAATAGAGAATAATATATTGGAGCACAGATATATGGAATTTATCTTTGAGTATTCAACTCGATATCTCATGAGTGAGCACAGCTAATGAGTGAAAATTAATATTGAGCTCAGCATGAGAAGATAAATTTCAAAACTCCAAGCATCCATGTATTATTCTGTTTATTTTATAAACAATGGTATTAGCACAAAATACTGTTTAAATTTTATTGCCCAATTAGGCAAGATTGGCTGAGAGGTGATATCAACACATGTAATATTATTGTATTTTCATGTGTGTTCAGATACAATATTTCTCAGTGGTTGAAATGTTGTAAAACACTGTCATATTAATAACATGTAGTTTATAGAATAAAGATGTTTATAGAATAGATCATTGCCTTAAATGTACAAATTGACAAAATTACGAAAATAGTAAGCTTAATACATGTATAAACTATAAGTTGTAGTCCCTCTTGTATTGTTTAACCAAGGTTCAATACACAATGCCTTGTTTTCTTCAGCACCCTGGGGGTTATTAATTAATTAACTACTAACCTGCCTTCTCTCAAATACTCCACTCTTCTGATTACCAAAGCCATATTGTGCTCCTTCTAAGTTCACCTTGATGTCATCCTGAGGAACACAACTAGCTGTAAGCATTTGTGCAATAAGGCCAAACAAAATAAATGTTATGTTTCCGGTAACCAGACCAGACCTGGATGTTTTCATGCCAACCTCAAACTTTTTAGTGCTATTTTCCAAGACTTGAAACAGATAAAATAAACATACAAATATAAAACATATTAATAAAAAACAATGAGAACTGCATATTAAACAACAACTTCTTGTTACAGTGTGTCTTCAGCATGATAGCATGACAACAATGTAAACACAGGAAGAACTCACAAAACAAAACAATTCCAACCTGGACTTTTTTCAACTCGTTACCGGAAATGCAACATTTATTTTGCTTGGCCTAAAATAACTTGAGTATCTCAAACAAAATAATTTTATATGCCTTATATTGGGTAAGTGTTCACATCATGATCAACCCTCGGACTACACATAATTAGCTTTTTAGTCACCTGGGCCCATGTGTTTGAAGCCCAGTTAAGCTAATTCAGGATTAAATAACTAAAGGTAATCGGCCAGCTTTGTATGCTGCAACAGCACAATACCATGCTAAAATAAATGCTATTATTGGTATTGTTTTTGTGCCTGTTATTGTTAATGGTTTGATTGAATTTTTAACTGGTTGAATACTGATTCTGGCTTAAAATCTATTGTTTGATGAGGATTGAGTAGTGTATTTCTAATAATTATTGTACTCCTGGATTGGAGAAAGGCACCTTTTCCCAGGAGAAACTCACCCCTGAGTTAAAAGTAATGCTAATGAGGCATCGAACAACTACATTGTAACAAGTCCTGGTCTCATCACCCAAAGTTTGTACATGTACATCAGTCGAGGTGTAAGTAGGCAATGAATTTTACAGTGTGACATCACACATATATATCTATGGTACTAAATACATGAATTAGATTTGCGAGTCAAAAATGACACAACTAGTGCTTCAAATTTAACATTTTATCATTACATGCCTGATATGCAGTACATTTGTACATTATTAATGATTCAGTTAACTGTTGTGTTGAATGGCAAGGAATGGAAAAAGGTGTTAAATTTCTATTCTTCTTTCTTGTAATTTCATTGGTTGATACAAAAGCATCAAATAATATATTTTCATTAATTAATTTTGAAGTTTTAAATTTTTTTTTTTATCAAATCTATTTAACTAATAATGGTTTAATGTTGGGGAAAGTTCTCAAATTTGTGAATGAAAGATCTTTAATTTGTTTTCTCCCTTTCCAATTGGCTGGATGGTGAGATTTGAGTTTTCACTCTGAATTTCTGACGAGACCTGAAACAACCATAGGAGCTGATCAAAGTCAGGACCTGGCTAATCCACAGATCAAATTGGAATTTAGCGTGTTGGTTTAGGCAGAGGGAGGAAAACCAGAGAACCCAGAAAAAAAAACTTGAGATACCAACAACTCAACTCACATATGGTACCACCTCTGGGAACCCAACCTTGGTCACAGAGGTGAAAGGTGAAGTGCTTAACCACTGCACCACCCTGGCTCCCCACAGTAAAAAAAGAGCTATTACCATATCATAAACTTATCCTTTATTTTCTGCATATAGTTTGGACTGTACACACCTCAGACAGCACTTAAGCAAAATCATATCTGGGGATATGCCCATTGCCACAGCATATTGTCTTTTGCTACAGCTCTTAGCCAGAGCTACATGTATACTAATATACATGTATACTAATAATTCATGTACATACAGAATGACTGTGTAGAATATGTTGTCGTAATCAAGTATATTAAGTTCAATTTCTATTTGAAGAAGGGTCTACCTCAGGAAGACGTTGTTCAATCTCCCAGTCAAAGTCACTGCTGTCATCACTGTCATCATCTCTTTGAATGGATGAGGTGGTCTCTTCTGTACTATCCTCCTCTAAAATCAAAATTTCAACCATTCTTATGGGCATTTGCCATTTACATGAACCGACTGGTCTGATTGGCCAGTTCTCAAATGGAATGTGTCAGTTCTAAGAACTGGTTTGGGACAGACTGGAGGAGAGAGTGACCTGCCAGTTCTATCCCACAACACATAAAATTAGAGACCAAAGAAACACACAATTTTAATTTACAAAATACAATAGCTGGAAAATGGATAATTGGATAAATGGAAATTGCCCTTTAATACATAAACAATGCATCGGTGACTTACAGATACAATACCACACAAACTAACTAGTGCATACATGTATGATTGAATGTGATTGCAGCTACAATAACACACAAACTAGTACATACATGCAGGTAACGAGCCAGGCTGCGCCATTGCAGCATTCCCACTTTAAAAAAAACATTTGTCCCTTGAAAAAAATACAATAATGGTCAAATTGACCCGCTTTGTCCGCTTCCAAAGGAAATTAAATACCAGATCACTTGCAAAAACGCCACATTGTCCCTTATTCTGGCTCAATTTCTGTACATACCCTGTACATGTATGATTGAATGCGATTGCAGCTACAATATCACACAAACTAGTACATACATGTATGATTGAATGTGATTGCAGCTACAATAACACACAAACTAGTATTACATACATGTACGATTGAATGTGATTGCAGCTACAATACCACGTGCAAACTAGTACATACATGTATGATTGAATGTGATTGCAGCTACAATACCACACAAACTAGTACATACGTGTATGATTGAATGTGATATTGCAGCTACAATACCACACAAACTAGTACATACATGTATGATTGAATGTGCATGATTGCAGCTACAATATTATGTGCAAACTAGTACATACATGTATATGATTGAATGTGATTGCAGCTACAATATTATGTGCAAACTAGTACATACATGTATATGATTGAATGTGATTGCAGCTACAATATTATGTGCAAACTAGTACATACATGTATATGATTGAATGTGATTGCATTTTTATAGCTCATAAATTACAGGAGCATCCTAAGAACGCACAATTTTATTGGCTAAAAGACTTGATCTCGGAATGCATAATTTTCTTATAACTGTATGCCTGATCAGAGAACACTTTATATAATTATAGAGCAAATAGAAGGTTTTCATATGGCCTATACAAAATAGTGCACTTTCAAGGTCTTGAAAAGCTGCTTTTAAAATGCACTCGCGTTCTGCTTTCAATACCTCGAGTGTGCATTATTATTTTTATAGAGCATGGATAACCATCTTCTATTTGTTAAATATTATATCATACAATACTCCACAAGGGATACAATACAACCTGTACAACATGATCTTTCAACATTCTTTAAACTGTCAGTACTAACCATCAATTACTTCAACCAGTGGCTGGTTGATATTTGGAGCCTTTTTCCTGGGAGCCAAGAGGGTTGTCAACATATCAAGACCCTCAAAAACCTGCCCTTGATGAACTTTTGGTAGCTTGACAGTGAATGTTCCTGGAATGAGGTAAATATGAGTTATTATTGGCTGAGAGGTCCATAGAGACACTTAAAACTGTGCCTGAGGACAGAATGAGTCTCCCATGCAGTCTCCCATGGTAGTCTCCCATGGGTATCTAAAAAAATTAAAAGAAAGCTATTCAAAATAGATTCTCTCAAGCGCAAAGCAATCAAAAGATTTTGTATGAACAAATGTATGAATATCTCTTGAAGGAAAATATTTTATCCAAACATCAGTTTGGTTTTAGACGTTTCCATTCGACAACCACTGCATTACTGGATTGTACTAACGAATGGTATATTAATATGGACCGGGGACTTTATAATCTAGCTGTTTTCCTCGATTTAAAGAAAGCATTTGATACCATAAATCATGGAATAATAATTCAGAAACTTCAAATGTATGGCTTTGGAGAAAAAGCACTTAACCTTTTACATTGTTACCTGACAGACCGAACACAAAAGTGTCAGTTGCAGGGCATGTTTTAAAATCAGAGAATTTTTTTTGTGGTATTCCTCAAAGATCCATTCTTGGCCCTCTCCTGTTTATTATTTAAATAAACGATTTGCCAAATTGTTTTAAGCACACAACATCTAGAATGTTCACTGATGACACTATAGCTTGACAGCTTTTGGTGAAACACTAAATGAAACAGAAGAGAGAATAAACGAGGACCTGATAAATGTTAGAAATTGGCTGTCTGCTAACAAACTCAGCTTAAATATAGCCAAAACCGAGTATGTCTTGATTACCTCAAAACATAAGATAAATAACGTACATGTAGATGTCCAACCAAGAGTTATCATAATCAACCTGTTAATAGAGTAAAGAACTATAAAGTACTTGGAGTACAGATCGACGAATCCCTAACATGGGAGAAACACATAGAGTACATTGCAAGTAAAATTTCATCTGGAATTGGGGCTATTAGAAAACTTAGAGAATTTGTCGATCGAGACACTCTTGTATCAGCTAGTCTACAATGCTCTAATTCAGCCTCATTTTGACTGTTGTTGCGAGGTTTGGGATTCGTTGGGTAAAGATCTAAATGAACGTCTCCAGAAACTTCAAAACAGGTCAGCCAGAGTCATCATGAATTTCAGAAATGTAGCTGGCCAATCAAGTTTGGCTCTAAACGCGCTTGGATGGACATCTTTAGATGAGCATAGTGCACAAATGAAGGCCAGACTCATGTACAAAATGATTCACAAATTGGCGCCCCAAAGACTGTGTAATATTTTTCAAAATTTAAACTCAAAAACTGATTACAATCTAAGAGGATCCTCAACTAAGCTTTTTATTCCTAGACCTAGAACCAATTTTTTTTAAGAGCTTTAGCTATAGCGGAGCTCAAATATGGAATAAGGTACCAGAGGGCATAAGGGCTTCAAACTCATATGAATCGTTTTGTAACAAACTATCCTCCTCAGGCTTTACTTTTAGAAGTTAGTAAGTGAAAAACCTAGTTATTGTGCATATAAATATATTATTAAATTTTTTATTGCCTTTGTGTATTATATTATTTTTTTATATTACCATATAGATTACTTTATCAATTATTATTAGCATTTAGGATAAGTAAAAGTATTAGTAATTATAATCAGATATTGATATGTTTAAAATTTTAATGCACGACTCTCTTGGAAATCATCTTTTAAGTTGAATGAGGCCAGCATGTTTAAATAAAGTTTGATCATCATCATCATCAGAGACAGCAACAAAATCAACTGACCGACTTACATGTCACATACATGACCTTACCCTGCTCAAAGAGACCCAGGCCTCAGTGGCATGTGAAAAACTATTTTCCACTTACTGTAAACACTCACAGATAAGCCGCACTCGCAGGATTATTAAAGCCACACCCTGAGTTCAGAAGCTATAATTTCGTACAAAAGTTTTTTTGCAAGAAAATAAAAAGTTGAGAAAGCGGCATGATATTTCTAGCTTCATCGAATGTAACTTTCATCAAATATTCAACAAAATTTGCCACCCCATTAAAGCACTATTTAAACAGTGAAGAAACAGTGGACCATTTACCACACATCCAACTAATTTTCTTGCTCATAGAACAACTGATATAACTGTTAAAGTTACAGTCCTACAGCAACACTGTGAGTTGTTAATTTATGGACATTTCTGGAGGTTTATTTTCTAGATGTTCTCACAGATAAGCCACACCCCTGATTTAGAATAAAGATTTCTGGTAAAAAGGTGCTGTTTATATGTATCTGCGAGTGTTTATGGTACATTGTATTTTCTTCCTCAGCCAAAACGTAGCTCCAAATTTGAAAGCGTAAAACAGTGTTATTATTAATAGTCATGTAATATTTGTGATGTTGAAGGAAATAGATAAACACTATCAACTGCACCAATTAAACTATACACAAACTCTTTGCAGACCTTTTTCAATATCATATGTGGCAGATTCTCTTCCATTTTCAATAACATCTCCAGGAAGGTGAAGTCTATGATAAAAAAAATAGCATTCTGTTAAGTACTGAGTTTAGTCTTAAACAAATTAATATTTACATGTACATGGCAATATAAACATCAATCATACAATGTACATGTACAATCCATGTAGACAAAGAACAAACCAGAGTCTGATATTTAATAGTTGGCAAATGACCATTATTTTAACCTGACTTTCATACTCACCAGATCTTATGCCAAATATTGTAAAATATTATTGAAGGGGTCCATGCAAGTGTAACTTGTGACTAGCTTCCAAATTCTCCCTTAGAAAACAGAGAATATAAAGGAGATTTCTGAAATATGATCAGTACAATGTAGTCACTTATGCTGTTCTTGCATGGTTCCCTTCAAACACAACTCAAAATAACAGAAATCTGCCTTCTGCATTTGCGCAAACAAATGCAATTGTTGGCATTAAGTATATTTTTCCCAGATCCGAGTGTTTAAAAAATGAAAGACTTTCAAGATATATTTAACAATACATGCATGCATCAGTGCCATATATATTGAAGCAGTATGTGTGCATGAATATTAAAGAGATATTTTCTTGTCCATTTATTAATTGGGCACTTGTTTATCCAAAAATATGTCTTAGTTTGTAGAGTATAGGAAGCAACCTCACAAAGGTTTTGGCCTTAAGCACTATTGTAAACCCACCTTGAAAGTTTTGACTCACTGCTGAGAACAAGGTTCTAGGGGGTTTGAATAATTGTCTCCCCCTCCACCCATGCATGGGGCCCACCCTGTAGGATATGGTTCAAGCTGTTTTAGGGAAATCATTATTGATCTTCAAAATAAATTTAGACGTAACAAACCACTGTAAAAATGCCATTGGAATAGATCTATAACATCATTAAAGGCTGTTTTTCAAGTGGTGCATTGTGCAGCCAAACGGAAACCATGCATGCAGTCCCAGCTGGAAGCCCTAAAATAGGATACCAATTTTCAGGGTCAGGTCTGAAAATGCATATGGAAAATCATGGAGTTTGATCTGAAACAGCCGGGTAACCATTATGAGAACCAGCCAAAATTCCAGGGAGTATCCCCCCCCCCCCCTCCCAACTCTCCAAAAAGATTATATTAATCTAAACTCTCAGTGATGTAAACCATAAAACATGTATTGGCTAGGATGCTTAAACTGACAGGAAAGTTTATCTCACCTACTTTTAGTCAAATTAAAAAAATATACTTTTCATTGGGAATTTAAAAATTAACACATTTATAGCCTGCAGTGGAGGTGTTTTATTTGCTATATTAAATTTTGAATGATGGAAGAATGGAATGAGGACAAAAAAAGGAAGGTGGGGGAGGGCAGGAGAAGGGGAAAAAATCCTTAATCTCAGCTACCTCATGTATCTTTCCCCTTCTCCTCCCCTCCCCTCCCCTCCCCCCAATCTTCCTTTTTTTGTCCTCACTCTATTCTTCCCTCGTTCAAATATAGCACAGCTGCCCAAATAGAACTTGTGAAACAAGCACAAAATATTAATGCAATTAACATAATTATGCAGAATCAGTATCATAGGCACAGAGACGGTGTATGTTGCTTGAATTTGTGCTTGCTTTGCAAGTGTGAACCACAGCCTTAACGTTTAATCTACCTCAAGAAATAAGGCTTCACATAGAACTTAAAATCTCTCCCATTGATGAAGAAGTCAACCTCTGATATCTGTAACATGAAAATTAAGATAATGCGTGAGCACCTAACATGTAGAATACATGCACCCACCCATACTACCATACACAACCACGTACAGGTGCATGGAATAACTAATATATTGTTAGTGATTGTTACCTTGAATGTTACTAGAATTTGAGGGCAAGAATTTGAATACACTGCTGGCAGTTTATTAATCTGGTAGGTCGCCTCAGTGGCATGTCTTAATAATACTGCTAAAGTCCTTTCTTTTAAATCAACCGCCATGTCTGCTAAATTAAGAACGATACAGGCACCTAGTTATAAATATATCTGCAGACTCTAGACCGGCACGTGTGAATTATCACTTGACACTAGCACAATTGAAGGGCTGTGTGCAAAAAGGGCATTTATAAGTGTCTCCTGATCACATTCTAAATTCTCCTTCAATTACTTTTTTTTTTAAGGGAGAATTTAAAACGTGATCAAGAGTCACTTATGCCCTTTTTGCACAATATTACATACAGAACCATGCTCCTGTGTAATGCATGATGTACATGTAAATGATAATGTTTGTAAATAAAAGGTTCTTAATAAATGTTCTGCTATCAAAACTGTCCATATCACAGAACGGCAATGGTGTAAACTAGTATGGACTCTAGTACTTGCTCTAAGTGAGCTAACTGATGTTTAATTGCAAGAGGGAGTAGAGGTGGGAGCAGGAGCAAAGGGGGGGATGGGTGTGGGAAACTTTTCCTTCTAGAAGCTTGCCGCAAGGAAAACTGACTGACAGCGTGCCAGAGATACGAGGTACAAGAACTGGCAGCTTGGCCGTGATTGGTTGAAGGAATGACAGCCACGTGCACTGACAAATATGATTGGTTACCAGGGAACTGGTGCGTGATGGAGGGGAACCGAGAACGAACTTTGACTGGGAAGCTGTTTCCCACCTCTATTCAAATTGTATAATTATACACAATGGGCTGTGGTTGGTCATTAACTACAATTTATGCAAGCATAAATTTGCTTGATCACTCAATACTACTAGTCAGAGAAGCTACAGGCCTATGGATGGTTATTAAGTTCTGTGAACTACTTTCAGTCCTATCAAAACGACAGACGTCAGTTTGTCTTACTTGGCAGTAAACAGTCATCATGACATTTGTTTGCCATGGAGTCCCTCATCGTTCAATACTGGGTCCTCTATTGTTTATCATGTTCATAAATGATCTACCTCTATATGCTGGATCCTCCAACATTGATCTAATTATGCAGATGACACTACTCTAACATCTTCAAGCAATTATGTCTCAACTTGTTACAAGAGTCTCTCAATAACTCAATCACAGAAGTTGTGGGCTGGGCAACTGCCAACAAGTTGCCTACCAACAAGAGCAAAACAAAGGCTTTACTTGTCACTGGTAAGACAGCCTTCCTTCTAAGATCGAGGAAAATCCAACCATAAGTGTTAACAGAACAGTACTTGAATTGGTATCCAGCTTAAAACTCCTGGGTGTTGAAATTGACAGAGAACTATCTTTTCACCCTCATGTTGCTCATGTATATAGCAATGCAAAAAGTATCACAGCGCATTGCTATTCTAAAAAAGATAAAATCATGTTTACCATTGAAGCAGAAGTTACTATAATTATTATAATGCAATGAATTATGTGAACATTATATGGACCAACTGTGATAAAGAAAGTTTAGGTATAGGATTCTGAAGCTGCAGAAAAGGACTATGAACACTCTCAGGCTCCTAGAATCCAACTTTTTAATAGTCTTAAGTGGTTACCATTTTATGAAGAAGCTTTTTTTTTTCTTTCTTTAAAAAAATAATAATATTATTTAACAAAACATATTACATACATACATTTACATATACACCAAGTAATACTACAATTATACCTAATACTTACATATAATACAGGGCATACGTTACTTACAGTGTTCTCTGGTTACCATTCAAATTTATTTTAACTGTCGTAACTAATTAACTGTGACTTTCAAATTAGAAAGGGAACTAGTTTCCCCCACTTTTTATATGAATGGCAATTTTTCCATTTTTCTCTGCTATGGATTTTTCAACGTCATGATATTAAAAAATATTAATTATTAATATTTCATTTTTTTAATAAAGTCTTCCAGCTTTGGTGTTTTTCCCCGAGGCCTAACTTTATATAGCATGAGCTTATAGATATAAAGAATAAAATTAACTAGAGTAATATCCTGCCCTTGATCCATACCTAATATTATAATGCCAGCATTTAAGGGTAGTAGTATTATATCACTACTAAAAAGCCAACTTTCCAGAACAAAAAAATGCATCATAGATTCTTCTTCTAAACCACAGAAGGAACAATAGGACTATCAACCAAATGAAATCTATGTAGGTCCTTGTTTAAATACAGACAATTATTAATTAGTTTGTATTGAAAACTTCTAAGGTACGATTCAATTGTCGTTTTATGAATACATATGTATACTGATTTCCAATCAATTTCTTTTACCATAAGTCTATTTTCCAGCGTGGATTGAGAAGTTGGTGTTTTAGCTTTTTTAGATAAAAACATATTATACAAAGTCTTGCTATTTAATTTGTGTAATTGATAAGATGTAGCATTTAAGCGTACTATTATGTCAGAACTGGCTTCATTATTATCAATGGGATGAGAGGATCTCAGGATTGCCTTCCATTTCTGAGGTAATTAGCATGAATGATTCCAATGAATCATTTATGAAGAAGCTATTAAAATTAGCTAAATGCTGCTTAGCATATAAATGTTTAAAAGACCAAGTGCCTATTTATATTAAGGAGATGCTAAAGCTTAACAGCGAATGGCACACACATAGCACTCGGTACGGTAATCTCAACTTAGTTAGTCCAAAGTTTACTTGCAAGACTGAATGTGGTCAAACTTTTACAGTAACAACATGCCAAAGTATATGGGACAGTTTACCTTTAGAATGTAGAAATATTAACTCTTATGCAGCATTTAGAAGCCATTATTGGAACATGTTATTTAAAGAGATGCCCGAGTGAAAAACACATTTGGGCTCAAAAGCATCCTTTAGATGTACTTTGTTCAGAAAATGTATTAAAATTTGATAAAACTTTTTCAGAGTTGAGAATGAGCCCCTCAAAGTTGGCCCAGCGATCGAGAAGACCTGGGTACTGCCATCTTGTCAACATTAATTCCTGTGACGTTTTTTTCGTCACTTCGTCCCACCGGAGTCTTGCAGTTAACTTGTAGCGACTTGTTTTCCTTGTATAATTTTCACACGCTTGGAATTAGAGTAGATTTTCATCGATATGGCAGAGCCATTTCGTACTAGAACAAAAATATGATGAAGACGATATTGTGAGAGAAGTTCAGAAGACTGTGAGGACGAAGAAAAGCATGTGGAAGGCGAGAATATCAGACAAACAACAAAAGGTGACTACCGAGCTAGTGCAAAACTGGTGTTGTATACGTGCTATGATGTAAAGATTGATCGCTGCGTGTGTTTTTGTATGGAACTTGTCAGCCTTAAACGCAAGGTACTATCCCTTTAAGGAACAGCAGTTTTAAAATCATTTTTTACATGTACTGTAGGTTAAGTGACCATTTTTATTCGGTTTTATCAACTTTTTTATCATGTACTATTTTGTTGTTAGGGTTTTACACTCGTTCTCAATAACACGTGCAGGTTCGAAATTGAATTTCCAACGGAAAACGTCAATTTGGTGGATGTCACTCAACTATATTTCTATGGCAACACTGGTCTGCATGCTAAATAAAACGTCGCCATACAACTCCCAGATGTGGAGGAAACATAAATAGTGTAGGAGGTCAACGAAATCGTAAGTAATTTGAGGCGACATAGGTAGAGATATGGCGGATACTAAGCCGAAAAACGATTGTTATTTGCTTGAATTCCTCACCGAAATGTCAGTTGAGAGTGGAGAGCATTGCCGATAATCCATGTCCTGAGAGTTTTAAAAAATATATTTGCCCTGTCGAATGTTGTATCCATGCCTGGAGCTCGTCGAGGTAGAGCTCGAGGGTATTGCTCGATAAAACCTCTTATAAGGAGCATATCTGCAACTGGATGAATAAAAATAACTATAATTCTTTTTCCAAGACCTTTGAAGCTATATAAACAATCAGATTTCTTATACACAAACCGCTCGCTCACACAAAGTTTATGCGATTTCCCTATTTTGATCTTATACACAAACCGCTCGCTCACACATAAAGTTTATGCGATTTCCCTATTTTGATCTTATACACAAACCGCTCGCTCACACAAAGTTTATGCGATTTCCCTATTTTGATCTTAAACACAAACCGCTCGCTCAACACACCGAGTTTATGTGATTTCCCTATTTTGATCTTATACACAAACCGCTCACTCACACATAACGTTTATGCGAGTTCCCTATTTTGCAAACCCTTGGCTCTAAGCATGATTACTCTCCATCTAAGCGACTTTGGGAAAGACTGCCACGTTTATAAAATGCTAGTTTCCCGAATTTACTCACACAACGGTTCACTTCAAACTCCATGGAAACCGTTTGATTGACATCCACCAGAAACGACTTCGAAGTCAGGAGTTTCGTTTCGAACCTGCACGTGTTATTGAGAACGAGTGTAATGATTTAATTTTAAACAATAATTGGTTTGCTTATATAAAGTTTCTCATCTATGATCCAATTCCATGTATTTATACTGTTAATGTTCTATTGTAATAAGTATTTTTATATAATTTAATAGCTATAGAGGGCCACAGGTTTGTTAGGTGCTATACCCCTGGGGACGTGCTGCTGGTTAGGGTACGGTTTTTGAGACCTCGAACCATGTTACAAAGAGAGGAAATGCAGCGAAAATGCAGCGAAAATGCAGCGAAAATGAGTGGAAATGGGCAAAACTGAAAATCTGCCATGGCGAGTGAAAATTTATCGAAAGGAACCGCTTTCATCATGATGAGTTCACTTCAAAGGATAAATTTGCTGGAAGTAGTGATCCTGGGTGTCTGGTTATTTTCCACCTACTAAGGCTCAAGTGGAATTTTGGAGCACTTCTCGTGGAAATATGTGGGGTAAGATATGCGAACCCTGCAAAACTGAGGGGGGAGGGGTGGAAAATCCTATGCCTTTCCTGTTCATAATGGAACCCTGTTGATTATAGCCATCACAGAATCAAAGACAATGACAAATGATTTCGGTATGAGATAAAACTTGAAAACACACCAAGAGCGGCGAGAGAAGAGCATAACACTAACTAACAGCAACCGGCTCCCTGAATGAAACTAGAACTTGTTGTTTTTCTATCAAGAACCACGAGGAAAATAACTCAAGTAAGTACACTCTTTTTAAGTCGAACAGTTCCAAAATTTGTAGGACAAGGTCTTGTTGTGATATTTATTGCTCTAAGTAGACGTTATTTCATTGTGAAAGTTTGTGATTCACGAGGACCGAAAAAGGCAACCCAAAACTCGTAAGTAAACTTTGTTTGTGAAGGCTTATGGATTAAAAAAAGCTTCACGATTAGCCATACTTATTTAGTTGCTTCTTTAGTGGGGTTTGGAAAAGCTTTATCTTTCATATTATTTATTTCTTCGTGAGAAACATCGGTAAATATGCGAGTGACCATTTTGGTAAATGCCTTGTATGTTATATTCACCTCCAGGCACTCTACAGGTGAATATAGCGACGTATGACATAATTCTCGACCAATCAGAGCATGCATGGGGGATCTCTATATTCACTGATGAAATTATACTAATTAACAATAATTATTCACCGACACTGAGGTGAATAATTGTTTTAGTATATACCACACATTAGTGAATAGCCAGTGCCAAACATTTTTTTAAATTTTCTGTCAAATGGACAAAAACTTGTGCAAGGTGATCGCTGCTTCGCTCGGAGGTGAAATTATGAAATCATATTCACTGTTTGAGTAGCAATTCAGAGCGCATGAAAAGTGATATTCACTGGTGTGGTATATACTAATGTATCAGTCAATTCCAAACCTGTGCATCCCCCCCCCCGGGCCACCCCCGGGCATTTGATCAGAGGCTTGCTCCCGAGGGTGGGGAATTTGACAAGTACCTAGGCCCTCAGGGGCAGGCATTTGACAAACAGTGGGGGTAGGGGGTGGGGCATTTGATCGGTGTTTAAAAAATACTTCTGTCTGTCTACAAATTCACATCAAAATGGAGAACGTACATGTCTTTGAGGACTGCCAGGATAAGGATTGCGCATTTGTAGAGGCCTGGTTTGAAAGAGTGAACCTGCCAAATTTGAAGGCCACTTTCAGAGGTAAATTGTTTATGTTAAAACCTATAAACTACTGTATGTTGTTTTCCTTTGCTTCGTGAACTTTGACCGACTGCGTGATATTAAGTGCGTGATATTAAGTGCGTGACATTTATATACTTTATAATATATAAGGTTTGTTTTTCTGCGACCCTAGACAGCGTGTGAGTTAAAAAGATAATTATTATATCGGTAAATTTCATGCACGGGTTTGGAATTGACGGATACATAATATTCGATAGTCAGCCGATATTGCACCTAAATGCAGTTGTGTTAACCTTATGCGCTGTTTGGTAAAGTTACCTGACATATGGCCCTTTGCACTTTACGTCATAGCTGCCATGTTAGTGTACAGTTAACAATAGATTCCTTGTTAGCTTCTTTTGTTCTGTACACCAACATGGCCGCCAGGCCCTTTGTCATTTGAATCTCTGGGGATTGAATGCAAACCATCTATAGGGATGCCTGACATATAGGGACGCCTGACATAACCCTAACCGTTTTCCTATATAACGTCCCTATATGTCAGGCGTCCCTATATACCAACCAATTAATGCAACCCTTCTGTATGACAGTGCTATAATTATAAATACAAACTATGATGTACCTTCACGTACGGCGTTCTAATCAGGACCGTCACAAAATTCTCGTCCTGGCTCAGCTCAAAATAAGGAGTTAGCATTGCTCGTAATTATCTGTAGTAGACTACCCTTCTCAGTTTGTAATCTGTAACGAAAAATGTGGAGAAAATTCATCTCCTCGGCGACAGCATGCAGCACGTAAGAGTTCCTAAGGAGAGGAATCGCTCACTTAATTAATTCATGAAATGACCATATAAACTAACATAAATTAGCAGTGGTTTTAAAATGTACAATTTTGACAGCATTTGAGCGACGATGGTTGTTTAGTGTAGTGGTTGCGACGTTTGCCTTACAAGTAGTCGGCAGCGAGGTTCGAGTTCCAGAAAATCTCTCAAATTTTTTTTACCTCACCATTTTCTTCAGATTTTTTTGTTGAGAACCCTAGCTCTAGGTGGGTAAGATCTTGTTTACTGACCGGTTAGGTTTTTTTTATTTTTCAGGGTAGGATTTTAGTTAGTTTATATTGTCATTTCATGAATAAATTAAGTGAGCGATTCCTCTCCTTAGGAGCTCGTGCAGCACGTTGCGTCCGCCATCTTGGATTCTCTTGGTGCCCAGGCTTACGCGCATAATCACAGGAGCCCAGGCAACACGTTCTCCCCGTTGAATTCACAACTATCCCTAAATGGAAAACACGCTTGGAATAATGGTTATGGTTAATTTTTGGGCAATATTGATAAGATCGAGGTAGACTGGTACGTGTCAAAGGAATTTGATGCGCCATTTGCATTCTTCTTGAATTCGTCATGGATCATCCATGAATTCGTGCACTGAACAACCAACAAGAACACTGGAACAGGTTAAAATATTGGTATAAATTTATAAAGAAGCATCCTGTCTAATTCAGCCTATTGCTATTAGACTTGTCGTAAAGATGAGCGACTCAGAAGGTAAGTTCGGAGCAACATGCAAGTAGAATAGTCGGCTGGTATATAGCCGAGCTCGAATCATGAATCATGAAAAATAATATAGTTTTTAATACTAGCCAGTTTGGAACATGGATTGTGGTAATCTTACGGCAGCGGCGGCCATCCATATTCTATAAAAGTCTAACTAAAGACTTGTAAAGTATAAAAGACAGGAATCGCTCACTAGAGTAGAGAGTAGAGTATAGAAATGTATAGATCATCTAAAAAAAACAAATTTAAAGAAAACCTAACTATTTTAAACCCCAAATCATTCATAAAACGAGTCTAAATACACCTGAAATATAATGGAGAATTTAGCGAAGTTTACAAGTGTAGTTTACCATACAAAGAAGCCATTAGTTAGTTTGTCAAAACTACTCTGAAGTTCGAGGGTAAATAAAGTCTATGTATGTATACATTCTCTATAGTCAATGTATAGTGAGTGATTCATGCAGAACTGTACTCCAAACATGGCCGAAGTACACTGCGTTTGTATGAAAATGTGATTGTGCAATATTTTGCCTCAAATTGTGTTTCTGAAACATTTAGCATTGCAGAACTAAAGATGGTTGGCTAGGGAGTTTGCTGTTTGAATTCGAGGGCATTTATAGTCAAGACAATTCCTGTGAACCGTGCAGTCCGGTTTAACTTTTCCCATACATTTAGCTGGTAATTTGAATGCGGCATTAATGCACTTATCAGCGGCCTTCCCGGGGGTACACCCTGGGGACACCCGTGGACATCCCACAGGATTTGTTCACTTTTGTCATAATTGTATATCCCTGGGTCCAGGCATTTAGATCACAGACAATACCTGCGGGATTTGCAGGGGAGGGGGTGGAAGGAAGGGGGATCCCGGGCAGGGGAGGGTACTTTGTCAAAGACATTTGCAAACATTGTGATTTCTCCCACCCTCTAGGGGAAGATGACCAGTAAAATATAGGAATTTTCCCCTCCCCCCTGGGACACAAAATATCCAGCTTAATTGGTCTAAATTAGAGGAACAAAAGAAACAGTGCAAAGGATTCTGGTAGTAATGTAGTAAAATGATGTCCGTTTGACATCACCACTCCAGGCCCTTGCCAAGACTCGCGCTGACTTCCAACTGGAAACAGGTAGCCCAAAACAGATGTTTTATCTTCTCTAACTTTGATGCCACTAAAATCGTTGAAGTTTAGTTTTTTCACTTTAAAATTTATTTTTTCAAATTCTTTGTCTGGGCATTATACAGAATAGATGTAAAAAATATTTTTTGGGGGGTTATAGGCACTTTAATACACAGACTGTAATATTTTCTCATTTTATTTAACACAGATACTTTTGAATCCCAATCTACAGTCGATTTTCTTCCTTCTTAATTCCAGCGCATGGTCTCATCCCACACTGTGACTACCCGTGCATATTCTTGTGGAAGAAAGGGTCCTGTACGTTGAAGTGTGTGTTTTCTCGCGTAAAGAAAGTTAGAACTCCCTGTGCATATGCTCCAGACTTGTAATCCTTCCCAGCAACATAATTTACAAGCAAGGCCGTTGCATAAAAAGAACATTCAGAGTTAACAGTTAACATCAAACTTTCAAATTTTGAAGGCATGCTAGATGAACTAGGATATTTGTGATAAGGTATGATAACCGCTGTGTGTAGCGAGTAGCAGCTGACATTTTGAGCGATAGCTAGCCCTTAGTTCGAGCAAAAGCATATACCTTGATGGACTTTAATTGATTATACCAGTTATTTATCTTCCCCGCTGATGCAGACCAACTCTAGTTTTTACAGGAATACCCATCGTATATAATGATAAATTGTCAACTATACCCAAGTCAAATAAATAAATTATATTTGCAGAAAAAAAGTGTGAAAGGAAGGGCCGCAAAATTGGAACTTTGGTATGCGAAGGGCTTTCTCCTCCAGTTGTTAATGGATATGCATCAGCTTTTCGTTACTGGTTTAGTGCATTTGGACACACTGGGCCATATAAAGAAGACGTAGTCAGAGATGAGGATGGCAAGGTGGTTGAGATAATACCCAGTGGTGATCCAATGTCTTCACCAGGTGAGATTTTAAAATCATTAATTCTCTGATATAGTATTGATATAGTATACATGTATATGACAGAATTGTATATACCCCCTCCTTACTCCTTCTCTGCCTCTGTGCAACCCTGCTAGTAAAATATATTGTTTGATGTCAAAATTTATCCATGACTGCATGCATGGACAATAGGGCACAATTAAGCTCTGAATAAGTGATGCTGGCCATTCCCACTCTGCCAGCAAATAAGCTATTTTAAGTACAAATTTAAGTTCCATTAAAAAAAATATTTTTGTCTGTCTGTCCTCCAATATCCTGTGAAACCATTGTACCATTGTGAGCCCGGACTCCAAGAAAAATTTGTTGATCTTCCTCTAGGGTGCGCATTTTGAGACATGGCTTTGACTGTTATATATATATGGCAGGCTGATATTCTTGTTGTTTTGTTTTGTATTATTTTGTAGTTTGTTATTTGGAGTATTTTTATGTGGTATTTTCAAATGAGTGGCATGTTATATCGGCATAATTATAATTATAATAAAGATCTGAGCCAGTCTACTTTGATTGAAAAATTAGGGGAAATGTGAGTATTTGCGCCAATGGCGCTCGATGCTCGCCGCCTACTCTTAAGTTTTGCCACTTACTTCAAATGTTATTGAAAACCCTGGAGTGAGCTTTGTTGAACTTTATCATTATAGTTGGGAACTCTGGTTATATAATTAGCAAGTTCAGAAAGTCCATTTGTTTTCTTGGAACAACTCACAGGAATTAAGAATTTAAAAAGTTGACTCAAACTTGTGGTTGTTTTTTGCTGTAATGTCCGCAACAGACATTTAGATATTAATTTATAAAAGTTAATGAGAGGAAATTATTATTTTTTATTGAAAATAGAGGCCCAACCAAGGTGTGCTATGTATAAATGTTTCCCCTTAACTCCAGACTACAAAACAATCTGATTCTAGGCACATTCCCAAAATGTAATGTCCGCAACGATTTTTCTGTAATGTCCGCCATGCATATTTAAAGCAAATAAAAACTACTACAGTGAGCTTTGTTGAACTGTATCATTATAGTTGGGAACTGGTAATTAACAAGTTCAGGAAGTCCATTTGTTTTCTTGGAACTCCTTACAACTCACAGGAATTAAGAATTTAAAAAGTTGACTCAAATAAGTGGTTGTTTTTTGCTGTAATGTCTGCAACAAATATTTAGATATTAATTAAAAAAGAGTAATGATAGGAATTTTTTTTTTTTTTATTGAAAATAGAGAGGCCCACCTAAGGTGTGCTATGTATCAATTTAAGCAGCACAGCTATTTTAAATTGAGTTTGGGAAGCATTTGTAATCTGATTTTTGGTCTCTGAATGTAATGTCTGCAAGTTACGTGGAATTGCCCTTATATCCACTTTAAGTAATCAAACCTGACGAATTCCTCAAGCTTGAATTGGTAATATGCCTCCTATTCTATGGCTTACAGTATTTTTCAAAAGATTATATATCTTGACATTGTCTTAATTATAAGAAGAAATAAGATTAAAATGAATGTTATGATATTTACAAAGAAATGGTACCAGGGAACGAGCCAGGCTATGCCACTGAACCATTTCCACTTTAAAAATACATTTGTCCCTTGAAAAAATACAATAATGGTCAAATTGACCATCTTTGGCCACTTCCAAAGGAAATTAAATGCCAATTCACTTGCAAAAATAGTCTTTGAAGGGCCAATTAAATTGTCCCTTCTGGCTCAATTCCTGTGGTACATTTATATATCAAAGGTTTGTTTGAGATGCAATACTTGTAATATTATTTTATTAATTTTATTATATTAATTGAACAGATGTAAAACAAACAATTAAGCAATTGATCAGGAGGGCAAAGCGACCTTCAGCAAGGGACAGCAGGAATTAGGACGAATGCCATATGAACCAAAACGAGCACCTCCATTTGGGCTACAATTTAGTCTCATGCGTATGAGAAATTATTGCATGAAGACAATTGAGGCAATGTACACTGCTTTTAGATTTGTAACTATTTGTATTAATTAATATAATAATTAGTGTGCAAGTTAAATTATTAATGATTAATAGTGTGAGTGATATTTGAAAATAATCATTAGAAAGAGTTAACAATGTTTTGCAGTGTCTATATATAACAGGATAGGGAAAGTGCGAGTTGAAAAGTGCGAGTTGCGAGTTAAAAAGTGCGAGTTGCGAGTTGAAATGTTCCAAAAAAAAAATGGCAGGAAAATATATGATCTGTCGCAGAGTGGATCTGTCGTGTGGAAAGACCCAGACTCTGGAAATTTTGAAGGCTGAGCCAAAGGAGCCAAGTCCAAGAGAATTTGACTTTAAGTCATGATTTCATTTGTTTCTGATAGAAGATAAACGATAAAAAGCAAGCATTTTTTTACGAGCTTTCGATTCGGAATCAGTATTCCGAGAAATTGAACAGAGCCGAGAAGTTTAGAAATGAGCGAACTCGAGAACAGAAGAGAGTGAACTGTACCCAGACTAGCGTATGGACACCGAGAAAACTGAACTGAGTGCATGAATAGAAGAAATAGAACTAGAAACCGAACCTGTTGATGTTGAAACTGTTTGACGCCCATACACAAATGGAGAAAACTGAATCGAGTATTAATTAATAAACCGAAAACGAACCGTGAGAACCGTCAGAAATGGGATATGGCTTACGGACATGAATCGAATATACAGAACTGAATAAACTACTTTTCGGATTGCAAAAACAATTTTTCGAACTGGAAATTACATGAACAAACTAGGAGGTCAAAGAAGAAAAGCGACAGAACAAGAAAATCGAGCAAAACTGAACTCTGAGAGGAAATTATAAAACTGACCGGACCCCTGTGGAAACATCAACAAAGGGCGACTTTCATTGGAAAGGCGATTTCGATTCTCGCTGGAAAATGGATGGAAACAACGGGAAAGAACTTAAATGATCAAGAAGAAAATAATTTAGCTGGCAAAAAGGTACAAAATATGACTGCTTGAGGTATTAGAATAGCGCTAGCTAAGGCCGACCGCAGTGAAGAACGAAATTGTCTTGAGATGTGAATTTGAACTGTCGTGATAGCATAGCAATTTCGTTAGGAATGTTTAAACTGATATAAAGTAGGATTTATTTGCGGGCATTTTAGTTCTCGCATCGGTCTAGTATCCGGTGGGGCCGTGAGAGTTGTATGACTATTAAATAAACCAAAGAGTCGCCATAGAAATAATACGAAACGTCTCTGGAAGAATCGGAGATAGAAGAAAGTGAATAGTTAAACTTATAACTAATTGTGATTGCAATCGAAATATTGTAAATTAGAAATAGAAAGGATTTAGCTCTGAATAACTGTGAGAGGCATAAATAAACCGGTGTCGTAGGGATTTCACCCCCCCCCCCCCTTTTAGGGATCTCGCCCCCAGTGAAAACAGACTAAGCTGGGGATTTCGCCCCCCCCCGTACTAAAAGCAAGCTCGTTCGATGTTGCTTTATAGCTAGAAACAGCTTTCGTGATCCAGTTGATGTCATGCATACTCGTACTCGTTCGCTGTATTCACTCGTTGGATATCGAGTCTTAACTTGCAATTGCAGTAATTCTCAATGGCGACGCTTTTGTGTGCTCTCTCAATCACTCTAGCCTTGCGGGACTTTAATGGTTTGGTTTTTAATACAGGCACAAGCACAGCCAAAAATAGTGTAACAGAAGAACGGCAACATTTGTGGCTTGCTCTACCGGATTTGTTCTAATAAGTCGAATATCCTCAAATCGCTAGAAATGCCACTCTTTAGTATAGAAAGCAACTAGTAACTGATGCCGCGTGGGTTTACGAATAATAGCCTCCTCCGCAGGCAACTCTCTTCGGAATTTTTTTCGGAAATTTTTCGGATTGGGATCCCTGTGGCGAGTGAGACGAAGAAAACAATTGGGCTTCCTGTGGTAAAAATGAGGAGAAAACCTAGGGAGAGGAAGAGAAAAAGAGAAAGTTTTCCGAAGAGAGTTGCCTACGGAGGAGGCTATACGAATAAGTGACTAGGAAACATTGCGGAGTTACTAAAAAAGCTCTGTATAAAACCGAGGTAGAACTATGAATATGATTTGTTTGCTATTTAAACAGATGAGTTAGTTGCTCTTTTAATTCTGTAATTAGACTGTGAGCTTTGTAAAAAATAAACGAGTCAGGCCCAGGATAACAAATGTTTGAGATAGCTTGTTTAGACAGCTTTTTGTCAATCTACAGAAACCCGCCTCTTTGTTTTGGGCGCGCTTGGTTTTTAATACAGGCACAAGCACGACTTGTAAAATAGTGTAACAGATGAACAGCAACATTTTCGGCCTTCCTCTACAGATTTGTTCTAATAAGACGAATACCATTGCCTCTCTTTAGTATAGAAAGCGAAAAGAAGACTCCAAAGGCAAAGAATGTCAACAGCGCTACCTTTGGTTTTAATGAAGCGGCGTGATTATTACGTTTTTCAAGCGCTGTAATATAGTCAACAATCGTATTTCAAGAGTTCACTTTAGTCTGGTTCCCAATGGTTCGCAGTGAAGAGGACCGCGATCGATCAATCGTAAGTTCGTTTTATAGACGGTTTTATTGATCAAGTAATCAAGTGTTGCAACAGTCTTAATTAACAGTGAACATTTATTAAAGTTCATGTTCACTCAGCAAATCGTTAGGAGGGGGGAGGGGGGGGGCTAAATCCCTGAGGGGGGACCAGTGAGGGGGGACCAGTGAGGGGGGCGAGATCCCTAGTGATCTCGCCCGCCGGAGGGGTCAGATTACGGGGGGGCGAAATCCCTGGGACACGCTGGTAGAAAAAAAAATCATTTTCTAGGGGTCCAGAAGCGGGGGTCCACGTTCCGTCAAAACCCCGAGTTCCTTTGATTTTTGACTCAAAAAGCATTCTCCATTGCAGCGGATCATACATGTAATCAGGAACTCTAATCTCATTTTTCTTACTTTTCCTTGCAACTCGCATTTTTCAACTCGCAACTCGCACTTTTCAACTCGCAACTCGCACTTTTCAATTCGCATCATCCCCATGCTCTATATATAAGTGCATCAAAGCCATTAACCCTTTCACTACTAAACCAATCAAAGCTGCTCAACTAATGATGCATATGCATGTGACTGTAAAAGAATTATTGCATCAAATCTAGACATGCTGCAAATACAATGTTGTGCCATTTTTTTAGAACTCAGCCAGCCATAACAGCAATAACTTTTGAGAGAAACCCTTATTTGTTTTTGATTTTTTTCATTTCTTTGATTTTCAACAATTTCAATGCTCTGAAATCACAAGCGAGCATGAAATCAGCACTCAGTTTTGCACAAAACACACCAAACAACTGATGCGAGTCATGCCAAGCTTAACACTGCCCCCTTTACATAATTACAGCTTGTCAAGTGAGGTTGAATGCTGCAAACAGTTTCTTTAAATACAACAAGAATTCATTGAGATATTGCATGTTTATTAAATTATAAGTGTTTCTCATGAACCAGAAGTTACAGTTAAAACATGTGATTTTATCCCATGGTAAACATTTTGTGATGTTTGTCTATTAGTTAAGTTCATGAAAACTTTAATACCCGGTATTAGGCGCTGACATGAGGAGAAATCCTATCGTTTTAGATTTTTGATTTTTTTGTGGTTTCATTTTTAACATGTGGATGCAAGAGTTATTAAAAATGAAATTATTGTTTTGAGGTTATCTTTTTGGCCAGGTTTAACTTTTAAATTCTTGAAATATCACTTAAAGTAATTTAACATATATAATTAGCCCCTTTTAAGAGTATACAATTATGTATTATGTAAATAATATAACAACTGTCATCCAAAGCAGCTTAAATTAAAACATTGATCAATGCATGCAGTATAATATTTTTGTATTTTATATTGTTTACTTTCACTAATAGATTATTTTGTTTCAGGGATTTCGTGGATTATGGCTTTGGACTATTACCCTGTTTTCATTTGCATTATTTCTGCGAGGTGAAGAGCCATTGAGGTTAAAGGTCATGCATTTGAAACTACCAAGCAATTATGATGGTTAGTAAAATTCACTTCACATTTACTGTGTTCATGCTGCAGTATTAGATCAGTTAAATTTGTTTCAACCTTATTAGCTAGGTCATATTGTAATGTTCATCCTCGGTTCAATTGAATCAACCTACAGATTAGGTTCAATCTTATTCAACCTACATGTACATGTAGCTAACTGTTGAACAGGTTGAATCATATATATAACAGGGCTTCTTAATATAAGATGCATAAAAAATGGCAAATTGTGCTGCATTTTCAGGGCAGATTTTTCAGCAAAATGACCAACAGTATTGTGCAGACAATAATATTATGTTGAGGGGAGGGGGGGTAGGCTAAAAATCAGTTAAGAGACCTAGCTTTAGGGCCGGGCTGAAAGGGTTATAATAATTATTATAATTGTCAAAATGAGCATGTCAGACAGATATACTATTAATAATGCCTATATACATATATATTTAAATTTTTTAATTGCCTTATATACATGTAGCAAAGTCTGGTAAATTGCCACAACGAATCGATGTACAAATTCCATGGTCTAAAGCAGACAGGAAAGCAAAAGGTATGTTTATTGTACACATAGATAGATAGACAGACAGACACAGAGAGTGAGGAGAGCAAACAAGCATGCTATGTGTCCAGTACTGTGAATGGTATTAAAAATATTAAGTAGATTAATAAATGTCAAAGAAATGTTTGTATATTAGAGCAGTTTTCTAATACTGTATTTGAATGTTGTAAAACTAAAAACGTAATCAGAGCCATGCAATCACAGGTCAGCAAGTAAAAATGCAATGAGCCTGCAATCACTAACTGTAATTCATAATTATTGGTCTTACTCGACACTGAAAAGTAAACCCAAAGCATCAGTTGATTGCATATTAATTAATTGACCAGGTTTTAATAATGTTGTAATTTAACCTATATAATTAAGACTGTCATTACAGTTAGTGCTACCGGTATTCTATTTTTTTGTGACAGGTATGTTATGTGGGTAAGGGTAAGATATATAGGTTACGATTAGCTTAGGTTACCCTGCCTAAAATACTGTATACTAAAATACCTTCCACAATGTTTAATTGTATTTATTAGGTGTGATGTTAACTCTGTGGTCAAACCCCTTGGACCCAAAACTTTGCCCAGTGACTGCACTGTTTGTATGGCTCAAGATAACAGGTATAAATACTACTATAACAACAATTAGCATTACATAGCCATAAGTTTTCCAGGTACAATGTATGCTCTTATTCAGGGTCACGTGGCAGTCATCAAAATCCATTGTTACATATTAGCCATAAGTTTTCCAGACATAACGTACGCACTCATTGGCTGATTCAGAGTCACATGGCAGTCATCAAAATTCAATGTTTCCCGCACGGGCAACAATTCATCAATTGTTGCCCGCCACGTGATCACATCGTAACAGAAGATGGTGTGATGTGTCGCGCACGCCACTGACTCAGCTAAAGGCGGAAATATTTGTTTACCAAAATATCTAGATCTTTGTGAAAAGCTGACCATTTTTCATTGAAAGAAAACATTCAAAATGGAACCAGTTCCTAAGGAATACTTTACATCTTTATCAAGCACGCAAGAGAGAAATTGGTAGCTTAAAAATGATGCAAGAAAGACAAAACAACCCTTACCAAATGTAAGTGTACTTTAAGTATACTTAAAGTATACTTATAGTGTACTTCTAGCTAGGCCATGATCGTATCAAGTACAATTGCAATGCGAGTATACTTCAAAAGTACTTATTTATATGAAGTACATTTGAAGTAGATGTACTTCAAATGTACTACAAATGTACTTCTTGTCAATGATGCAAATGAAGTATGTTTGAAGTATAACGCATTTAAAATGTACTTACTTTATTAAATGTACTTCAAATGTACTTCTTGTCAATGATACAAGTGAAGTACATTTGAAGTGTATATGCATGCACTTCAAATGTACTTACTTTTATTAAATATACTTCGAACATACTTCATGTGAAGTACATTTGAAGTACATGCTGTTATACTTACTTCATACAATTTAAGTATACTTTAATTCAAGCGACCCAATTTCAGTACATTTTAAGTACTTTTGAAAGTATACTTCAACTGTACTTCCTGAAGTATACTTCATGTATATTTTAAGTATACTTTAAGTATACTTGCATTTGGTAAGGGAATACTAAAAATGCTGTAGCGATGCTGGCAGCGTTTTGTGTTGAAAAGCAGCTTTCCGAAGAGAAGATGACAAACCTCGCTAGTATCAGTTAGAAAAACTATGTCTATATTAGAAATCACTTAATGACTGTCCCTTCGGGAAACAGTGAGTTTTGTTTCCCCTCGATCCTCAATGTTCCCCTCGACTCTGTCTCATGTAATTCAATGTTCCCTCTACTCTGACTGTACATGGGCAACCTACCGCAACCCTGATAAATTGTATGTACCAGTTTGTTAGGTGTTGTTATTGTAACAGAAGTTGAGAGAATGTACTTTAAAATCAGTGAATTTCACATATTTGAACTAATTAAATGTGGTTAGTACGAAACACATGCATACACAACAACATACAAAAACCTTTGGAAGGCTGAAGAAATTCAGTTGTCTGGTTCGATTCCAGTCGGTTTTCGTTGTACAAACATATACTTACAAATAAACCAAACCAAATCTAATTTAGTTTGGACTTCCGGTTTTAGACCCTAGGGGTACCCCTTTGGTCTAATATAAATATAAAAATAAAAAAATTATATCTTTTTTTAGAATGGTCTGATATGCCAAGAAATACAAAAAACAAATTTGAAAATTTAGTTAGGACTTCCGGTTTTAGACCAAAGGGGTCTAAATCGGAAGTCCTAACTAAATTTTCAAAAAAAAAAAATTGTATTTCTTGGCATATCAGACCATTCTAAATAAAAGATATAAAATTTAAAAAAAAATTATAACAAATATTTATAATTAATATTAATCACTGAGTTATCCCAAAATAATCTACCATAACTTGACTTAAACAACCTTTGGCCACATTACGTAGACATTATGCATCATTGCCTGCAGTTTAGAGTAGATAGCACATCTTTGAAACTTTTTTGGTTCTTCAAATTTGTGAAATTGAGGTACTTTAGGTCGACTTAACTCTTAATATATGTGTGACAAAGTCCACGACATCCCGGTTGGATACCCGGCACGATACCCTATAACTTTGCTCTATGGCACTCTTCCATGCGTTAAGTAGTTTAGAAGTTATTTAAGAATGAATACCATGTCAAATAAAGCCTAAGGTCGTATTATCAAGCTTCCAGGTCGTATTGTCAAGTGAAGGTCGTATTGTCAAGTATTGGAGGTCGTATTGTCAAAGTCGAGGTCGTATTGTCAAGTTTGAGGTCGTATTGTCAAAGATCAACCTCGCCTATGCGATTAGGTTAGGTTAGGTTAGGGTTAGGTTAGGGTTAGGGTTAAGAATTTACGAAAGTCACAACAGCTAGACAAAACTGGTATCAAAAGAATGTCCACGATGAGACATGATCAAAAATGACCATGGTTTGTCAATGAACCACGCCCATCACGTGTTATGACGTCAACAATATAAAATAACCCAATTTTCAGATTCATTCGATCGTAATAAAATTGGTATCACATGAAAGCCCATTCATACATCAATCTAACGCCGTTTACTATTTGACGATACCTCAAAGATATTAGAAGATATGGGGGTTTTAATGAGACCAGTATGATTTTGACACCGCTACCGAAACAATGCAAAATTGAAACAAAATACGTTAACTAGGAGCCATTTCCAATGTAACGTTATACTCGAGAGTAAGTAAGCTTTCATTTGACACTATTTTTGAATTGATTGGCTAAACTTTAAATTTGACAGTTTTTAACTTGATGACGTCATAAGTAATGATGGGCGTGGTCGAAAGACACGTTAGCCATATTTTTCAACTCGTCTCGTTGAGATCTTTCATAAGACACCTATTTTGTCCTTTTCTGATTAATTTTTCAATAAATATATTTTGTAGTCAAAACATGCAAAGGATATGCTGTTCTTCACCAAGCAATGTAGGGGACTTGAAGCTGTGATTAGGGTTAGGGTTAAGAATTTACGAAAGTCACAACAGCTAGACAAAACTGGTATCAAAAGATTGTCCACGATGAGACATGATCAAAAATGACCATGGTTTGTCAATGAACCACGCCCATCACGTGTTATGACGTCAACAATATAAAATAACCCAATTTTCAGATTCATTCGATCGTAATAAAATTGGTATCACATGAAAGCCCATTCATACATCAATCTAACGCCGTTTACTATTTGACGATACCTCAAAGATATTAGAAGATATGGGGGTTTTAATGAGACCAGTATGATTTTGACACCGCTACCGAAACAATGCAAAATTGAAACAAAATACGTTAACTAGGAGCCATTTCCAATGTAACGTTATACTCGAGAGTAAGTAAGCTTTCATTTGACACTATTTTTGAATTGATTGGCTAAACTTTAAATTTGACAGTTTTTAACTTGATGACGTCATAAGTAATGATGGGCGTGGTCGAAAGACACGTTAGCCATATTTTTCAACTCGTCTCGTTGAGATCTTTCATAAAACACCTATTTTGTCCTTTTCTGATTAATTTTAAAAAAAATATTTGTAGTCAAAACATGCCAAAGGATGCTGTTCTTCACCAAGCTATTTTGGGGACTTGAAGCTGTGATTAGGGTTAAGAATTTTCAGATGTCACCAAAGCTTTACAAAACATGTTATATATAAGTATCGTCCTACACAAGCGTTCCACTTGCGAGTTTGATGGCATTCGCAACAAGGGATGTTGCGTTGTCGGGCGACATGAAAATGATATGACACCAATTTCATCCTCTCAAAATCAAGAGTAATGTTGTTAAAATGCTATTTATAATTATTAAAACTTTCCTGGGACAAGATTCTGTGTGACCGATATGTTATCCAGGCAGGCTTGACTGCCCTATAGCCATTTTATATCTGCATGTTTAACATTTTCAGTCTATTACATTACAGTTATTATAGTAGTTATTTTACAGTCGAGCATATGGACTCTCGATTTCGCTTGATCTCCTTTACACTACACTGTCGTCATACAGGCAGGCAAAGTTATTTCGTGGATAATTAAACAAAATTACAATATTCTTCAGTCACATTTTAAAATGTTCATCAAACTTGAATCGTTGTTGTAACAGTCAATTGACTTGACTTTTGAAATTGTCTCTAAGCATGTCCATTATTCCTGTTGGAGTCGAACCAACTTCCCACAAAATGGGCATGCCACTGGAATGTTTAGGACATAGCTCTACCATAACATTTAATTATATAATTACTAACCCTAACCTAAAAAAATATAATTGACAAACATTTTTTGTAGGCTTGAAATGAGCAAATATAGTTTATATTCTTATTATGGGACTTGACTTGACTTTTGAAATTGTCTCTAAGCATGTCCATTATTCCTGTTGGAGTCGAACCAACTTCCCACAAAATGGGAATGCCACTGGAATGTTTAGGGCATAGCTCTACCTACCCTGGTTGCCAGGGGTTCGAGTTCGAGGAGCGAAGCGACGAACCCCTGGGCTCGCGAGCTGCTAATCTCACTTTCATGTTGAGTATGCTAATGAGGGATTAAAATACCTCATCAAACCGGTTTCCTTGTTTTGATTACGAACTTTCACGTGGAGCACTGAAGCGAGAAGGTGAATGTCAAAACAGATGGATCCCAGAGAGAATATGTTAAATGCTCTAACTCCGGTGAAAAGGCTAACTTGTTCTCCCAACGTTTCGTTAAAGAACATTTGTCAAACCTGCTCAATCAACATTCCAATTTCGAACATATTCGAAGGCTCGAAGTCAGTTAAGGAAAAGCTTGGCGAGAGACTTTCCGGTGTTTTGAATATTTCCGTAATCCAGGAAGATGTGCTCTCGAAAATCATCTGTTCAAAGTGTAAGAGAGAGCTGGAGAAGCTGGAGAGGTCAATGGGTGATCTTCAGAGGTTTAAAGATCTGGCATTGAGCTCTGCCAACCGACAACGAAGTTTGGGAAGCACAGCCAGAACATATCTTCCCTTTATGAAGCTTATGATAGCTTCTTCTTGCACTGCTAATTCCTTGACGTTGGGAAATGCTTTTATAGCAGAAGGAATTGCATTCCTGCACTCTCGCATAAAGTTTGCTTCTTTGACTTCGCTCACCATTTTGATTTTGTCTGCCTCTTATTAGTAGAGAAAACCGGTTTTCAAACTAGAGAACCCGTTTGCTAAATCCAACCAATCGCGACCCTAACCTAACATTTAATTATATAATTACTAATCCTAACCTAAAAAAATATAATTGACAAAACATATATTTTTTGTAGGCTTAAAATGAGCAAATATAGTTTAGATATTTCTTATTATGGGATAGCAGCTAAAAACTAGATCTCTTTAAAGATATCTCTTCGACCAGGATAATCCAAAAATATATTTACTAACTCTAACCCATAATCGTAGGTGCAGATATTAACATTATTCCACAAAAAGGTACCTACGGTATATACTTATATTGGTATATGTGAAGGACAACGTTAACGGCCAACCCGCATGCCCAAATCTTCCGATTAGCTGAGGCTATTTAGGCAATTCTAAATATACACCATGGTCTGATAATGAGAGGAATTTCAAACCCGTAAAAAAAATATTATATTGATTTAACTAATAAAAGATGGTGTTCTCCATGTTAAAAAAAAGAAATGAAATATGGGCGCTTAAGGTCCAGAAAAGCTGCGCGAGGACAAACAGAATCGCTGACGAGATGCAATTTTTGAATAAACTGTGCGGGCCCACGCAGCTTTAACCTTAATTTCAAGTGTAGCTCATCAGCATACTTAATTAAGTGTGTGTTAGGACTAGCATTAATTTCCAAGTCATTTAAAAAGATATTGAATAGGCTCGGGCCACTAACACTACCCTGGGTAGTTCCCTTGTTAACACTTCTCCATTTACAGCACATAACCCTGAAGACTAGCCACTGTTTTCTATCTTTAAGGAAACTCAGTTAAGTAAAGATTTGAGTTTATCACTCAATTGAACAAAATCTTATTTTGTTTTCGGACTATTTGGGATTCATTAGCCTTTCATAAATATTCATAAGGTTGGATTATGTAGATATGAACTTCCATTTCCAAACCTTTTGCACCAATGGCACAGCGCTAGCCCAAAGAGGTGCTCCCTGCATTAGTTAACTTAATGTCAAAGGGGGTTATGTCTCAGTTTGCACAATAATCATTCACTAGACATAATACAATGTGTTTTGTATGAGGTTATTTCCTCAAAAATAGACTGATTTAGATTATACATTTGTCCTAATGGACAATTTGTAGGAATGCAATCACGTGATAGTGCAATCACGTGGTATTGTTATTATAAAAACCTGTTTGTAAATGTTATTTTCCAATTCAATTGATTGTCAATCTTTTTAAAAGAGTGTTTATCAAGATAGCTTGCCATCCAGCATCCATGGCTACATCTTTTCCAATTCACAAGCTCAATTCATTTATTACATGGTTGCCACCCATCTGGGAAATGACCAGTGACCAGAAAACAATTTGCACTGACCATAATAACACTGTTCGATATTCCCTCATCAAAAACATTATCAAAGTCATTATAAGAACTTGTAGCCTCCCCTCGCAGACACTTTGAGGCACAAGAGGGCATCATGGCAACCTAAAAATGAATTTCCCGACTTTTTCCTGACTTTGACAAGAAATTTAGAATTGCCATGACTAAATGAAAAATTCCTTAACTTTTCACTGATCTTGAAAAAATATATTTTCCCATGACCTGTGACAACCCTGTGTTAACGAAGTATTATATCAGCATGCGACGTTTCCTGCAAAATGCCTATAGAGGGTTTTCACTCAATCCCTCGACTTTCTCAAACAAATAGAAAATGCGTGGTACCTCTATAAAAATTAAAAATTTGCCTACGGCTTAAAATGAGCTAAAGATAGCTGATCTTTAAAGTATTGTCTACGGAGCGCACTTTTAAAAGCTTTAAAAGTTCGCTGCTTTTTTACACCAAGTGTTAAACTGTTCGAAAATCGGTTTTATGACACACCATCGATAAACCATTACAACAGGCTTCGAAGGACTGATAAGCTTCGGTCCGGCCACGAAGCGAGCATTGACAATCACGTGATCAGGTGTTAATACCTGCCACAATGTGCTATAAAGTATATAAGACGTAAGATAACCACGTTTTTGGCTTTTCCATGAGTTGATGCTGTCCACACCTCAGTCTGAGGTGTGGACAGCATCAACTCATGGAAAACCATATTTGTTGGCATTAGGGAAGCACGTCATACATGTTTTGGATGTTAATTTTGCTATTATCATTACGTAAATATGTTAATTATTACAACATCATTATTATTGTACTTGTCGTTATTTACTATTTGCGAAGGTTAACATATTTTGGTACAAATACTTTCCTCCATGCCATGTAGTTTACGTTGAATGCACGCAGTAACGTTTTATGCCTTGTTTGTTTATCCTTGATTATTGTAGAGGCTGAGTTGCTGCGACGGACACCCAGCGATCAAACTAAGATGCAAGATCAAATTGAAATGCTATACTTCACTGGTAATGTCTATCTACAGTGTTTAAGAACAGTTTAAAAACACTTTTATAGTTCAATTGTTCGATTCAAGTGTTTATGTTAATTTGTTATTTTAATTTCAAATAGCAAGAGATGTCAGATATTACCCCAGCGGAACATTTCCTGTTAGACCCTATACCTTAAGCGCATGAGACTGAAGTTCGGCTTTGAATCAATTAAGTTCGACTGATTTGTATTTGGAAAGGCTCAGCCGTATTTCGCGCCTGGAGGGAATAGCGGCTTTGGAGCTACTCTAATTCAAACGCTGATCTTTTCATGATCGAACTTAATAAATATATTACTGTAATGTTTTATGATGCCAAATAATTCCCGCATATCTATACGATATTCGTTTTATGCATGATGTGATAATTCATGAACAAAAGTGCACTGGTGAGTACGGGAAGTCTTTCCTGTATGGGTGGTTCGATTCCATCAGCGCTTTAAATGGACTGTCACAATCTTTATAAAGCAAATAATGTACACAACTACAGTACTCGTTTTAGTTTGAAAATAATTTGCATTTTGAAATTCCACTAATCACTATACTCAATCATTGGGTTCTATAACGTTACCAACCAGTCGCTCTAGATAGTTCTTGCTAAGTTGCATAGTTCTCACGTTTCTTCAACGTTTCCTTATAATATAGTGATCGCCTTTCGGTGAAACTTGACTTTTTCCAGTCACGTGCATGGTAAAAATGTTTCATTTGGGGTCTTTCTCCATCTCTTTCTCTTCGGTCATATTCTCTTTCACCGATGGGTTAACCACTACACCATCAGGACGACCACGCTGGCAACGCAGCCGACTTTTTGGTTGTTGTGGTACAGTGAGTTTTCCCAGGCATTTCTCTTTCGGGTTCGGGACGGGAAAGCCCATAACTTCTGAACTAAGCTTTCAACCTAAGGATCATTATTGATTCACAGGCACATACGTCCAACCTAGGAATCGCTTAGCCAGAAATGAGGATCTGAATCGAAACGAACTTATTTTAAATATTACATTAAGTATAAAGAGAGAAGAAACCCAACCCTAATATTAACAATCATTTACTATACTTACCTATATACAGAATACAGTAATTGCTCCAAGTTTCTCACGATAATAGATATCGGCATTCTTGACTTCCTGTGGTGTGTGTGTGCAGTAAAACGTGTCACGTGCTCTGTCACGCGACTTAGACCACGAAATCAGTAAATCAAAAACAGTGAGGATAATACGCACTCGCGCGGTCACAACACGAAAAAGAGGCCGGTAGGTCCTCTGGAATGTTGAAATGCTAGCAGGTGTGAAACGTGTTGAACATGATTGTTTAGTTGAAAAATGTTGCTAATCTGTCCTCATTTATCCTTTCTTTTTCTTTATAGTACACCAGCCAGGCGCATAGCAAATTAACGGCATTGTTTCACTGAACATTTGTTCAGTGCATTTCACAACTCCCCGGGCGCTTCAATTTCAACATTCCAGAGGACCTACCGGCCTCGTTGACATGCTAGTTACCAGGACTTATGCATAGGGTCTATAAGTGGATATGGTTAAGGTTAAAGCCTTTTACCTATTTCAGCTTAGGAAAGATGACTACAATGTTTCGTTAACGAATTATTAAGCGGCGAAAATATGACTTTTTTTGTACCTTAATATTTCCTTATCTTTACATGTAGTCATGTTTTCTAAGCGTGGTCTAAACACTGTTGGAAGAGGATTGTTTTAACAGGGTTACTTTCTATTCATATGTTATACTCACAACCGCATTTCACTTAAACAGGAGTCCATGGGCTCCTGACTTCAACCATTTTCTCTAATTATGACGTCATCGATCACGTGATACGACAATTATCCACTTGACGAATTTAAGGAAGTGAATATTAGTATTGTGCATGGTGTGAATAGACTTTGCTTACAATGTTATTCTTGTTATAAACATTTATTTACGGTAAATCTATTTTCCGTTAAACGAACCAGGCCTTAACGTATGTGCTTGAGTTAATCGGAGAGCCAATAAAGCGGTGATGCACTAGGTTACCATGGTAACAATTAATCTGGATTTCAACCTCGAATCTCTATTTAGCAAACTTCGTATACTGAACATATGCGGTACCAGTTTATGCATTTGTTATTTTCATGCGCGCACGCTCTCTCTCCAAAAGACCACTGAGACCCAGGACTTACTGTTGGTTGTTTTGATGAAAAGGGACGGAAATTGAAACTGCACTAACTTTGCGAATATTTAACCGATTTCAAATATAATTTCAGTTTTACAATACACTCAACGATTGCGTAATCAGACTGATATTAACCGAGATAGGGAAACCCTGACTTGTGGGCCTCTGACCGATTTCTTTTAAAGAGCTACAATTCCAAAGTGGTGTCAGGAAAAAATACTTCATTCCATAAGGTGAAAGACATGTACTCAAACTTCATGTCAAGCTAGTTTCAGTTTCATTGGAGTTGCGGTTACAAAGATAATGAGATTACATTTTATTTATTTGTGGTAAGGTAGACACTTCTAAACGCCAAATTTTTCTACTTCAAGCGCATCAAACTACAGAACAGCTCAATTTACCTGAAAGAACAGAAAATTATCTTAAATGTAGTGGTTATATTATTTCAACGTTTTCCAATGTAATAAACATTGTAAATAGTGTACACCAAAAATGGCAAAAAAAAGTCGAAGGCCCACAAAATGTAACTTAGGATGTTTTTACTCTGGCTCCCGCCTATCGAGGATATGTAAACGAGTGAACTCAGGGCAAGTTATAGCCTGCGTCGCATTCGAACTGAACCCCTACTAAGCAAACGAGCCAACCGCAGTTTGTTTTATGGTCTATTCGTTTGTTTTATGGTCTATTCGTACACGACACGGCGACTAAAAAGCATATATTTTACAGTTCCAACACTGACTGCATGCATGTAGACGTTCCTTTATGCAATTATGCAACTAAAGGAGCCAAGTATATTGCGTTGATAGGTGACGTTATCCATGGAATTATAAATCAAGTAATGGCGACTGTCGGAAATTTTAATACGGCCGATAATAAGATTAGGAATTTCCACTTAATATATGACAGTTTAGAGAATTTAGAGAAGAGAATAGTAATAAAGCCGGTGTAATTTTCCTAATGTAATTGTCTTGGCAGTGCTGCCTGCATATGTTCAATCATGACGTTTACATTTCACCAAGGATATACAACTCAAGAGCTGTTTGACCACGTGTATGTGGAGCTTTGCCTTGTCGAGGAGTTCGGTCCACCATCACTTCAAGTATTGTAATGCTTATGGATTACCTTAGACGTATTAGAGGAAAGTAGTACCATGTGAAACACAGCTTGATCAACATGGCGGAGTTCATTCCGGGAGTTCATTAGTCTACGTGGCTCTGATATAAGCAACGCAAGGCAAATCGATATTCAACCTTTAGAAAATGGAGTGAGCTTCGAGGTTACCGGCGTCGCAAGTGCCAGTCCGGAAGGTGGAGTCCGATTAGAGAATACCGAGAGCATTCGAGGGGCTGGGCGATATCCAGTAGATGACGAGGACTCTGAACGCTCTGAAAGCAGTTCAAAAGAGTCCTCTAAGTGAACCCACAGACTTAGACGAGGTAGAAGAGGACCTACCTAATCCGACTAAAAAGATATAACTTAGTTTCAACTGGTAAATGTCCCGTGTGTGGTCAATACTGAAAAGCATTTCCGTGCGCATTTCCCGGGAGGTGGGGGTTAAGATAAGATAAGATAAGATAAGATAAGATAAGATAAGATAAGATAAGATAAGATAAGATAACTTTATTTATACACGGTAGGTCCTTGAGGAGTCATAAAAATACAAATTATGGAAATGGCTATATACTACTACTACTACTATAATATGATAAAAACTAAAAATAAATAAAATTTCCCTGCTTTACAAGGACGCCGTGTCTTTAAGTGCTCACCCCGAGAAATCATGGCAGCGTATTTGAGATTTAAAAGTTGTCAGTGATGACGTCTGTCTAAGGTCTGATGGCAAGCTATTCCACAGTACCGCCCCACTGTAACTGAAACTCCTTTTATAAAAGTCGGTGCGGGGGAGCGGCACTGCCAGCTTGCCATCTGTGTTTCTCAAGTTATATGACGCAACATCAGTCCGATTGATAAACCTGGAGGTCAAATATTCAGGAGCTTCATTGTGTAACACTTTGTACATTAAAATCGATTTACTGACCTTTCGTTGTCGGTCTTGTTTATTCCAGTTAAGTAACTGAAAGAGGTTATCGGCGTTAGCGTCATAGCTTGAAAATGTTATTAATGTGGAAAGGAAAGACTGCAGGTTTCATTCAATGATAATAATACTTATAACAACAACGACAATAATAAATTAAAAAAATTGCCAAAATAAACATACAGGGCCCAAAAAGTGCAACGAAGCAAGACACCCAGCATTCTCACGTAAAGTACCTATCTACATACAACAAATAACTAAAAGCACCTGAAAACTTAATCAGTTGGATCGATTGCCTGTAATTGTTCAATGAGGTCTCAAGTTGCATGTGTTGAATGCTATTTTTCTATATTTGTATTGTAATCAATGTTAACTTTGTTAAATATTAAGTACTGTAATTGCAGTCTCCACTATTGTTGTAATTAATGACGACATAATCTCCCTTGATGAGCTTTGCTTTTGAGAAAATGTCAAGAAAAAAAGGTTTAAATAAAAAAACATCACTCAATGGGACTGCACATACACGTAGGTGGCCATGCCTACTTAATAGAGGTGTAGGTTTAGCCAGGTCATGACTTTGACCACTCTTTAACAGCTGTTCACATGCCATTAAAAAAACTCAAAATTCAGTGCTACATTATGCTAATGTATTTCTTTATGCTATTTTAAAACAGAGAGAGCTTGGAAATCCTAGTTTTCCAACACATTTAATCAGGAAAACTCTGACAAGTGTCATGCAGGAAAACCAGAGAACAGGAGAAAAACTGTCAGAGCAAGGGAGAGACACTAAACAATCTCAACTGACACATATTAAGCCAAAATGTAAAATAAGCACATGCACAAAAAGACCTTATTACTGATATTTAGTATTTAAATGTTTATTATTGCAACATATGACATTGCTAGTACAAATTTGCTTACATAACTGCTCTCACCTGGAAATAAACTACATTAATAAAAAAATATAAAAGACCAAAACTAATTGCTAAGAGATGACTGTTAAAAAGGCCACATGCAAATGATAATTATATAGTAGGATTATGGTTTCTTAATTCAAAACATACAGTACCTATATTAATTTAAAGAGGCTATGTCATGGTACTGCACAATGTATAAGTCATCACTCTGTTGGTGGCTGTTACAGTGCGACTACTGAAAGCGGGGCCACTTAGACAATGAGAACCAATCACATTGTAGAACGAAAACAAAGCATATTCAGATTTCCGCCAAGTCAAGTAGCATTGTTCTTTGCTAGCTGTTTGTTGTACTAGTTAGTTAACCGGAATGGTGTTCGGTCATTTGGTTGTTTAGTTTTTGGGTTTTAACATACATGTATCCTAAACAATATAACACTGTTGATTGGCTAAAGTCACCAAAGTTGTAATGCTTTATTTTCGTTCTGCAATGTGATTGGTTCTCGTTGTCTAAGTGGCCCCACTTTCAGTAGTAGCACTGTAATTGGATTCCAACTTTAATCAATACCAATGTGTTCTGGCTTTTGGTATGTTACAAGTTTTATATTAGCTACAATTAGCTGTGCATTGAACATTACATAACAATTGCAATTATCTAGTTAAATATGCTAAAAAAAATATTATTGTTTGGGATGTACATTAGCATGAGCTCATGAAACAAACAAGTACATGTACAATGTAGTTGCACTACTGAAATAATGTACAGAATAAATGGTCTCAATGAGCTCTAGCCCAAGGTTGGATAAACCTGAGTTTTGTTGCTATAATTTAGCATCAGCCTCTTCTCAGTAGCTTAATTTATTTCAACACAATGTCTCTATGCACCTTATTATGTTTTAAAACATCCATTTTTATTCGAAAAGTTATTTATCTGCATAAAATTTGAACTTAGCCCTTTGTTGTATATAAATAAAACAACAAACTGGAATTAAACAAGCTGAAACTTTTCTTTGTCAATATTTCGACTTTTAATTTAAAAAAGACTTTTGAATAAAGTTGAAATATCGCAAAGAAAAGTTTTAGCTTGTTTAATTCCTGTTTATTGTTTCATGCCAAATCCTATGGATTATATGATGAGTTAAAGGATGTCATATCAATATATATGTATATATATACAGTTGTATATATATATATATATACATAATTCAACACAAATGACAGTTAAACGATTTAAAACATAAATAACCTGTATTTTTTACTGTGCTGAAGATTTATATACATGCAGTATCTATATATATATATACAGTCGCTGCCAAAAAGGTTGTCCAGCAGAACATAATATAATACTTTAATATCCATTGTTTTGGCCTATTGTCTTGGTCTAGACAATAGCCCAAAACAATGGATATTATAGTATTATATTATGTTCTGCTGGACAACCTTTTTGGCATTGACTGTATATATATATATATATACACACATGCACACAGTTTGTTAGCCATTTTGCATATTTGCTTTGATTTTAAACATACCACATGGGTGAGAGGTTTGTCAGTTCATGTCGAAATCAAATATAACAGACAGCAAATATAACGTCTCTCACAGTCTGTTACACAGCCCCCTTAATGCAGCTCATTAAAAAAACAGCAGAATTATTATTTTTATACTGATATGAGTATGCACCATGTGTATCTCATAAGGCCAGTTTCAGTCCCAGTTTATAGCAATTAAGGCTGCAGTGAGTTTTGTATGACAATGAACTTAAAGACCCTCTGTCCAAGCCTGTGGTGCTTTGCACATGCAAATATTTTTGTAGGCTAGGAAAATTAGAAAGATCAGTCTTGTTATTGTGTGACTCTCGAATCTTTCGAAAGCCATCTCTAGTTTGGGCCATTGCGTAATTATGTCTAGAGTAGTAACATAATTATATATATAAGTATATGTTTAACTGACATTCTTTTGCCTTAATTTTTGTAATATAGTTTATACCTTTCAAAATGAAATTTTCGTCAAATATATATTTGAATACCAGTCTAGAATGGCAAGTAGAGGAATGCTGAAGAAGGCAAAGCAACTCGACAAATAATTCTTCAGCACTCCACTCAAAATATATCATTCACAAGGAAAGTAGAGATCTGCAAATACAGCCAAACAATGCTGGAGATATGAAAACAAGCTACCAAGAGTATTTGTTTGTTTGTAGATTGTCAAAAGTTGCACTCGTAAACCGAATTCCAAATATAATGGGCTTCCTGCCAAGTACTGTTCAAATCATATTCGAAGCATGCAGGAAAAAATCATGGGCACGATTGGGTTTTTAATCTGGTAGAAATTATGAAATTTGTTACCCAATGCATATACATGTGTACTTCGTTTATGAAACTGATAACCAATCGAGAGCATTTTAGTTTTGACTAAAAGCTAGCCTTTTATTTATGTGGCCGTTGGTAAACAAGCTAAACAAAACATTGGCGCAAAGCACCATGGGCTTGGAAAAAGGGTCTTCAAAGTTAAAATATTGTGTGAATTAATATTATTATTTGAACACCTGAATGTATACATGTACAATGTAAAACAATAGCAATTTTCTCAGGCATGATCCTACACAAAAAATCTAAAGAAAAAAAAGGTAGGCAATGAACTAATATCACTTACATTCCAATCAGTGAAACATCTGTCAAAGAGGTTTACTACAGCTTCTCCAGATCAGGAAGCCTCTCCCTTTTTGTGGCACCTAAACCAGGCATTCCAAAACATTGGAATGTGTGTCCCCTTGAATGCTTCTGGTGATACATGATAATAATATCCCATTTGTGATGTAAATGGAGCACATGCAGTTTCCTAAGGAAAAAAACATATTATTGACAATGAAATTTAAAAGAAAATATCAATTACATGTACATACTGATATATATCATATCATGGCCAAAATTAACCCAAACATAAACTGGCCTATTTTAAAGTGATAATTGCTGTACACTTGCTACAATCAAAGTTTTAAACATCCGGCATTGTACATGTATTCATCTTTCATGAATAACCAACTATTAAATTCCCAGTTAAACTTCAGATATTACAACCTGCATGCATGTGTATACATGTACATGCAGTGCCAATTTCATTCAATAAGGAGACAAGACTCAAATTTAGCCATGTGGTAACCATGCATGCTGCCATATTGCAATATCAATTAACTATAGTTTATCTTAATTTTGTTTGTAAAATAATAAAACATTTTCCTTTAATCTTACTGTTATAAACATGTATCTTCTCTAAAAGTAGGTTTTATTTCTTTATTAAACTACTTCAAAATGATAATATGCCCTAATTTGAATAGTGTTCATTCTGAAAGCAAATGTTATTGTTGTTATGGAGTTGATATTCCAATTTCAGCAACCTCAATCTTGACCCATGAATGACTTAATTACCATATTTCATAAACTTAATAATTACTTGGTGACCCTTAGTGTGTAAAGTAAGTCAAACTAATTAAGAAATGAACCCAGTAGTACAATAAATATCACAGCAATTAATATACAATAACATATCATTACTGTAATAAAAGGTGGAAATGGGAGTTGAAAAAAAATGGTGATTTACTGGACATTAAAATAAGGTATCAGATACAGGTGTTTTCTGGGGTTAGGGTAATCTTTGTATTGCAAGGTATTGTTCGTTTTGGAACTACGTAATAGTGTTCTTTGTTTTATGTCATGTGGTGACCTGCAACACCAAGAAACCTGCTAAAACAGTTAGTAACAATCATTATTATATGACTAAGTAATGTTGTGAGCTATTGGTCAGTCAGAGGTCCATAACTTCCCATATCTTTTTAAACTTGCTTGCTCAGTCCATACCGAAGTTATGATACTTGTTTTTCCCTGTTGACGTTGTATAAAGCATGGGGAAAATCTCACTCCATTGCATTGCATGGTACAGACTGGCTGAGCAAGCAAATTTAATATATATTAGATAATAATCCCCACCCCTTGCCCCCCCCCCCCCCCCCCCAAATAACATTGATAGGTGCATAAAGATACGCTTGAAAACTTCGCTAATTTCTCCATTATATTTCAGATGTATTTAGACTCGTTCTTTGAATGATTTGGGGTTTAAAATATTTAGGTTTTCTTTAAATTTGGGGATTAGGTTTTTAGATCAGGTCCATATATAGACCATACGTACGTTTCTCTACGACTCGATCAAGTGGGCGATTCCTATCTGAACTTTACAAGTCCTTTCGACTTTAGGGGATGGATGGCCGCCGCTGCCGTGAGATTACCACAATTCCTGTTCCAAACTGGCTAGTATTAAAAACTATATAATTTTCATGATTCATGATTCGAGCTCGGCTAATACCAGCCGACTATTCTACTTGCAAGTTGCTCCGAACTTACCTTCTGAGTCGCTCATCTTTACGACAAGTCTAATAGCAATAGGCTGAATTAGACAGGAACTTCTTTATAAATTTACACAAATATTTTAACCAGTTCCACTGTTGGTTGTTCAGTGCACGAATTCATGGATTCAAGAAGAATGCAAATGGCGCATCAAATTCCTTTGACACGTACCAGTCTACCTCGATCTTATCAATATTGCCCAAAAATTAACCATAACCATTATTCCAAGCGTGTTTTCCATTTAGGGATAGTTGTGAATTCAACGGGGAGAACGTGTTGGCCCAGGACGCCCAGGATTTAATTTTGTCAAACAATGGTACGGAGTGGTCATAACTTTAAAGATCGATACCGTCTCGGGTGAAATTTAGGCTAGCCTGAAGAATAGTTGATGTCCTTTTTGTTTGTCTCGTGGCAATTTCAAGTGATTTCGACGAATTTTAACTCCCTCTTAGTTCTTCCCCCTCATCAGTGTATTTTTGCTAGACAAGATCCTAGGTAGCCTGAATTTCAGCCGTCTCCTCTGGGTTCGTTCCTCCTCTCTCTCGGGAGGAACGAACCCAGAGGAGACGGCTGAAATTCAGGCTAGATCCTAGGCCGAAAGGTGCTCTATTTTGACACACAATTCAAGCCTGGGCTTCCTGTGGTTCAGTATAACAATCAGCCAATCCTTCTGCTGATCAGTGATCTCCACAGATTCAGGCAACACTTTTGTTTGTAACAGTGGTCCTTGCAGCCTTTTTTGAAATTCCTGTGGTTATACAACCTTACCCACTTATATTTTATTTACCCGGATAGGGAGCGGACTCCCATACTGACCTGAAATTGACCCATAAAAGGTAAGCATAAATTAACGGAACTCCAAGAGTCTTGATGATGTTGACCCGGCATAAAAGATACGACCACTAGACCTCCTTTAAAATTACTGTTTTTAATCACAAATACAGTAAAAATACATCTAACTGCATTAAATACTTTTTTACAATTAAGATTTGCAAAGCATCTTCATTCAAGATGTACGTGTTCGTTACTGTTAATATCTAAACTAAAATATTAGTTGCGCTATTTTATAACCACAAGAAGAAAGCAAACTACACTTGTCAATCACTTGGAGAAATAAAATGACAACTAAATAATAATAATAATAATAACACATTTATATAGCGCCATATACACTAACTGCCCTATGGTGCTTTACAATTCCTATATATTAAACACTTAATACTAAAAAGTTAAAACACCAGTACTAAGAAATATACAACAATATAATTAAAAATAAGTTTTCTTAAAAAGATATGTTTTTAAGCGAGATTTAAAAACAGAAACCGAGTCACTTAGCCTTATTTCTAAAGGAAGATTCAGTTCCAAAGTTTTGGGGCGGCCACCGAGAACATTCTTTTTGGTACTATAAGGAAGTGCTGACTACATGACCTAAGATTCCTTCTCGGAGAGTAAATTTAAATATGAATAAGATCGCTAATTAATGTATGACGGTCCCGGGGGGGGGGGGGGGGGGGGGTGTACTTACATGAAAAATGGGTATGTATGTGAGGCCAAGAGGCTCAAACCCTGACCCTGTTTGACCCAATCCGAGCTCCAAAACCCTGATTGCCCCTTCTTTAATTTGTTTTCAAAACACGGTCGGATTATATACCGCGGCCGGTATACCGCGTTCCGGGACGTGTCATTGGGTAGACAAATCAGCAGATGAAGTACATAGATAAGTACTGAAGTACGAATTAGCGGCGTCACGATGTATGGGAACCTCAGTGCTTGCATGTGGGCAGGCGATCAAAATGCGGCAACAGAATGTCTTTTTTTGACATAGTAGCTAATAAAAATGAACCCTAACTGCCTAGAAAAACCTGAACCCCGACCCTGACTGAACCCAAATTATACTCAAATCCTGACCCTGATCTGCCCAAATCAGGTCAAAACCCTGACCCTACCTGCCCAAACCGAGCTCAAAACCCTGACCCACCCCCGCGGCACATACATAATACGTCACAAACAGGAGTACTCCCCCCGGGATGACGGTGCTAGATTATTTAGAGACTTATAGGTTAAGAGGAGAATCTTAAATACAATACGCTGCTCTATGGGAAGCCAGTGAAGTTCCCGAAGCACAGGCGTAATATGTGCGAACTTAAACGTACGAGTGACAAGACGTACTGCACAATTTTGGACCGATTGCAGCCTCTGAATGAGATATTTAGGCAGAGCAACGCATTACAATTGTCCAATCTGCAAGTTACGAAAGCATGGACAAGTGTTTCTATACAATCATTAGATAAATAATCCCTAATCTAAGGTGGAAATATGCAGATTTACATATTGACATAACGTGCTGTTCGAAAGATAAGCCATCATCAAATGCTACACCAATATTCCTTGCTTTAGATGATTGTAAAACATCATGATCGCCTACTGAAATAGAATTCAGGCATGGCCGAGGACGATACGTTGAGCTGATTACAAGAAGCTCAGTTTTGTCTCTATTAAGATTTAACTTATTTAACAACATCCACTTGTCTATATCGTGAACGCATGCTTCAATTCTAGCAGTAGATAACGCTTGGTCTTCGACATCTTGGGATACAGTTGTGTGTCATCAGCGTAAAAATGAAACCCCATACTGTATTGTCTCACGATGTCCCCGAGTGGCGGAAGTTGGTAGGGAGTTGGGTTGCATAATTAACGTCTATTGATACATGGTACGTCCGCAACGGAACTGATAGAAATAGTACGGCCGAGATATCTAGAAAAAGAAAACAGTATCCTTGTTTTAAAATTGATCTTTTTTTAGCTTTACATTTGGATTCGTGTCTGTGTGTATAACATTGTTGCCCTGACTGATCCAATGTCCTTTGGATGGTCCCTGCATGTCATACGTACGCAACGAGGCATTCCCGGGGAGGCATTATCAATCAACTTGTCAGCTTGCTACATTCCTCGCTGAGCAACTCCCTTCCTGTAATTTGCTGTCAGCGCTAGATTTCAGCACGATTTGCAATTTGGTAATCTGATATCTAATATAATCCTATTCTCGAAGTTGTGTTTCTGTTCCGTCGTTGCTGACACGAACATAAACCTTGCACAACCAAGCTAAGAGCATTTCTATCACGGAGCAAAAGGTATTTGAATCCAGGTATTTCTTATAAAGGTACGTAGGGAATTCTTATAACAATACATTTATTCCCCTGCTACATTTCTATCCGAATACGCAAAGCAATTAACCCTCTTCTTCCCAAGCTTCTTGCATTCGTGCAATCGTCATTTTGACCAGTACAACATTAACTAGTCTATTTTTAGGCTTAGCGTTGCGATGTTAATTTTGCTTTCAAACCAACCTTTACATTCAAGTTTGTCCATTTTCAACTCCAGTTTAGGTTCCCTACTAGATTTGCATGCACAGAGCTGACGACGTAAATATTAAATATTAACAGTCGTCTTCTATATGTAGGTCAACTTGTTATATGAGATTACGTGAATGCCAATGTATAGTAGGTGCCCTCGTCATTTTTGTTCTGGTACTGTCTCTTTTCAAAACTTAGTTTGTTCAAAAATTTGATTATATCTTTCTCCAAATCGTTTCCTCCGTGTAATGGGTAAACATATGTATGTGGGGATCCAAACTGCGTCGCTTTAAGTAGATTCTGAATGTTCTTGGTTCATAACAGTGCGTACTGTCAAGACTGAAGATTTATATCCACTTAAATCACATGTGTATTTAGAGAAGAGGTCAAAACAATGGTACTTTTACGGGACCCAATTTTGAGGGAAGGGGGGTTGTACACGGAACCCACCACCTATAGATTTTTGACCACAAATATCTTCTTGAATAAAATACTTATTGAAGAAGTAACTATATTTCTAGTTTCTACAGGCAGAGAAGAATGTGTCTCTCCATTAAAATCAGGTATCCTTATTTTACAACGCCAAAATCACCTTCGATAAAAGAGGTAGGGGTATTACCAGCCACCCACCACCTCCCCTGACAGAATTGGGTCCCATTCTGTCGAAATCTATTGTTTTGACCTCTCCCTTACCATGATTCTAATTCTAGCGGTTAAAAATAATATGATACAGCCTACAATAGTAGATAATGTGCTGAACTATGACAAAAGGCGAGAAACAAGGAGTCCCTAGGAATGCCCGTTAGGAGTCCCTAGGGATCCCGTTAGGAGTCCCCAGTGTGGGAAGGTAAAATTTCATTCTCTGGTTTTTGCAGTGACAGACAGACAGACAATTTTATTTGGAGTCGTATATGAATGTACATTGACTGTAAACCAAATAATTAAATGATAATAGTGTCACACTAGAACTACGCTTACAATCTGTAAAAGGTTTCATATGATACTAATAAAAAGTTTCTATGATGATTGTTCAAGCATGAGTAGCATACATTCAAATATGTATTTGGCTATTAATTTCCGAGTTAATCGGTGATCCGGGGGATTAGCTTGGAAAAGAAAGAGTTCATCAGATGACATTCTATTAGTTTTGGTTGTGGTCTGCTTCTCTATCTTGGCAAAAAGGTCACTTCGTTTCTCCCTGTATAGTGGGCAGGGGGAGAGGGGGTGGGGGGAGGCGATCGAGGTGCCTACATATGGAGGGTACCCCCCGGTTCTCTTTTCGTAGCGTCCATTAAAGTGTGAATGTCTTGTTAACAGGTGTTAAAGCCGTGAAGCATCATGGGATATTTGACAGTTGTTGTTGTCGTCGTGGTCGTCATGGTGACGAAGGATGTGACAGGTATATTAGCTCTTACAATCAACAAAATATCTGGATTCTGATTGGTCAATAACGAGTGCATAAAAGGTTATAGATTGCACAGTCGCATACAAATGTTTTCTCAGTATATTATAAATAAAAAATCGCATGAACTGCTTGTGCTATACTTGATTTATGGGCACTGAGTGATATTTTGAAAGTTCTCAAATTGCATTCGCCTATAGGCTCATACAGGAGCCCATTACTCGGAGCGTCCATCTCCCATACTACGTTTTGACAGACCGGGTTATTTTTAGAATGTGTTTCCCGCGAGTTCGGTTCCGCTAGCCAATCACAAGCGTTTGCGTAATTGTAAATCAAATGATTAATGATGTTGCAGCCATGATGGCTGGCCAAACAAGAGAAGCGAACGAGACATCTTTTGTTGACAAATTCCGCTATGGAAGCGAAGAACGAGATGTGAAATCTAAAAATAATCCGTCTGTGAAAACGTTGCATCACGAATATATGACAGATGGACGCTCCAGGTAATGGGCTGTAATGGGCTCCTGGCGTACAATTCTCAGGACTTTTAAAATATAATTCAGTGCCCATAAATAACGTGTACCATGCACTCGTGTTCATGCGATTTTTTGTTTATAATATACTGAGCAAACATTTACTGAGCATGCAACTCTATAACCTTCAGTTTATGCACTCGTTATTGACCAATCAGAATCCAGATATTTTGTTGAGTATGTAATAAAAAATTATATGCTGATAATGATATTCTATTGCAGGGTAGTGCCTTGGTTTACGTTTGATAATGAACCACGTTAATACGTTTTTCTTTTTTTGAAGCCCGAAACGTAACGAAATGTGGTGGGCCGCTGACCGGAAGTAGTGGTACGTTCCGCAGCCCAGTGGATGTTTCTCATCCGCGCACCTACCCCAATAGGGCTTACTGTAATTGGTCTATTGCCATCCCCTACGACAGTACCCTCTCAATCACATTCACCAAGTTCAAGACGGAAGGCTGGTAAGAGAGTAAAGGAAAAATGCGGGAGCGAAAAAAATCTAGGCTCCGTAATCCAAATCCGAGAAAAAAACTGTTCAAATGTTCACAGGCCGGGAGGGTTGTACCGAGACCATGCGTACCGTCGAGAAGGACGCAAAATCATATGCACTAACCCTAAACTCGTATAATAAACTTTTGCGTGCACAGGATCACACAACGCTGTTATAAGTGAAGCACAGTTTTAACGGATCTCTTGTGGTAGAGATGCTTGAATTGGATGTCACCCGTAGTGCTAATAAAACATTTTGTTGCATGCTATAGGCCCGGGGGGGGGGGGGGGGGGGGGGTGTACTACCATATATAGGCTATACGGGTACGTGCCGCTCGACAGGGTATGATTTTTGACACTATGAATTCTTAGTCTGGAACAGGGTATATATATCAGTTTTTGTCTGGTACAGGGTATCAAAATCACTCTGTTTTGGTCTGGAACAGTGAAGATGTTGTCACCAGCTGAAGGTGATGCATGGTCCAAATGATTAAGCAGCTTCTTGTGGGATTGTGAATGTAGTCCTGGTCACATAGATCTCGTAAAACATAGCCACATTTTCTCTTGTTTATAGTTTGGAACAGGACATATTTTTGCCATTTTTCCTGGAACAGGGTATGTTTTCGTTTTTTCTAGTATGGAACAGGTACCTTTTTGCCATTTTGTCTGGACCAGGGTCGCAAAAATACAATTTCTCTGTCTGGAACAGGGTAAGGATTTCAAGGGGTCTGCGGCACATCCCCATCCTAATTGTTAGGGAGTGTCCCTCCCGGGCTATAGTCTAATGTCATGATACGTAATATATATAGGAACTAGAGAGCTTAACGAAATGAAATACGATATATTATATATAAAAGTTCATTGTTCGCTGCGTCTGTTGAGTTCATGCTGTTCCACGCGGTTTTCCCTCTTTCGACGAGGAAGGCTAACCTCTTAACCCGAACCATAAATTAAACTCATCCCATCCATTACAAAACGATGTTCCCAGGTAAACGACGAGTTCTCCCTGGCCTAGGGCTAGGACTCACAGTTCCCAGTATGCTCGGCTGTCCTACTAGACGGTATGATCCAGGCTTTACGGACCGGAAAAACCTGCCACATACTACGCATTGGTCTTGCGGTTGCTCTAATTTAAGTGACGTTAACTAAATAGTTAACTAATTTAGTTAAATTTATCTTAAACAACACCGTCGTCGAAGCGACTCTATAGACCGGTTACAGCGTCATTGGTTACCGTTGTCAAGGCCGAACTGGAGGTCAACCAAAATCAAAACAACAGTCGAACACAGTGAATACACCGAGCTAATGCAGCGAAAAAAGCACCGTTTACTTTTCAGAAATGTCATCTAAAAGTTTTTACCCGGCTATTTTAAAGGTTTACAACCTTAAGAGTCTCGAGAAAGATATCTAACGAAGCTGAAGTAAGTAGATGGACAGGACCATACGAGATTCCGAGGGCAGTGTGGAAAGACGATCTGGAGACTTGGCCTAGCGGTCGTTTCGCCCGGAGTTAGTTCGCCCGAGGTCGATCGAAGTCGATTCGCCCGAATCCAGTAGTCGATTCGCCCGACATTAGATTAGTTGAAGAGTTGAACAGTTTTAACGAGAAAATCGAGAACCATTGGAAATACTTGTTATTTTTTATTTTATTTTGTGGAGCAGGTAGTGAAGAATCAAACCACAAATAAACTGAGTTGCGAGCCAACCGGAAGCACCGCCATCTTGAATCAACCAGAGCTGGGAACTGGAAACGAAGTACACGCTTGGCTGCAAATAATCCTTAAATGGCAAACACTCTTTAAATAATGATAATAGTTAATTCTAATGACATTCTTAAAACTTGGTGAGTGGTTTGTCTTTGAATTAACGATTATCATTATTACAAGCGTGATTTCCATTTTAGGATAGTTGTTAGTTCAACTGGGAGAATGCGGTGGAAATACATAACAACAAGTTAATATCGCCACTTTTTATTGAATATTTAACAAACAATTTACAATAAATTTTAAGAACGAATTCGAACCTAATAGTAATTATCTATTTACAATATAATATTTCTGGGGGTTGACTATATGTGAACTATTTTATAAAACTAACCTAGCTTTAGATTGATTAAATGGGATAATTAACAATAAATTACAGTTACTGTGCTCGGACAGGTCCGTTCAGGTGCGAGCATGCTTTTAGGTCGTAGTCATTGTAGAATACTGTTCCCATAGATCAAAGATCTTTGCCTGGAGAAGACGGTACTTCTTTCGCTGGATGCGTTTTAGTTTCTTTTCAGACATAAGTCGTACTTGGACAGCGCTCACCAACGCCTCACGGTGTAAAAACTGTACCAGTAGGTAGAAGGGAAGGTGTACTCTCCCTGAAGCGCGACGGTTCAGGCCATTGTGCCATCTTCTTGTTTCTTCAAATGATATAAGTTACGGGGTATTTTGTAGTCTAGAACTCAGATAAGTTGTAAAGTAAATCAAAATACTCAATATGGTTTCAATTTACTTTTATTTCGATTACTTAAATAAGTGGGCGATCGACCGGTTCCGTCCTGGGTTGAAGTACATTTCCAATGGTTCTCGATTTTCTCGTTAAAACTGTTCAACGCTACTCTTCAACTAATCTAATGTCGGGCGAATCAGCTACTGGATTCGGGCGAATCGACTTCGACCTCGGGCGAACTGACTCCGGGCGAATCGACTCTCGGGCGAAACGACCGCAATTCTTACCTACAATACATGTCGGAAAGTATCTGCTGTTTAAGGAAAGCCCGTATAACACAGGACCAGCTCATGAACTATAAAAGCTTTCAGTGCTACTATAACTTTGCAAATGGCTGGGTCAGGGAAGTCTTGAGCAAGTAAACAACGACGCAACGATCGTCACGCACATACTTACCTTGGCTATCATCAGACGTTTGTTGCCAAATTATTTGCCCAAGACTTCCCTGACCTAGCCATTTGCAATGTTCTGGTAGCACTGAAGGCTTTTACACTTCATGAGCTGGTCCTGTGTATACGGGCTTTCCTCAGTTAAACAGCAGATATGATTCCGACATCTGTAGGTTATAACGCTAGGCCATGTCTCCAGATCGTCTCTGCCCTCGGAATCTCGTATGGATCCTGTCCATCTACGTACTTCAGCTTCGTTAGATATCTTTCTCGATACTCTTTAGGTTGTAAACGTTTAAAATAGCTGGGTAAAAAAACTTTTGGATGACATTTCTAAGAAATAAACGGTACCTTTAGTCGCTGCAATAGCTCGGCGTATTCACTGTGTTTGACTGTTGTTTTGATTGTAGTTGTCCTCCAGTTACAACGGTAACCAATGTCGCTGTAACCGGTCTAGACGCTTTCGATACCGTTGAGATGCAAATTTGCAATATGTTAACCTTGCGCATGCAAATTATGGATTCTCAAGTCTTTTATTCGAAACTAACCTAATTAACCTGAGAAAGGCTTTTCAAACCGGCTTTTGCTCATTTCTGATCAACTGTTAAAGTTGTGAATCAGAAGAAACACGTCCAGAGTTGTACGAATTGCTTTTTCCAGGTTAAGCGCAGGTTTGATCAAAGAACACAATGTGATTCTACGGTTACATGAGCGCGAGTTAAATGCCAACAACAAACTAGCCACATAAAACATACTGATGTTTATTAAACTTTCTCCATTATCTTTTTGTCCAGTTTCTTCAGAAAATCAATCATAAGTCAATACTTTCACTGGCTTTCCTTTAAGGAAACTACGAATATTCAAATAGAGAAATATGGCGTTCGGTTAACAGAGTGCACAATTCTATCACTGTTGGTATAACAGCCACCTTTCTTGACGCCATATCCGAGCTACGCATTTATAATCTTTCAGATGCTTAAATATAATGCTGGGCAGCCTTTGTCCGCAAGTAAAACGGCATCCGCGGGAAAATCAAGTGTCAGGCCGGGTCCGATTGGCTCCATTAGCCGAAAACTTTGAGCGTCGTGAGTGCTCCCTAGAAATCCAGCTTGAAGAAAGCGAATATCGCCTTGATTATCACAAACTGAGTGTTCAGAAGATGGAAGTGTCTATGTCTGCCGTAAAATTGCCTCTGAGGTTCAGTTGAAGGAATAAATATTTCACGAGTAGTGACGTCTATGCAGCCAAGGGCGATAGGGAATTTTTCCCAGGTCTTTCGCATAGCATTCCACTATCTGCTGAAAATGCCGCCACAAAACTAGAATGCCTTGAAACAGTAACGCTGATGCAGTCTGAAGGCTGATATCAAACAATAGGGCAAGAGTGTCTAGAACTCTAGATGCGGATATTTTTGAACCCAGATGAAACCTCTCAAAACCTTGCATTTTATTGGATGCCATTTGGACTGCACTGACAAAGAATTCCATTGTTTTAGGGTTTGGGTTTGTATTGTTTCAGGGTAGGCTATTGTTTGGATAGCCAGTACTATTCCAGGTTCCGAGGAGGTGAAGGCCGCCCCAGATGAATACAAGCAATACCCGATTTACAATATTTAACTTGTACTCTCCAATTCTCCGCCTGAGGTGACCTTGCCTTGTTAAGATTGACAGGTGTCGAGCAACCTGATAAACAATGTTAAGAAGTGATTCTGGAGTTTCACCCGTATTGAGCCAGAGCAGATTCTTTGTGAAAGAAACCACAGCGCCAAACATGGACATGGTGCAATCTAAACATTACTTGCGTTCATTTGCTTGAATTGAACGGCGCCGTTTAACAATTGCTGGATTTTTTTCTTGTTCGTGTTATTTTTGCACTAACAACCATTAATTAATGGTATCTCGCTGTTCATTGTAAATAATTATCGTTAGGGGAATTATCGACGAGCAAAATGGGCAAGAATTCAGCTATGAAAGATCAGGTTTTGCCCGACCTTTTCCCACTTGTCGCCATATCTATCTGGAGACCATTTGTAATTGACGGCAGCGCAGAAAGCAGTAAGACAGGAGAAATGAAAGATCGCATGAAAATTAAAGTTGGTCGGAGCAGGAGGCAAAATAGCTGGCTGGGGAGCCGTCCTTGACACAGTCAAAGCGAATATAGAAGCGGTTCCACTCAACTCCTGGCTGGTCGATTATTACATTGAAGCTGAAGAGCTGTATCTACTATTAAGAGAATTGTTAGAGAAAAGCAGAAGGAACAGGCAGAATTGTATCGCCAGGGACAGGGCGGTAAAGTGAAGCAGACGGAAACCGTTGGCGTTGTGAAAGAACAGATGCGGTACGCGAAAAAAAGGACACGCGCAGAAAGGAGGGAAACATAAACTGCGTGCTTTCGTGGACTCTGACGAGGACGCAGAAGCCAAGCCCAAGCCAGCGAAGAAGAAGCAAAAGGTGTGCGAAACAACATACGAGGCGCAGAAGGCGCACACTAAAATGTGCGAGCAGGCCCGCGCAAGTATGGGACTAATGACTGACGTTTTGAAGAAACTGGACAAAAAGTTAGATGAATATTAATTTTAATGGAGAAAGTTTAATAAACATCAGTACGTTTTATGTGGCTAGTTTGTTGTTGGCATTTAACTCGCACTCATGTAGGCGTAGAATCACATTATTTTCTTTGATCAAACCTGCGCTTAACCTGAAAAAAGCAATTCCTAAAACAACTCTAGACGTGTTTCTTCTGATTCACAACTTTACCAGTTGATTATCAAAAGCCGGTTTGAAAAGCCTTTCTCAGCTTAATTAGATTTGTTAAAAAAAAAGACTTGAGAATCCATAATTTGCATGCGCAAGGTTAACATATTGCAAATTTGCATCTCAACGGTATCGAAAGCGTCTAGCGCGGAAAACTCTTATTAGTTGAAAAACCGGGCCGTCTCCGATGTTTTTCAGAATAATCTATTTAGTAAGGCATTGAATATTCCATCCAAGCATATACGTGCGCTCAAATGCTATGCTAACTAAAAAGCAAAATTATTGTCAAAACTCACGATGGTTCTCTTCCGCACAGCTGCGACTACCTGAGAATGACAACCGACGAGCGTAAGCTGATTGGACAGTTTAGTGGACTGAATACCCCTCCCCTCGTTAGTGTGATGAGCGTTGAGACGAGCAGGGTAGACATCGTGTTCTATTCTGATGATTCGGTTCCTAAAGAAGGCTTCACTGCACTGTACTCAATACAGAGTAACACCGGTAAGACCGTACATCATGAGTAATGTAGTAACATGCGCACAATGGATTACTAGTTCTTTTAATACTACTGTAAGCCGTCAATGGAATTGCACTTGCTTGGGGTTACCATAGACAAGCAACTAGCTTTCACTGAACATATCTCGGCAATTTTCTGCAAGATTTGCTCTCTTAAACTGCCATTTCGCTTCTCGGAGCAGGTGGTGTCCGAGGAGAGGTGTCGGTGCACGTTTCAACGCTGCATGTGGGTTGTTGTCCATATATTCGTGTAATTAGACTTTCTATGTGCGTATATACATATATGTATATATCTTAATTAGTTAATTATTTAAACATAACATTGTCAATTAGATCATCAACTTTTAGCTTAGATATTAGTCTTATTAACATTTTATTTAATTATATTTTTACTGCTTTTATAACATTTTCTTAGATTTCATTATCATTATACTTAAAGTGATAATAATAATAATATGTCTTTATTACTAATGATAAATTACATACCAATAGTTACAATGTTATCATAAATTGACAATCAGATAAAAAAGTACTAAATCTACATACAAATCTAAGAATTATTTAATAATACAATATTTAAAAAGCTAAGTTATATTTAAAAACACACCTATTTATAAAACTATTTTTAAAACGTTCCGTATTTACCCTTGGCCATAAGCTTTCTTGTCTCCGTAGTTTTAAAGTTGAGTCCTTGATGCGAGGCAACAATTCACTAAGTGGATGAGAATTAATTTTCCTGATCTTTTTACATATAGAGCGATCAGTGGTTTCCAAAAGGGAAGTTATATTTACATGAGAGGATATGTATCTACGTTTATGACAGCGAGTTTAAAAAGCTTGGATAGTATTTAGTTCAGGCGGAGAAGCGGCATATACTGGCAAAACATAGTTAACTTTAGGGAGTACTATAGATGTAAAAAGATGATCGATTTCTTTCTGACTGTAACCTTCTTGCCTTAGACATCTTAAAATATATAAACACTTATTGGCTTCATTAAGTTTAGTACGCACATGGTCATAAAATCTACAGTTCGATTGAAATGTAACTCCTAAAATTTTAAGAGTTGAACATTGAGGAATATTGTCAACGCACGGATAAGTGCCCGTCGAGGATTTCTTCATAAAAATAAGTTCCTTGCACTTTGACGTGTTAAAAGACATTTCATTAACATGAGACCAATGTTTAAATTGACTTATAGCTTCTGCTGTAGTATCATTACAATTCTTAAAAACTTTGACAAGGATCGTAGAGTCGTCAGCATATTTAGTTAAAGTGCCACTACGACGAAAATTTACCATTTCGATTTGCCACTTTTTCAGTGTCTATAGGTCAATCAGTATTAGAAATATCCGAAATAGTAAAAAATATTCCCAAATGGGCATCTTAAACCACAAATTGTAGGAGAGTTTACCGGTAAAATCCTGTCCGCCATTGCTGGAAGCCGTGCCCTTTGTTCAGCTTTAAACAAAGGTTTATTCACCGGAAGTGATGTCATACACTTAACACGACAACCTCTTGGCGCGAAATAGCGTGCATAAAAAAGTAGCCAACCTCGCAAAGATAAATATAACTTTCTTCTTATGTACGTGAAGACGTTTTTAGTAGAAATATGCCTCCAGGCGTTGTGTTCTGCAGGCGAGCGTTAAGTGTATGACATCATTTCCGGTGAATAAACCTTTGTTTAAAGCTGAACAAAGGGCACGGCTTCCAGTAATGGCGGACGTGTAGATTCAATATTCGGAGCTAAAAAAATAAGACTTCCTGTCGTTGTATCGAAAAATAATTTGAACTGGTAATAATATATGAACTCTACTTTATGAATATGCAAAAACATTGATATGCCAAAATTTGATCGTAGGGGCACTTTAATGTCGATCTTTCACAGGTTATATCTAAATTGTTGATAAATAAACTGAAAAGATAAGGTCCGCTGACACTTCCCTGAGTTGTTCCCATATTCACACTTTTCCAGTCATAGTAAGTTCCTCTAAAAGCAAGTCTCTGTTTTCGTTCTTTCAGAAAGCTAATGTACCAGTTAATAATAAAAGGGTTAAGCGGTAAAGATATAAGTTTTTCTACTAAAAGATTGTGTTTAACTTTATCAAAAGCTTTCGAAAAATCCATTACGAACATTCGTACTGCAATACAGTCGGGGTCGTCTAGAGCCTTCAGTGATTCATGCTGTATCCTAATTAGCGCATCTGTGCAGTTCCACCCGTGCGATAAGCAAACTGCTTGTCATCAGTGTGTTCCTCGAATATTCTCTTACAGAAACTAGTGTATACTGTTCTCTCAAACAAACGAGCGATAACCGGGGTTATGTTAATTCCTCTAAAGTCTGGAAATTCGGAAGGTAGGTCAACTTTTGGGATTGGACTAACATTAGAAAGTTTCCAATTCTTAGGCCAGGTGTGTGAGGAGAGAGACAAATTTCAAACGTGAGTAATAATTGGCGCAAACAATGCAGCATTGTTTCTCCATACCCAGAATGGAATACTATCAGGTCCGGTAGCAGTTTTCTTCACTTTAGATAGAGTTAGAAAAACCTTGGTTTCACACAGTTGAGGAATATTATTAAGATCACTTTCCATAATGTTAACTGTTGCGTGATCCTTTGAGTAAGTTCATTAGCTTTTGAGTGGTTGCTAGAATTAGACGCACGAGCTCGTTTCTTCATTAGGAATTTCACAAGAGGTGACACCCATGGCGGGTCCCTAGTGGATAGCGTGACCATTCTTTTAGGGAAGCAGTCATCAATCAGTTTATAAATAGTATTCTCCAGATTATTCACGGCGGCGTTAATTTCAGTTGCTCTGAGTACATCATCCCAATCACACAAGTTTAACTTTCTTTCAAACTCTATCCTGCGGTGCTCTCTATAATCACGAAAGGACAGTTTAGTTCTGATAGGCTTTAGCTTACGCCCTGCGGGAATGACGACAGCAATATGATCCGTCTTTACCAAAGGTTTAAGGGAATAAGGTTTACAGAACAGTTCAGGCCTGTTAACGAGGCAAAAATCTAGGGTAGCAGTTCCTCTTGTAGGAAAGTCCACAAGTTGTGTAAGGCCAGAACATATAGTGTCAATGTTCAGATGTAATCGAAGGTAGTTCATCTGACTGGTTACCAGTAGCCTCTGGCGTCCCCCAAGGCTCAATTCTAGGTCCATTTCTGTTTCTTCTTTATATTAATGACATTCCCAGCTGTCTCTCATCTAATTCCACTCTAGCTCTATTTGCAGACGACTCCAAATGTTATAGAGAAATCACCACTCCTGATGACTGTCTGGCACTCCAACAAGACATTGATTCCCTATTGCACTGGAGTGAGACCTGGGGCATGTCTTTTAATACATCCAAATGTAAAATCCTTAGAGTGACAAGGTCTTCTAATCCATGCATCTACCCCTACAGTATGGGTTCCAGAATCATTACACCTACACAGGTCTATTGCGACCTCGGCTTTGACGTTACGTCAAACCTTACTTGGAATGCCCACATAGATAAAATTTCCAAAAAAGCCAACCGCTCTCTGGGTTTTGTCAAACGTACCTGTGGTCATAGAACCAATAGCTCCGCTAAGCGCCTTTTGTATCTTTCCCTAGTTCGAAGCCGACTGGAAACAGGAGTTCCTGTATGGTCAGTAGCAACCAAACGTAATTTGTTGAAGCTCGAAAGAGTCCAAAGGCGAGCTACTAAATTCATAACTTGTTCCGATTCTGACTACAAATCCAGACTCAAGTCCTGTAACCTTTTACCTTTATCTTTTCGTAGAGAATTACTCGACCTTTCTTTCTTATTTAAATGTAAAATAGGTTTAATTTGCATTGATATTCTTAAGTATTTATCACCGTACATTCCAATTAGAAATACTAGAAATGCTGCCAAAGGTCCATTATTTAGCACTAAATTTTGCAACACTGAGACCTGTGCTTATTCCTTTTTTAACCGTGTCATTCCACTCTGGAATGCTCTACCACTTGAGGCCAGATTATCTTATAAGTACAGTTCATTTAAAAATATTATTTCTCATCATTATTTTGAACTTTTTATCAATAATTTTGACATTAACAATACATGTACCTGGGTATCCAGGTGCCGCTGCACCTCGTGCAGACTTATCAATGCCTCTCATTTGTAATTTCAATATTAATCCTGCTGTCTTTATTTATAATATTTTACAGTGTATATAGTTTTAAAACCATAGTTATATATTTAGTAAGTATTATTTTGTTTTGTTCCAATTTATATTGATTTTACCTGGAGGACTTAATCCATAGGTGTTATCCACCTGTCTAGTCCATCCTCAACAGTATACTCATTGTTTAAATTAATGTATTATATTGTATTATATTAATACTGTTGGAAGCTTAATAAATAAAAATAAATAAATAATATCGCCTCCACACAATACAACACTGTCAGGGTTAGAGTAAAAAACAAACAAACAAGTAGTTGTACTATTCACACCCGGAGCCGAAGCTAACAACAAGAGTAAATCACTCGTAAACGAGTGCGCTAGCTAGTTCTCATGACAACCAATCCCCACAGGTATAGTATAAATAAGTTCAGCCTTTAGTTGTTAGTATAGCGGCGAGCGTGTCAACAATAAGCTCAAACGACCGTAGTAAAATTAGGGCGGGGATACCGGGGTATCAGGCTGCAGAACACTCGATGTTGGCTAAGTACACACATAATAGTTATAAAAAGAAAATAAAGGGAGTCTACTATTTCACTTAGTTTGTTCTTAATTTAATTTCATATCTGGAACAGGGTCCTATTGTGTTTCGCCCGCCCATGATATACGTAGTAGCAGGGCCTCACTCCCTCTTCGGCCTGCGGACTCAGACTTACCATATCTTAACATACTGTCCTCAGGTGTGAAGCGAGGCTCCGAGTGTGAATATGTTGTGTTTGTTTCCCACAAAAGATATTAATCTTGCAGATTTTGTAAAAATTCTGACATTTAATTCCTAATTTTGGTTAAATCCCGTAGCTTTCCACAATTCGGGTAACTTTTATTCTAGTTGAATTACTGCTCCAACTAATTTAGACAACTGAAGTATATTAGAACTGAAGTATATTAGAACTGAAGTATATTAGAACTGAAGTACATTAGAACTGAAGTATATTAGAACTGAAGTATATTAGAACTGAAGTATATTAGAACTGAAGTATATTAGAACTGAAGTATAGTAGAACTGAAGTACATTAGAACTGAAGTATATTAGAACTGAAATATATTAGAACTGAAGTATAGTAGAACTGAAGTACATTAGAACTGAAGTATATTAGAACTGAAATATAGTAGAACTGAAGTATAGTAGAACTGAAGTATAGTAGAACTGAAGTATAGTAGAACTGAAGTATAGTAGAACTGAAGTATAGTAGAACTGAAGTATAGTAGAACTGAAGTATAGTAGAACTGAAGTATAGTAGAACTGAAGTATAGTAGAACTGAAGTATAGTAGAACTGAAGTATAGTAGAACTGAAGTACATTAGAACTGAAGTATATTAGAACTGAAATATAGTAGAACTGAAGTATAGTAGAACTGAAGTATAGTAGAACTGAAGTATAGTAGAACTGAAGTATAGTAGAACTGAAGTATATTAGAACTGAAGTATATTAGAACTGAAGTATATTAGAACTGAAGTATATTCTTGTATATTAGAACTTTTTAGTAGATTAGTAGACTCTCTAACTGGGTCGGCTAGAAGACTTAGACACGTTAATAAAGTTCCATCATCATCGGGGAAGATAAACACTGGTATGATCAACTATAAGTCGATTAAGGTATGATAACAGCCGTGGGAAGCAGGTGACATTTCGATCGCTTGCTCTTCGTCGGAGCAAAAGAGAGAATTGTGGGTGGGCAAATGGTTTATAAATAAAATATTGAGTACATGTCTACCATTGAGGAAACATGAGAATCAAAGGAAAATGCGCCATTGACACTGAATGCTACTAATTACAATAAGAAGTTAGAACGAGAGGTATAATGATAAACATCCTAATCTATGTCCAGATATAAAGTTCTATTAATAATTAAATGAACAGTCTCGATATAACGCGTGCTCTGATTGGTCGATAGCACGTGTTGTTAGATGCAAAGATGACGTCACTTTTTGCAGAACAGGAGCCCATTACCAGGAGCGTCCATATATACTCTACCCGTACCCGTGAGTCAGTGCATGACCGGTTTGAGCTATTTTTAGAAAATGTTTCCCGGGTAACTGCCTTCTGACTCTGCTGCGATCGCCGTGCATATGCTTGCCGTAATTATCGAGATTAAGAATGATCTATTGTTCTTTGAGGTGATTTTACTAACGCTGCATTGTCCTGACTATGGTTTGATTGGATTCTCAAAGTGTGGGCACGTGAACTCCCGTGAGATCTGTTCAAAATATAGCTCAACCCGGTCATACGTTGACTCACAGACCAAGTATGGGCGCTCCTGGTAATGGGCTCCTGGCACGAATCATTTTCTATCTTTACTTTTTTCTCGCAATTATTATTGACGATGTATAAAACAAATACATGTCAAATTTCGTGAGTATGCACAGCAAAGAGAGGCTCTAGGGGAACATCTTCTAGATATACGAATAAGATTTTTTATCCCTTAAGGTTTCCTGTTTCTTTTTTCTTTCTCGTTTTTTTCCAACCTCTTCTCGATTGCCGCCAAAAGAGAATATTAGTCTGGCCTCAAAAAGAAGATGTGGAATCCACCTAAATCTGATGAAACTCATGATAATTAACATGTTAAATCTCTAGTTCCTACTGGAGTTCCTAAAGCAGGCACAACTGCAACTTCCAACCCAACCGCAACTTCCATCCCGGCCGCAACTTCCACTCCGGCTACAGAAAGACCACTAATGAGGTAAAAAGTCTTGTGCCGTTTTTTATTAGTCTGTCTGTATGTCTGTTTATCTAGCGGTAAAACCAAGCGCTAAAGTTATATATCAATGATGATGATTTTATTTATAAGGTTGATACTGTATTGACATACTTACAGTATAATATACAATAACATGTATTATTTAATTAAGTGTATGGTTCTGGCCACCATTGTAATTTAAAAAAATATTTATTTATTTACTTACTTCGGCCATAATAGAAGATACAAAATAGAATAAAGTAAAATATACAACAAACAAAACATAGAGGCCAGGAGAACCAACACAGCGTTAGCCAATTACGTTGGTTTCCTATGAAAAATAAAATTACAATAAATGATCTAATTACAATACTTATTTCAACCTAAAAGCAGCATTTGAGAGGTGCGGTTAACTGTCTTGCCTGGTGACATTTCAGACATACAGACTTCCAAGACCTAGGGTTCTCGATGTCAAATACAGAAGTGATGGCAGACACGTAATATTTAAATAGTAATGATCTAAACTTAGGTAAAGAGATATCTGATTTACGCAGTTCGTGTGGAAGTGAATTCCAAGTTCGGGAAGCTCTTATAAAATAACTATTTTGGTAACACAGGGTCTTGACATTAGGAATCTGATAAGTAATAAGATTAAGTGAGTTATCCATCGAACGTAGAGAGATGCTTAAATTCACCCTGTTTACAAGCTTTGGCCCTAGCTGCAAATATGGTAAATAAACAAATATTATTATCATTCAGTATTATTATAAACTCCCTATTTCAGTTTCTATTAGCATTGAATTTAGTTTAGAATGTTTAATCTGTCAATTTTATTCATCGTCCTTATTGTCGTATTCTTCCCCTCAGAACTTTTCAGAAGTTATCAAGTACCCTGTCCAGAATCATCTATTCGGTAAATACATGTACTTTGTATATATTATTTCGAAACTTTCCGTATTTTTTTATTATTATTCTAAACGTTGTCGTTACTGTCTTGTTCTTTTTACAGAGCTCTCAAAACTTACTAGGCCCAGGACCTCCAAACGGCGACAGCATCTCCGCTTTTCGAAGTAAGTGACATCTTTTGCATTCATGAATCACGAGATCTGCGAGGCTTTGGTGTCGACAGTTGTGTCCTTAGGGACCGGACGTTATCTAACGGTAGAGGGGGGGGGGGGGGGGCTACTAGATTTGTAGGGGGCTCACGATTTTCTATGCTCCCATTTAGGGGGGGGGGTTAATTTTTTATATGCTCCTCTTTTTTAGGGGGGGGGGCATAATGTTTTACTTAAGTATATATATTTATAGGCTTATCCAAGGGGAGGGTCATTATTTTGTGAGACCAGAGAACTGCAGGGTAACAATTTTTTGGGCAAGCCACAAAGCAGATCTAGTAGCCCCCTACCGCTAAATAATGTCCGGTCCCTTACATGCACTCGAAATAATGTGTAAATAATGAAGACAATAACGATATTTTACGCTCTCTTCCTAACAGGTGACCTGTTTGATTCTCTGAGGACACTCGAGACACTGAAAAGTGTAGAATCCACAGAATTAACACACGAGGAACAACAAGACATCAACAGCGCTCTAAAACAGTTGAACGTCAAGGCAAAAGATCTCGTCAGGAAGCTCTTTGGTACGGAGAGGACCATTCTATTTTTTTTGGGTGGAAGGACTAGGCAAAAACCTCACTCTAGATTTTTTCCATCAAGAAGCAACGTGGAAATATATTATTTATTTAAAATTGGATGACTTTTTATACCCACCTTCTTGTAAAGCAATATTTTGTTCAACTCAGCCATTTTGTGTTCAAAATTCCCCACGTACCTACCCTACGTTCACCACTAATAGCGATGACATTACAATTGTTATGCTAATGTTCCAACCATGATTTGTAAGCCCGCTTTGTGTTAGGAACCAATGGATCTTTGGTTGGCACATTAATGACAATAGATGACGACACACGGAACATCGCTATGCGAAACGAACGAATGAATTTTAAAATAAGTTAAAACTTAGAGAAAAAATGGAACGTTTGCATGATGACGTCACATGCTACAACTACCAGAATTCTTTGCGCGAATTCTTTTGTTCCTCTAATTTGGACCATTGTCGTGGAATTCTCAAAGGAGTTTAAAAATCTGAATGAGAAAGAGAATTATATTTGAAAAGATTCTGGTAGTAAAATGACGCCATAATGAATATGTCCTATTAGAATCGATGGCCGCTTATTACAGCTATGCCACGCGTGACCGTAATTACAAATAAGCGAATGCAGCCTCGGATCTCGGAGTTCGTTTTTAGATTTCGAATGTTGACCCACAACAGGGTCAAATGCCTTGCCATTTTCAACAATAAATTAACAAATTGAGTGAAAAAGGAACGTCATTTAATTTCATTCTGTACTATTTGGTACGTTGTTGGAGTTTATTTTATGCTAGTAATATATATACATATATGCAATAGCCCACTTCCGCGATATGCTTTACTTGTTGCGCACAAAAGTTTCAATACGAGTCTCCATGCTTTTCTCTGTGAAAAGAATAAATTTAATTTAGCACGGAGCTTCGTATTGAAACCTTTGTGCGTGACAAGTAAAGCATATCGCGGAAGTGGGCTATTGAATGGCTGGGAGCAGCTGTATTTATGCTAAACACCATGGCCAGTGCCAAATCATGTAATACCAGTACCGAATCATGTAACACCTGAGTGCCAACTCATGTAATACAAACTATATCCAACCATTGGATAGAGGTAATCGGCTAATGCTGTTGCTACCCAATTCAGATCATGTGATGTAAACAGATGCTACTCTGGGGAATTATTCCTTTTTCATTCTAATCATAATGCAGTCATGCCTATCTGAATCAAATTAATTTTCAAAGAGTCAGTTCTCCAGAGTAATGTGTGTTTACAACACATAATCTGAATTGGGTGGCAATAGAGTTAGCCGATTATCTCTATTGACTGAGAGGCGGCGGCGTTTTCAAACTTTTGCAACAATGTAGAACAATAACAAAGAGATATTTCCACATTCAGTACAGCCGGGAGAAGTTTGAAAAACTGAAGCAAAATCCTTTGAATAATGTCACTACAAAAAGCACAAATATACGCGGGTGAATATTATTAACAAGTAATCATATGACTTTCTCGTGCAATTCTGGATTAATTTGAACTCGTGAGATTTTTCAAAGAGCTCAAAATTGCACGAGCCTCTTTGAAAATCTCACTCGTTCAAATTAATCCCGAATTGCACCCGAATGCATATAATTTAATACCTATACAAATAGTTGCATTCGTACAGGAGCGTCCATCTTTCATACTTGCCCTGTGAAGCCGCGAAATTCGAACGAGTCTATTTTTAGATAATTATTCCCGCACAAAACTGTGTTACCACGGGTAAGATATTGAACAGCCAATGAATCGCTAAAACTCAAACCGTGTTTTATAGTATACAAATCAGGTACCCATTTAGTAGATCAATCTCAAAGGAATACCCTGTGTATGAAAACTGTATCAATTATGAAATACCGCGCCAATATCACGTGTTAAAATAGATCAGCTCGGATTTCGTTACTACAGATAGACGCTCCTGGTAACTGGCTCCTGATTCGTAGATTCCCGATTTTAAACCGTCAAATGAATCTCAGTCCAGCTTTGAAAAGTCATTGTCTGAGTGACGCGTGACGCCACATAGCTATATATATACGTTAAATCGCCTTTACGTTTTTGTCTAACCATAGTCCAAATCTCCTCATCTGTCTGCCAACTTCCCCCGAAGACTGGTCCGTGCCGTGGGTACTTCCCTCGATGGTACTACCACACGCAGCAGGGTACCTGCGGCACATTTATCTACGGTGGTTGTAAGTCAAACGGAAATAACTTCCATACAAGGGAGGCCTGCAATGCGCTTTGTGGTCCGCAGAAACAAACTGGTAAGTTTAACGATTCACTAGATGCTACCATTTGGCTAGAATACAGAATACCCCGCCACTCATAAGTGACTTCCGTGTAGCCGTTTACGTAGCCACCAACATCTTGTTCTACATAGAGTACGGTATATTATTGTTAGCCTGTGCTATTTCAACTCAAGCATGTTAAGGCCTGGTTCAGGGGTCAAATTTCGGGTAAAAAATGTTTTCCTTATTTCAACACAGCCGGGTATGGTAAGTACGCCAAGTTTCTCACGATAATAGGTATCGCCATTCTTGGCAACCTTAAGTGGTTTGTGTGTAGTAAAACGTGTCACGTGGTCTGTCACGTCACTTAGAACACGAAATCAGTAAATCAAAAATGCGGCTCCGAGTTTAAAACAGCTAGGATGATGAATGGATATGTTTAGTTAAGGTTGAAGCCTTTTACCTAAATCAACTTAGAAAAGATGACTACAATGTTTCGTTAACGAGTAATTAAGGCGAACATGCAAAATAGGTCACGTGACTTTTTGTACCCTTAATATATCCTTATCTTTACATGATAGTCATGTTTTCTAAGTGTGATCGGAAACACTGTGGGAGGAGTAATGTTTTAGTAGGGTTACTTTATATTCATATGTTATCGTCGCAGCCGCATTTCACTTAAACGATTTTATATAATTATGACGTCATCGATCACGTGATACGAAAACCATCCACTTAACAAATTTAAGGAAGTTGATATTAGTATTATGGTGTAATTAGATTTTGTTTAAACTGTTATTTCTGTCAGAAAACATTTTTTAACTTACATCTATTTTCCGTTAAATGAACCAGGCCTTAACATGCTTGAGAAGGCGTAGACGGGTTGATGCGTAGTAAGCCACACAGTAGCTTCGTTCTACTTAGACTTGAACTGTTGAACTTCTATGGTTTTGCTGTATTAGATCGAGGCGTAGACGCGTATCCGAAATACTAGGTGGGTACCTTCGTGCGGCGGGGTATTCTGTAGTCGCTCCTAACATTTGAATTTTGCACATGTTAAAAATAAAGATCACCGACACTTTCTGTTAGTAATTTAACAGCTTCCGGCCAGGCGATACAGAAAACCTTACGAAGTGTACATGAACACAAGACCTCCATAGAATCAAAATTGTAAATAGACTTGTAGAGATACCTAAGTAGGACTACCTCTTACCAGGTTATGGTAGTACTAGGTCTAACCATAGTTTGTAGGTCTAACTCTGTTAGAGTGATTTTACTTATAACCCGTGAAATAGATAGTAGCATATTACACACTATTACACTCTTTTGTTCTCTTTTGTGTTTATCTTGGTATTACACACTAACTAATAGTTTCTTTTTCACGGGTCAAGTAAAATGACCCTAAATTCCGACAACTCCCTCCAATACAGAACAATTCAGAAACTCTTGTTTTTGCTAAACCATTCCAGAATGGAACGATATGTAGTCTTTCCTCCCCCTGTGGCGTGTTACTCAATTAGGAGATTTCTTGCTGCAGTATTTAGTAGATAGATAGGTCAGTTCTAGTTTCATATAATATCTTGTTCTATTTTTCAGGTTGTAATATGTTACGAAGGCCTTGCAAAGGTAAATTATTTGCGACATACAGGACCTAAACACCCGGCTCCAAATATCAACTGTCAAAACTCTTTGAATAACGTGTACTTAAATATTAAATAGTTCGCCACTTACCCGAATCAAAAATACATACGACTATTAACTGACACAACGTACTCTATTGTTTTAAGTATTGTAAATGTTTTCAGTTACTTGTGCTCTGTACAAATCCACAAACCTTCACAATTTAGAGGACGGCTTGTTAATTTTTTCACACATGTCTTCAACTTTAAGAAGAACTTTTTCTACAATTATTTAAAACTCTACATTCATTACCCGTAAATTGTGTGAATAAATGTACATTATTATTGTCTGCTATTTTGATCCATCTCGTATTTGTCATTTCAATATCTGATAAATGAAATCCCTGCCTTTTCCTTTTTTCTTAAAGTGCCCCTACGATCAAATTTTGACATATCAATTTGTTCTCATATTCGTAAAGTAGAGTGGCTATATTGTTACCAGTTCAAACCGTTTTTCGATACGACGACGGGAAGTCTTATTTTTTGAACTCCGAATCTTGAATTTTACATCCGCCATTACGCGAACCCGTTCCTGTGGGCGAGGAATGCCTGGTCATTTTTTAGCGTACGTGACGTCATACACTTAAGGTTATTGTATACCTTCAGGGTACTGTTCCGGATAAAATTAAGTAGCGTCTCGAATATTCGTCGTATTTAGATAAATTATACCTCATTTAAAGCCTATACTAGAAGTAATCATAGATTATCAAAGTGCGTTCGACATATTTTTTGGAAAGAGAAAGGACTGTGGTAACAGTCTGAAAAGCTGAAAAATTTCTGCAATGATGTGGACAGTGTACGTAATCCTGATCAAAAGTGCTTGTTTTTTAACTAATGTGAAAAATTTGATGTCTTGACTTATATGTTAATATACAAGGGGATGCATCTGGGTATAAAACTGTAATTATATTTGTGTAACATTAAATCATTGGATGCGATGCTTATGGGGCTATATGTATACATGTGTGTTTTATATGGTCATGGCATTGATTTGAGAATTAGTAGCACATTTTGCTGTGTGGTATACAGTGTAAAGCAATACTTGAAGTTAGTGTAAAACACAAATCAACCCAGGCTATAGCTACATACATTTACATGCATACATGAACTTTATTTGAGTGTCAATAGTATTTAGCTGTAAAGCTAATTGGGGACACTATATTACAGGATATATAAAATACAGCATATTACAGGATATATAAAGGGATTCATATAAAGTACGCATAAATAAATATTACTATTCAGATGTGTATAAACTGATTTCCAGTTCCTAGAACATAAACTATATATGAATGTGTATAAAGTACAGCCCATGCAGTTCCTTCGATTCAGATCATTCACATTATGTTTCCCGGGTATTTTTCAAGTGAGAACAAGGTTGGCTGCAAAATATTGAGCGCCATCGTTAGTTCCATAATAATTTATGGTCAATGTTGGCTTTGATCGCTTTGATCAGCCTTGTTTCAGGTCCGTGAGAAATTCAGTGTAGATTAATTGAACACAGCAATGAAGTCAGTACTTTAAATTTCCCTCACCTTGTACTGTGTTGGTATTCCAGTTCCTTGGCATATCAAAGTGTCGGTATAGATTAACTCTCTGTCTAAATGTAGTGTTACTGTTAATTTGAATCCGTTAATTTGTATAACCAAGATGTACACAGTGTCGTAACTCACACAAGATACGGCAATTACGGGTATCTAGAAAACTCGGACCTTGTTTCTCTTCAGCCAGATCATCTTACTGTTTGTAGTTTCGGTATCTGTATGTACAGCGAAAAGCAGAATCCAGTACAGTGAGCAAGCAAACAGAATTCACTCGGTTGTTTACAAATTATGGTGAGTTGATTTGACTCGGTTCTCTGTTAATCAACTTCGCTGATGTAGTCACCGCGCCGACAAAACAGACCATGTTTGACTTAAACCATGCACACTTGTAGTATTTAAAAAACTTCTTCACAACTCACACTGAAATATTAATATCCATGTATTCAGCCTTCAGGTATGATTTATAGCATCTTGACCATTTGCAGTTTTGGTATCGGCAAACCGAACAGCACAATTCAATACAGCGAGCAAGCCAACAGCATATTTTTCGATCGCACATTCACTCGGTCTCGGGTTCAGCATAAATAAATAATTATGGCCGAGTTGAATGTTCAAGGTCCTCCAGATGTACTACACACTTTCCTCAGGCTTTGCTCAATTGTACTTGCGAACCTTTGAAACATCATTGCATTGGATTGTCGGAAAATAGGCAAGTAACTAACCGATCGCGAAACAAAACAGAAGCCATGCTGGCATTCACCAAAATGGCCGCTCGCATCGTGTTCGTGTGGTTACCAGTTCCCCGGCCGAGATAATTTATTCTAAAAAGTACAAACAAGAGGGACGGACGGACGGACATACACGAATCTCGATTTCTTTCGCCTGGGGAAGCACAGGTAGCCCACACAGGACCACAGGGAATCCACTGCAAGATTAGTATGCGTTCTCCTTCGTCGAACGCAAAAATTGGCTACAACGATATACCTAAGGTTTGTAATTTTGATAAAAGTGCGATTTTTAAATAAACTTCTTTTCCGAACAAGCGAGTTGGTTTCCAAGAGCTCCAACTCCACGGCAATTTAATGAATTTAAGATCTGTTTGCTTTTCTGGACTCCCACAGACCTTGTTTACGAAACTGTGTCGGCGATTGTGGAAATTCGAAGCCGTTCTGAAGATATTTTGGTCTTCGTGAAACTGCTAACGCGAATCCAAGTATAGATGCGGGAATCGCTCTCAGTGCCTCTCTTTTAAAAAAATAAAAAAATCGCCGACACGGGTTTTTTAGCTGATATAAATTGTGAACAATCTGTGAAAATTTGAAGTAATTCGCACAAATTCGCGTCGAGTTGGAGCTTTTTTCAAACTATGTTTAGAACGAAAATAGAAAGTCAAGAAAACGCTCTGAAATTAGCGCATTAGCCGGCCGGCGAGACTGATTCTTTCAACCAGTGACTGGGAAATGTCACAGTCAAAACTTCCCACAACAACACGTGTGGCTACTTTTCCCATACAAACCTTCACGCGAACTAACATACGTAGTTAGAAAGTGTACCATTTTCCCGCTTTGAAAAGCAAACAAAACGTTTTGAATAGAAATAATCGTTCAAGTTTGTGCATTGCATGTACAGGACTGTACCCTGCGAGCAGAGGTTTCTCATCTCTCTGTCTCTGTCGACAGAGACAGAGAGATGAGAAACCTCTGCTCGCAGGGTAACAGGACTGTAGCAATTTAACGAACCACAAAGCTGGCATTTCGCTACATGAATAATTCAAGCCTTTAGTTGAGTACCAAGAATACGGTTTGTAATTCTCTTCAAGCCTCATGCAAGGATGGTTTGTGTACGTTTTGAGGACAGAAGCTTCTCCATAATTGTTTGTATCACATGGAATAGCCGGTAAGACCGTACTAGTGTAGATTGACCGAAAAATAAGCGGCTACGTTTGCTGAGAACATAATTTATCATAAATAACTCATATTGCTGTTTCCTATAAACAGATAAACCTATCGATGTAGTATGCCTTTTAATTTACTGCTAATTTTATTTTCAAGACAATAAACCACAGAAGAAACCACCAATATTATTTCATGAAGTACCTTGTTTCAGTTGTTTGTGTGTCAAACAGAAACGGGGGGCACGAAGTTTGGTTCTGTGATAGCCACTGTAAAAGCTGCAGATCAGTCAGTTTCAATACATTGTTTTAGTCTCTAGTAAATTCTTATCATTCACGATTTCATGTTAGACAAGAGAGCGATTTAATTTTATAGCAATTACATTGTATTTTAGAATGTAGATTCGCCGGAAAATCTATTGCTGGGACACAGATAATTCTCTCTCTCTCTCATTTACGAACTAGCAATCCGGGTTTCACTATAAACAATGAACAAACTTAGGACTTATAAACTGCTGATCATTACCTTAGTGATTTCTCCGCTGAATTCTCCCTGTAGCCCGGATCCAGTAACAGCACAACCTGAAAGCCGAACCAGGGAAAATACCCTGGGAAAAAATTACCCCCAAAAGATAAGAAACCTCTGCTAGCTAGCACTATACTTACTGGCAGGCCACTTCCCAAGCGATTTTAGCGACTATTCATTCGTCCAGCTTTCAACTCGGTCGCCAGCGGCTCTATTTCCCCCTAAATCAACAACATCCGGCAATAAATTTAAACAGAAAGACACATTACTATGTTCTGAAGAATCTGATGCAGATTTTAGGTCGTTATTTACTAAACCACAGCAAAATTCGCAGTGTGAGTTTGTCGACAATATAAGAAGAAATGTATGGGTTCGAAGCAACTTGAGAACGATGCGTTAAGTGTATGACGTCACATACGCTAAAACATGACTAGGCTTTCCTCGCCCACGGGAACGGATTCGAGTAATGGCGGACGTGATTTTGACGGTAAACTCTCTTTAAAATGTGTGGTCTAATTGGCCCCATTCAAACTTTTTTCACTGATTTGGATATTTCTGCCACTGTTTGTTCTTATGGAATACAAAAAAGTGGCAAAAGAAATGGTCAAATTTCGTCGTAGTGGCACTTTAATATATTTTCACAACAGATAGATATGCACATGTGTAAATGTTGTGCTTTACTTTTTTCTCACCATATTTTAACTAACCTTTACCCCCGCCTAGAATAGTTTTACTAACTGCGAGTTGGAAAATTATTGGAATTCTATTTATATGTTTATAAATAAAGTTGAAGAAATTACCATAACCTTAATTTGAGTACGCAAGTTGCCATAACCCTTAAAGTGAGTGCGCAAATTACCATAACCCTTAAATTGAATGCGCAAGTTACTATAACTCTTACACTTAGTGCGTAAGTTACCATAACCCTTAAATTGAGTGCGCAAGTTACCATAACCCTTAAATTGAGTGCGCAAGTTACCATAACCCTTAAATTGAGTGCGCAAGTTACCATAACCCTTAAATTGAGTGCGCAAGTTACCGAAAATTTTTATACAAGTTGTTAAGAGTATGTGTCACCAAGCCCTTAATTAGATTATAGCTAAACAGCATTAAACTCCCAGGCGATGAGGATGCTCCATTGTTTTTCAATTAACACAGCGAGAATCAAACTCGAGGTCTATGGTCTATGTCAGTTTTGCTAAAACTGACACGCCACCTCCTATTACTTCAGTAACATCACCAGTAATTTTCGAATGACAATAGTCAACGCTATAAAATGTTTGATTAATGTGCAAGACCGAACGAATCTCTTCATTTCCCGGGGGAGGGGGGCTCCCTAAATATTAGGATGGGGTGTGCCGCTGAGCCCTGTTCCAGGCCAAGAAATTGTATTTTTGCGACCCTGTTCCAGACAAAATGGCAAAAAAGGTACCCTGTACCAGGCTAGAAACAACGAAAACATACCCTGTTCCAGGCAAAATGGTAAAAAGATATCCTGTTCCAGACCAGGCTAGCGTCTGATATGATACGCGCGAGACGTTGCGCTCCACTCGCCATTCGAATCATAAACAGATAAACGGACTCTGCGTTTGCAGCGACAAGGGACCGTGAATAACTCAAACCGTCCTGAGGCCCTTCCAAAAAATTACGACCCTGTTCCAGACCAAAATAGTGATTTATATACCCTGTTCCAGGCTAAGAATTGTCAAAAACCATACCCTGTCGAGCGGCACGTACCCGTATAGCCTATATATGGGAGTACCCCCTCCTCCCCCCCTCCCCGAGCTTCATTTACCCTTCGTCTTTTAGCTTGTGCTAATAGTAACATGGTATTTTCACTTATCTCGGGGCAGTATCTGGCATGTTACCGTTGACTCTTTCCTGCTCCGACAAAGGAAAATATTTCACCGTAAACAAAGTGTTCATCAAAAATACCCTTGGCAAGTTTGTTAAGATTGAAGGCGTTGACTACCGCAGTCTTCTGCAGCAGTGTAATGCGACCAGACGAGGCTTCTCTGGTCATTACAGCTGTGTGTTGAATAACGTGCCTGGAGGAAGCCATGCCGCTCAATATCGCATCGTTTATAAATGCTGGAAGAAATAGGTAAGACAATTTTAAGGGACGTTTTTAGTTAGGTTCGTTGAGATAATACTGGGATTTCTCAGAAAGTTTTACGGTAATATGTGCATGATCGAACCAAACAATAGGACGGTTTTCGATTGAGTGATTCCTTTGGTTTTACGCTTGAAAAATGTTTTGTAATTATCAGCCAATCAAAGTTCTAAACTCAATCCCGGTTTCTGGGAAACTACCCACCCACCCACCCACCTGCATCGTTCAATTAATGATTAAACATTAAAGGCTAGGATGAAGTGTGGGGGAGGGGTGTAGGTTTCCCAGAAACCGTGATTGATTCACATTGTTTTGGTCCGTCACGCAATCAACTTTCTTTTTAGTGGGAGTTATCCACGATTGCGTTTACTTTTCCTTGAGATTGGTTCAAGCAAAACCAATCAAATTACTCTAATTCATGATTGGTTCATTGCGCTAATACTCCCGTGATTGGCTCTGTAATAACTTTGATTTTGGGTTTACAACACTCAATCGAAACCGCTCTTTGTCCCTAGCTAGGTTTCGTCTACTTTAAAACATTACTACAAACGTGATGTAGCTATTTATCATAGATTACTATTGAAAAGAGTTTCTCATCAACCGCAGTTCTATATATATTTAGCTAGTAACTTTCTCCACTTTAACCATGCACTGCACACTCTCCTCCTGTTACTACCAGATTTAATACTCTCTTTATGTACCATCCTCCTAAATGTTTGTCATACTCTTTGAAATTGTAATTATCCGTGTAGTACAAATAGAGTGGAAGAAAAACTGTGCAAATTATCTACTCCATTGTTCGACACTACAATAAATAATTCCAATTCCATTTTGGTATTTTTCGGTACTCAATAAACTTCTTGTTTTGTTTTTACAGGTCCTATTCTCAGCTTGGGGGTCAATGATTGGAACAAGGAATATCCAAGAAATACGTCATAATAAAAGCAATAAAATATATAACTTACTTTTTTTGCTTGTTAGTAAGGGAACGTTCATTATTTATGGTTGGAGGTGGGCAAATTTTTTTTCAACTGAATTCGTTGAGCCATCTGAAGAGAGGGGGTCAAACATTAAGCATTTCAGTACCAGTAGGGACGTACAATCCCAGACAAAATGACTTGAACACTGTACGCTTTTAGAGAGCATTCATTACATGAAGCCCCTAGCGCTCTCCCCCTTCGATCAATGTTGTTTACGACCAACATTGAATGGGAAGGGGTTTGGGAAGCTTCAGCTGTTTTAACTTTGTTTCCAATATATTTACTTCTCAGATCATAATAGTTATGTTTGTTGACTAGTACTGTCTCAACAATTTGGTCTGCGATTGTAGCAACCTTTTAGTCAATATTATAGCACGGACTTAACATTACTTGTCTTTCTCCTTTAACTTTCGCCTCAAAATGCAGGAAATGCCATTTAAGAGGACTAGATTTTCAAGTAGTTATGTCCCCCTATAGATTATTGTGCCTCCGCCTATACCGCACTACAATCATGCACCACACTTAGAATTACAAGCTACACATACACCTGGGAGCACTCAGCAGTGGTTCAGATAATATTATTAATATTATCTAAAGTCAAATGAAAGGCAGAGAAGTATTGAAGTCAAACATTTAAAAGGCCCAAAGTGAGTGTCACAATGAACAAGAACAGCTAGTGCATGTATGTATCGCTTAAATACAAGTGTTTCGCTATGAAAAATGTTTACACCAACATTTAGAACGTATAACTGACTAGCCCTTACATTATATTTTTAACCACTATTGGAAGAGGGTCAGGATTGTTTTAGCTTTATCTTTCGTGGGTAAGGTCATCATTATTCTAGAGTTTAGATCAGCGAGACCACCTGTCCCCTCTCCCCCATCTCATTAATAACGAAAGTTCCCTAACTAACCTTAAAGTGTCGTAGACTTCGGGCATGCATGCGTATAACTTTTGATTTCATATTGTCCTATTTTCAGGATTTATATTGCGAACCGGACATCTGTCTGATCATAAAGCGAACAAGAGATCTTATTAATAAAAGTTAAGGGGCATTAAAATACGAAATGAAAACTGGGACTTGCGACGTTAGAGGTATCAATTATATAACTCAGAATATATAAATAACGCAAACGTACGAATATGAGCATATCGACCCATGAAAGGAGCGCCGAGCAACATAGTGAGTCCTACTGCTAGTATATACCTTAAATGGTACGAATATGAGCATATCGACCCATAAAAGGAGCGCCGAGCAACCTCGTGTGCCGTCCAGTATAGTGAGTCCTACTGCTAGTATATACCTTAAATGGTACGAATATGAGCATATCGACCCATAATAGGAGCGCCGAGCAACCTCGTGTGCCGTCCAGTATAGTGAGTCCTACTGCTAGTATATACCTTAAATGGTACGAATATGAGCATATCGACCCATAAAAGGAGCGCCGAGCAACCTCATGTGTCCAGTATAGTGAGTCCTACTGCTAGTATATATCGTTCTAAAGGCGGTAGGCGACTCAATTTACCTTATACAGCACCTCTGGCAGACAAATTCCACAATCATGGAATGGGTTTTCATCTTTATGCAGACAACACCCAAATTTATATTTCGTTCAAGTCCTCAGAGGCAGACTTGTAGAAGCGTGCACCCAGGATATTGACCAGTGGATGTCACGGAATATGCTTAAAATGAATAGGGGCAAAACTGAACTTATGATTCTAAATGCTCGACATCGTCCCCTACCCCCTATAACTTCCATTTCTATCTGTGGCGAGGTTATTGAACCCTCTGCCACCGCTAAGAATATTGGTGCAAACTTCGACTCAGCCATGTCCATGGAGTGCCAGGTCAATGAAATCTGTAAATCGGCGTTTTTTCATCTACGAAACATATGGCGAATACGAAAATATATCTCGGTGCACTCGGCTGAGATATTAGTGCATGCCTTTATTACATCACGGCTGGATTTCTGCAATTCATTTCTTTGTGGACTGCCAACACAATTGATCCAGAAACTTCAGAGTGTCCTAAATTCAGCAGTCAGATTAATATGTATGACAAACAAGTACGACAATATTACACCCGTTTTAAAGGAGCTACATTGGTTGCCAATAGAATATAGGATCAGTTTTAAGATCTTACTACTTACATATAAGTGCCTGAATGACACGGCTCATATTTATCTGAAAGATCTAGTCCGTCCTTATGTACCGAAACGGCAACTAAGATCTGCCTCTTAAGAACCTGTTAGAAATCGCACCATATAACTTGAAAGGGTATGGCTATAGAGCCTTCTCTATGTCCGCGCCTAGGCTCTGGAACTCACTACCGGACTTTATAAGAGAGAGCCAAACAGTTGAGAGCTTTGAAATACATGTTAAGACTTATCTTTTTAGACAGGCATATTTTAATTTTTTTTAATGAATTTTTCTTAAGATTTTTATTTTATATTGTATGTAAAGCGCTAATGGACTGTAAGGAATTGGCGCTATATAAATGTATTATATTATTATTATTATTATTATTATTCATAAAGGCATCAAAGCGAGGCCAGTTGTCAGGAAGAGAAAAATCTACAGTCGATGGCGGAAAATAACGTTATTTCCTTATGATACAAAAGAACGCAACGATGCGGTACGACAGAAGCCGACTCTGACCGACTCCATTTTAGCGATTTTTGGCCTCGCTCTGATACCATTGTTACCAAACTTCTCGTGTGGGCATGAGATGTGAATAAGTTAAGGTGCATATTTGACAAAGGATACCGACATACAGTCGGAGTATAATCATTTCTTCGTTTGACATTAAAGGTGGTCGAGACGTTCAACTGTAGTCACAGAAGATAACGTGTACCCTGCGAGAAGAAAAGAACTACAGCATTCGTGTTGTTTTCGTATCGAGCATGCGCCAACAGTATTTTCTCGTGCCAGACTCACTCAGTCACTCAGTCGTGACACCTTCGCCATTTGTTGAAGCCGTGCGGCTCAAGTTTTAAGACGCGCGTTGATAAACCGTTAGTTTGTCAAGCCCAGAATCATGGTCGAAAAAAATACGAATGCTACAGAGCTTTTTTCTTCTCGTTTTCGCGGAGTTGAAGAAGGTTCTGCTCGCGGGGTAGATATTACGTTGCTCGCGTCGAGATTAAGGTTTATTGTCTTAGCCACTCCCTCTCATCATGAACCACTACTGTACGTTGATCACTAAAATCCAAGATGGCGGACAGCATAGGACCGACTTTATCTGGCAATGACGTACGTCACGGGGTTCAGCTAACTGAGAGGAGTCTGGGAAAGAGACTGACCATCATTCACCATTTCTGTTCAACTTAAAGATCAAGAGTTTGAGTAGTAGAAACTACCCGTGAACTCTGAATAAATCAGCGTGTTGTAACGCCGAGAAAGGGTCCATTTACCAACGCCTTTTGACCATGCGATGACGTGGTAAATAAGGCCCAGTTCAAACGTCGAACTTCTCATGTGCCGAATCTAATACCTATTTGGGTCGAACCAAATAATTAAATTCGACGTTTGATTCGTGAAATCGGTGGTTGGCGACCAAAGTCACTCATGATATGGCGGACAAAGAACACTGTGAACCAGATAATTACTTTCTTTTCAAAGACGACGACCAACTGATGTAACTGCCATGAACTTTTCGTTACGTTTTCCCTTCGAGGAATCACTATTGTTTTGATATGCCCTTGGCTGTTAGAAATGTGAATAAATCCACTCGAAGTCTGAAATCTGTACACTTCTGCAATAAAACTTGCTTTGGGTTCCAATGGTTTATTGAACCTTGAATGTAGGGATACAATAATTCCAGTGACAACTAAACCGTACACAACTGGCTTTTTTACACGTGCTCCGACTGGTCTAAACGTCATGTAAGCTATACATATACGTACCAAGAGTAACCTAAGTATCATTCATTACACTATCCTCTCTCTTGAAAAGGCGTGAATCCCCTGGTTCACACTCGGTCAGACTCCGACAGTTCTAACAAACTAAACAAAATTGTCTAAGGCAAATTGTTCTTTACAGACTTATCTCTCAATTGTTCTCTTAACGCTTGAGCTTTCTTTAACAATTTCGGCCTCAGTTTCTTTATCCTATTTCTGTCCATGTCCTGCTTGTCCTCCAACAGCAGTGGGCGTTGTGCTACTTGCTGTAAACTGCTAACAACCCATTCACCGTACCGATCCGGGGGTCTTCTCACTCGAACTGGTCTTTGACTTTGAGAGGTGAGTTCTGGTTCCTCCCTCTCTTCCCCTGCACTGTTATCCTCCTCAACCTCAGAACTGAAGGGTACTTCTCGTAACAAAGTACTTTACGAAACTGGTTGGGAACATGTTAAACGCAGGAGGGATATTCACAAATTATGCTTATTTTACAAAATGGTCCACAACTCCGTACCTAATTATTTATGTTCATTACTTCCTATTGTTGTAAATCAAAGAACCAATTATCCTCTTCGTAATGCAACCGACCTGTCAACTTTACAGTGTAGGACAAATAGATATTCTAATAGTTTTTTCCCTTCCACAATCAAATTATGGAACGAGCTCCCTGAGCTAATTCAATTATCGCCGTCTTTAGAAATTTTTAAATCAAAGTTAATCAAGCGTGTCCGGCCCATACCACCCAAGTACTACAAAGTTGGTCCCCGGTATCCACTTATTTTACTCACCCGCATGAGACTAAGGTTTTGTGCTCTCAATTATTTTTTGTACAAACGTAATATTGTAGAGAGCCCAGGATGCGTATGTGGAGCTGCATGTGAAAACCTTGTTCATTTTTTCTTGCACTGCCCACTTCATGCCCAACCACGTACTCAGCTCATGGCTGCCTTCAGCGCTGTTTCCCAAAACGAAACCGATCTTATTAACTTAACAGATAAACGCTTCGTGGAGCTTTTTATCTGTGGCTCACAATTATTAAATTTGGAAAATAATATTGAACTCCTTAATGAAAGTATGAATTTTATTGTGTCCACCAAACGGTTTCTTTTCTCTAGTGACGTTCTGACTTGATTTGACGTTTGCTAATGCTCCGTATCTTAATGAAATGTTTGCCAACTTCTTCCTCATCTTACACAGCTTTTTCAATTTTCAATTATCGTATATAATACCATTTGACGCGTTTTTTGTTTTTTTATTGTATTGTATTTTTTCGTTTTGCTTGTATTCTCTGTCTTGTTCCGTCTCTTCGTTTGTTTGTTTTGTATATTCTTTTGTCAGCTTTATCTTCATATTGTTATGCTAGTGCCGTCCGAAAATCATGTAAAATTACCGTACAGGAGAAGCACTCGATTAGTTTTTTTTCAAAAACTATTTTGCTAATCCTGTCTGTAAATATATATGTAATAATAATAAAAAAAACTGGAGTGTCCAGGCAGGGAGCTGTCACTTTCACCTTGTGGGGGAAGGATGTTTGTGCCTTGAGTATCTAACTTGACATGATCATTATTGCTATCAACAGCTGCTTCAGTAGAAGTAATGTCTTCATAGCTGAAAGACTGAAACCCGCTGTCTTCCAATTCCTCACGATCCTCACTTGACTGCTCGCATTCGTCTTTCACAGGTACAATCTCCTCTTCCGGTGTACTCACAACTTCTGCTACTTCCTCTACCGCTTCTTCCTGCTTCCTCTTGTACAACCGCAGGTTGTTGAAATGAACCACTCTGGATCGCCTCGATGATCCTCCAACCTTTCTGACACTGTATGTAACTTCTGTGACACGCGCAATAATCTTGTACGGTCCCTCCCACTGTCTATGGAACTTACTTGCCTCACCAGGCTTCAGTTGTGGACTGTAACGTAGTACTAAATCACCCGTTTGATAACTAGTGTGCTTAACTCCCTTGTCGTAAGCATCCTTCTGGCGTCGTTGAGCCACCTTAAGGTTCTGCCGTACGTCTTGGTATGCCGTATCCAGATCCTCCTGAAGATCAGCAACAAATTCACCGTATGAGCACTCACTGTCCTTGGCCCTACCCATCATCACATCTAAGGGTATCCTCATCTCCCTTCCGAACATCAGCTCAAACGGTGTATGCCCTGTGGAGGTATGTACACTACTTCTGTAAGCCATCATGCAGTAGTCTAGGTGCTCATCCCAGCATTCTGGCTTATCTTCAACCTTGGCCTTAAGCATGCTCTTTAGAGTCTTGTGCAGGTTTTCAATTTGTCCATTTCCTTCTGGATGATAGGCAGTTGACCGAGTTTTACTGATTTCCAGTAGGTCACACATCTCCTTGAACAGCTTCGACTCAAAATTACGTCCTTGGTCACTGTGTAGACTATCGGGTACGCCAAACCTGCAGATCCAGTTCCTCACAAGAACTTTTGCACATGTAGCGGCACGTTGGTTGGAGATCGCATAAGCTTCTGCCCACTTCGTAAAGCTACACTGGATAGTTAGAATAAACCGGTTCCCTCTTCTTGACCGGGGCAGTGGGCCAACAATATCAATGTGGACCCTTTGCATGGGGTTACCAGAAGGTATTGGCTGTAGGGGTGCCCTTTGCCTAGGTCTGGACTTACACTTGGCACACGTTAGGCAATCATCACAGTATCTGTGCACTTCCTTGGTCATTCCAGGTCTCCAGAACCTAGCTTTCATCTTCTTCAGGGTCTTCATTCTACCTAAGTGGGCACCAGCAGAGCCATCATGGATTTCTTCGAGTGCTTCTTTGACTAGTTTTTGTGGTAGGACCATCCTGTCCTTAGTCGTAGGGCCATGTTTGGCTGACTGGAGATAGAGCACACCTTCGTGTATCTGTAACAGATCAAACTGAGCCTATACTGCCCTCGTAACTTGACTCATGGACTGTAGCTCCGGACTACTAGGTTTCCGCCACTCTTGTAACAGCTAGTTCAACACTGGGCCCATGTGTATATCCTCTCTTTGGGCTTGTGATACTACCTCAGTCGACCATGAGACCTTCTCCTTGCTTTGGCCATTGTCCTTTCGAGGCTTGCTTGTAACTGCTGCTACCTGTGGTTGGGCTGATGGTACACATGATGGACAGTTTCCATGGTAGCGCTTTGGCCGTCTAGACAAAGCATCTGCATTGCAGTGTAACTTCCCCGGCCGGTGTTCAATTTCATAATCATATTCTTGTAAGCGCTCGAGCCAACGGGCTATCTGACCTTGAGGCTCTTTGAAGGACATTAACCAAGTTAACGAGTGGTGATCAGTCCGCAGACGGAATCTCCGCCCTAACAGGTAATAACGAAAGTGCTCCACATAGGTGACTAAAACCAACATCTCCAACCGCGTTGTACAATAGTTCTTCTCATGCTCATTCAAGGAGCGACTTCCATAAGCTATCACCCTTTCCGTCCCATCTGGTTGTACCTGGGACAGAACAGCTCCAATTCCCAGTAGTTGGCTTGCATCGGTATCAAGTATAAAGGACCCAGCACCTGACGTGAAGATTGGATATGCTAGTACAGGTGCACTAACCAAGCAATGTTTCAGATTTTCAAAAGCAGATTGCTGTTCCCGTTGCCACTGAAATGATACGTCCTTCCTGGATAGCTTGTAGAGTGGCTCTGCAATAATGGAGAATCCAGAGATAAACCGCCTGTAGTAGCTAGCTAAGCCAATGAAGCTCTGAAGTTCTTTGACATCCCTGGGTATTGGCCACTCTTCGACTGCTTTAAGCTTCTCTGGATCCGTCTTAATTCCTTCGGAGGAAACCACATGTCCCAGAAAAGTAACTTGTTTCTTCAGGAACTGACACTTGGCTGGTTTAAGCTTTAGTCCAGCTGCCCGTATTCTGTCAAAGATTAGCTGAAGACGATGGAGATGCTCATCAAATGTAGTTGACCAAATGATAATGTCATCTAAGTACACAAGGCAGTGAGTCCAAGTGAGCCCATCCAGAGCGAAGCTGGCTGGCCCATTGGTCAAACCAAATGGCATAACCCTCCACTGAAATTGGCCGCGGTGAGTGGAAAATGCAGTTTTTGGTCTGTCATCCTCTTTCACCTGCATCTGCCAATAGCCAGAGGCCAGATCAAGACATGAAAACCATTTTGCACCACCCAATGCCTCTAAAACATCATCAGTCCTAGGCAATGGGTGAGCATCCTTTATCGTGCACTGATTGAGTTGTCTAAAGTCAATACACATACGGTATGTTCCATCATGTTTACGGGCTAAAACAATTGGGCTGCTCCAAGGACTTTGGGACTGTTCAATCCTACCATGTGCTAGGAGTTCATCTAACTGTTGGTCAATAATCTCTCTCTGGTGAGGTGGTGTACGACGGGGATGCTGCTTAATTGGTTTAGCATCCCCGGTGTTAATTTCATGTTCCATTAGATCTGATTTCCCTAAATCAGATCTGTTCATTGCAAATATATCTCCATATTTACCCATTACTGACAAAAACTGTCCCTCCTGGTCTTCTGATAGCCCTTCCAGACTTTGCTGTGTACTTAATCTCCAATTTTCTGCTTCTTCTTTCCCCTTTTTCTGCTCCCCATTCCCCACTGTTGCGTCAACGGATGAACAAGTTGGACGCGAAGTACTTGATGACTTGGAGTCCACTTCACTGGGAGTAATTTTTCCACTAATACTGCTAAGGGGATGATATTCAGCAACTGGGAGATCTGAGCGTATCCTAATTGGTCTGTCAGTAAAATTAGCTAGGCGAACTGGGGTCTGTCCAGCCCTAGGGACCACTAGGGAACGTGCAATGCAAACCTCTGATATTTCCCTGAGTTCTTTCAACCCCTCCAGAATTCCTGGGCTACCCGAATTCCGTTCATACTCCTCCTCTAATCTAGCTCCTATAACTTGTTCTGTTCCTGGTTCTATTTCAATATCCGCACACAGAAAAAATTGACAAACACTAGGTTTTACCTTGCAATATCTGATTGGGACTTCAGTGTCTCCCACTACAAGGGTTCCTGTGTCATAGCGAATCAGACAGCCATGGTGCTGAAAAAAGTCTGATCCAAGTATACAATCATGAGCCAGCCCACGTGCAATGATAACTGGCCATAAACAATCAATATCTCCTATGCGGAGTCTTACATCTGCTTCTCCAAGAATGGACAATTTATTACCATTTGCTGTAGTTAATGTCCCTGTCACAGGCTTAAGTTCTGAGAGATATCCACTTTTTTTCCATGTGCATTCATTTAAAACACTAACAGTTGCACCCGTGTCTAACAATACACAAGTTGTACGATGATTCACCAGTCCCGTAATATATATTCCCGAATCTGATATGGCTGAAACTGCATAATCATTCGTGTTTGTTTTGTTTACCTGGTGGATGTCAGCTACTGTTGGGGTCAGATATACTGGATCTACGGGGACTGGCTGCCCCTTGGCAGACCCCGATATTCGTTTCCCGTCTTCGTTGGACAGTCCCGCGCAAAGTGGCCTTTGTTATGGCAGGCATAGCACACCACTTCTTCTCGGCGCCGTGCAGGTTTTACTTCAGTTTTCTTTTCTAGCTCACGGATTTTGTCATTCATCCCCAGAACGATTTCCTTAAGCTCCCGTATTTCAGCAGATATCTTCTCATTATTAGCTGAAGCACTAACTGCATTTACAGATTTTTTCTTTTCAACCGATGGAGCTATTTTGCAAGCTTTACGAGCACTCTCCAACTGGCGTACAACACGAACAGCTTCCACCAGTGACCCTGGTTGATTCATAAAAACTCTCTCTCGAATATCATCGCTGACAACCACACCTTGAATGAATTGATCCCTAGCCAACTCCACTTTAAATGAATAGGCAGCCTCTGGATAGGCATTCTCGGCCAATTCCATTAAATTGTCGGCGAAGGTTTCGAAATCCTCATTTGGCTTTTGGCATCTTGCCCGTAACTGGAGTTTATAATCTTCCTTTGTCTTCCCCGAATCAAATCTTTGAACCAACTTTGTTGTAAATTGCTCAAATGGTAGCGATTCCGATAGCTTGAGCAGCTCCACAGCTTTGTAGGCCGATTGATCCAACAGGGTGAGTAAATAAGCTCGACGATCTGATGGTTTGATGTGTACGAGATTAGCATATTGAATGAATTGCGAGAGCCATGTTTTGAAAGTCTGACCAACCGAATAAACCCGTGGCGCTCGCACATTTCTCCTAGCCTCGATATTCTCATTAGAAACTCCAATGCTCTGCTTCAGAGCCTTCGCAAGGGTATCTACCAACAGTTGAATGTCGCTAATCCCTTCCTGTGGTTCTATTTTTGGCTGTTTCATTGAAGGTCCGGGCCCTGCCTTTTCCTTTGGCAGCCCACCTTCGACACTTTCGGCTCCATTTATCGTTTTCTTTCCCTCTTTATCCATTGTAATCTCCGTGGTTACGATCCCAAGTCACTGCCACCAATGTAATAAAACTTGCTTTGGGTTCCAATGGTTTATTGAACCTTGAATGTAGGGATACAATAATTCCAGTGACAACTAAACCGTACACAACTGGCTTTTTTACACGTGCTCCGACTGGTCTAAACGTCATGTAAGCTATACATATACGTACCAAGAGTAACCTAAGTATCATTCATTACACTTCACCTTTATTGAATCGGGCGGCTCAAATCAACAAGCCTCATGGCATATATAATTAGATGAGTGACGTCATCATGCCTCGATCTCGTTACATCCCTTTTTCAAACAAGATTAAAAGAAATTTGGTACAGCAATTTATAACTTAACGTATTATACTTTGAAGCAAACAATAAATCGTCATGTAACTCTTACGTATACACTGACAAACTGTTAGTAGATTAGGGTTATGTTACTGCAAAATGTTTATACAGAGTTCCTTAAGTTCCTAGGTCATCACATAGTCCTTTAGTTTTGGTGGAGGTTTCACAACTCGGCCACTGCGCGTTCTCATTTCGGTCTCAGCACTTCCGGATGCTTGCTGTGCTGGTCTGGGAGTTTCTTTACTCTTGGGTGGGCTACTGGGTTCAGTAGGTTTCTTTGCTGGTTGCTCATTAGGGGTTTCTCTGTTGATGGTGAGTTCTTCCATTTCTGGTGCGCTGGGTTGTTCTTTAGTTTCCTTGAGGTGGCGTCGGTTTCGCCTATACTTTCCTCCATCCTCTGTGGGTACTTCATATGATCTCTGACTGACTTGTCGCTCGATTGTTCCTTTCTTCCATGGTAGATGTCTGTTCTGAAGAGGTTTTACTCTTACTACAGCTCCTTCTTGTAACGTGGGTAGGTCTCTAGCCATCCTGTTGTAGTAGTAGGCTTGTTTCGCTTTTGCTGCTGCCTTTTTCTCTAGGGTGTTTTCAACTACAACTGGCTTCAGGAGCTCTTTCTTGGTTGGTAGTAGAGTTCTTGTCCTTCCTTTTGCTGAACAATCTTTGTGCTGGACTGATTCCCATCGTTTCTGTTGGGGTGTTCCTGTGGTCTAAGACTGCTAGCAATGGGTCAGTACCTGCTTTCTTGCATTTCCTCATAATGGACTTGACTGTCTTTACTGCACTCTCATCCATTCCGTTGGATTGGGCATAGCCTGGGCTTGACGTCACATGCTGGAATTCCCATGTGCTGCTGAACTGACTGAACTGATCTGAAGAAAACTGTGGTCCATTATCTGACATTACTTGGTCTGGTATACCATGTCGTGCAAAGTGTTGTCGCAGTTTGTTGATGACTGTTTTGGCTTTGGTATTCTCTAAGCGGTCAACTTCCCAGAAATTACTGTGATAGTCCACAGTAACCAGATATTTCTTGTCATCGAAGTCAAATAGGTCGACACCAACTTTGGACCAAGGCTGGTCTGGCGTGGAGTGGTGTTTGAGTGTTTCCTCCTGTGGTGCTTTCTCATAGGTTCTGCACGTGTCACATTTCTGGATGTAGTCCTTTACCTCTGCATTCATTCTGGGCCAATACACTCGTTCTCGAGCTCTTCTTAAGCTTCCTTCTACTAGATGTGAACTGTGGATCCTCTCAGTTATAGTTTGCCTTAGTGCACTAGGTATGAAGCATCTTAAACCGCGGAATACTATGTCGTTCTGTACTGACAGCTCATCTCGTACGTTGAAGTATGGCTGTATAGCAGGAGGTAATTGAGTATTGGTTCTTGGCCATCCTCTGTAGATTATAGATTTCAGTTCCTGAAATGTTGAATCCCTCTTGGTTGCTTCTTGGATTTTGGTCATCATCGGTTCTGATATTGGAGTGTACTCTGCCTGGTTTGTTTTCTCTACTTCCTCAACTGTTGTGGACTGCTTGGCCAAAGGTGGTCTCACTAGTAGGACTTCTGTTCTTTCTTGGGGTGGCTCTTCCTTCATGGGGAGGTATGCTCTGGAGAGAGTGTCTGCCAGATACATAAATTTGCCTTGCTTGTAGGTTATCTCTATATCGTATCTCTGTAAGCGCAAAAGCATCCGTTGCAGACGTTTGGGTGCTGATACGAGGGGTTTCTTGTAGATTATCTCAAGTGGCTTGTGGTCACTTTCGACAATTATTCGCCTTCCATATGTGTACTGATGGAAACGTTCCATTCCGAAAACTATGGCAAGCAGCTCTTTTTCTATCTGCGCATAGTTACATTCAGTGGTGGTTAGAGCTCGGCTCGCGTAGGCTACTGGCTGTCCATTCTGGGTCAGTGTAGCTCCTAACCCGGTTTCAGATGCATCACACTGTAGCTCTGTAGGCTCTGCAGGATCGAAATACTTCAGTACTGGCGTAGTGGTAACTGTTTCCTTTATATTCTCAAAGGCTTTATCATGCTCCTCTGTCCAGTTCCACTCTGTTTCTTTGTGGGTAAGTTTCCTCAGTGGTTCACAAAGGTCGGCTAGGTTTCTCAGGAACCTAGTTAGGTAGTTGACCATTCCGATAAGTCGTCGTACTGCCGGCACATCAGTGGGTTTTGCCATCTTCCTAATAGCTTCTCTCTTGGCTGGATCTGGCTTGAGTCCTTCTGTTGTCAGTAAGTGTCCTACGAAGGGTAGTTCTGTCATCTTTAGTCTCATTTTGGCTTGGTTCAACTTGATATTCTTTACTTTGCATCGGTCAAGGAGACTCCTCAGTTTGCGGTCATGATCTGCCTCTGCTTCCTCTATAGTATCGCCTTCTCCATAGATCAATATGTCATCCCACACAGGCTTCACTCCCGGTAGGTTTTCCAGGGCTTGGTCTAAATGACTCTGAAAATACTCTGGGGCTGGGGATATTCCGAAGGGTAGTCTGAGCCATCGATGTCCTCCGAATGGGGTGGCGAATGTGGTCAGATAACTTGAATCTTCATCAAGTTCCACATGCCAGAATCCGTTCTTCACGTCACACAGCGAGAAGATTTTTGCTTTGTTCAGACTGGGGAGTAGATCCTCCATTACTGTTAGAGGGTAGTGATTTCTCTTTAAGGCTAAGTTGAGGGGATTGGGGTCAATGCACACTCTGAGTTTGCCATTGGGTTTTTCATTGATTACAATTAAGACTTGATATCCAGTCTGTAGGCTTGTCTATTGCCTTCGTGATAATATTCAACTCTTCTAGTCTGTTCAGTTCTTTCTCTAATCTGGGCTTCATAGCTATCGGTATTTTTCTAAGTGGTTGTTTGACTGGTTTCACTGTCTCGTCTATTTCTAGGTGCACTTTACCTTTAAGTTTACCTTCTCCTTGGAATACCTCTTTGTACTCTTCTACTATCATCTCTAGAGTTAATCCTCTTACATATTCGGCTGGAGTGACAGATATCTTGTCTGCTGTCTTGGGTAGAGTCATGTTGTCTGGGATTGTCTTCGCCTTATCTTCAACTGTTGCAATGTTCTGGTATTGAACTTCAAGTAATTTTGTAACCTGTGCTGTCTTTGCGCCTAGTATGGGTGTACCACTATCAACTATTACAAAGTCTGTTTTATATCTCTTTCCATTTTTTACGTTGGTGAATTTTAGATGGCACTTCCCGAGAGACTTCAGCTTTGTTCCATTGTACATCGTGAGAACATGACCACTATCTGATATTATGGCTTTCTCTGGGAGGTCTTGCTTTCTGATAATGTTGCACGTGGCTCCGGTGTCAACTTGAAATTCCACTAGTTTCTTTCCTACCTGCATGGTGGCATAGATCTTCGTACCTGTGTTTTTATCTCTGAGACTACTTACTTCCTCTTCTGTGAGGTTAGTAATTGTGAAAGCTTCATCTTCACTGCTGTCGTCATACTCATAACTTTCTTCGTCAAATTGGCGGACTCTACTGAATCTGGTTTGGCGTCCTTTTTCTTTACATTGTTTTGCAAAATCATGGTTTTCCTTACCACATTGATTACACTTTTTCCCAAATGCTCTACATTTCTCTCGTGATCTCTCATGACTTCCACCACAGAACTTGCAATTTGTGATTTTATCCTTGCATGGTTCCGGTTTCTGAGTGTTTTGTTTGGGTTTACGAGTGGTGGTTTTATGTCTGCATTTATGTATTTCGTCTTGCTTGCCGTTCATTGCCTTAAGTTGGACTTTAGTAGTTTCAGCTGCTCTGCATTTATCGACACTCTGTTTTAGCGTTAAATCTGACTGTTCTAAGAGTCTTTTCCTAACTGCGTTATCGAGGATTCCACATACAATCCTGTCTCTAATCAATTCGTCGGATAATGTGCCGAAATTACACAGTTGAGCCATCTTTCTAAGTGAAGTTATATATTCATCAACGCTTTCTCCTACCTTTTGGTTACGGTTATTGAATTCATACCCCTCGTAGATTACTTTGCTTTCTCCAATGCAGTGCTTACCATTAATTCGAGGACTTTTGCAATGGAATTCTTGTCCTCTTCGCTGTCGAAGGGAAGGTTGTTGTAAACCTGTAGGGCTTCGGATCTAATACACGTTATGAGCATTGCTACCCGGTATTTCTCGTTTTGCTGAATGAGACCAGACGCTATCTCGTAGGAATCCCATAATTGTTTCCAATTTTTCCAATTCTGGCCTTTGTTTCCCTTCATTTGGAGCTGTGGGGGAATAGGAATATTGCTTACGAGACCTTGGTGTGTCGCCATATTGGTCGGTTGTTGACTTGAACTGGACGTTGAACTTGTAGTTGTTGTGCTGGTTGAAGAGCTAGTTTCCGGCATAATTCTCGTTTCATCCACTTGTGAACCTTAATTATACTTTACCGCTTCTGACACCATGTTTTGATATGCCCTTGGCTGTTAGAAATGTGAATAAATCCACTCGAAGTCTGAAACCTGTACACTTCACCTTTATTGAATCAGGCGGCTCAAATCAACAAGCCTCATGGCATATATAATTAGATGAGTGACGTCATCATGCCTCGAGCTCGTTACAACTATAATTTCCAGTAGCACAGGAGTGATTTGTTTCTGCAAGAACACCAGTATCTGTGTCGTCTTGTAATTGCCGCCAGCATGAGGTTCGATTTCGAATACTGAACACTTCATACAGAAGTATTGGAGGCATCTGTACTTGGTATTATTAAATAAATAAATATTTTATTTGTTAAAGCAGGCTGAGTATTACAGCTTAAAGCTGGCGGGGGCCTGCTTTTACTCCACACACTCCCCACTACATTAACTGTTTTGGACACACTACACTCGACTCACGGTTGATTTTTACGGAGGGAGGAAAACCGGAGAACCCGGAGAAAAACTCTCGAATGCAGGTAAGGAATCAACAACAAACCTAACTCACATACGGTGCCCGAGCCGGGACCGCAGCGGTGAGAGGCGAGTGTTTTACCTCTGCACCAACCTGCATCCCCGCATTAAAGCACGAAGAACATTCATTTTCACATGCGTCAGGACCAGCGGTACTGTTTTCCCGCCACCCGTGTCTGCGCGGGACATTTAGCCCGAAGCGAATTGTGGGTAATCCATAATGTATGCATTCGGTTCTGCACATGAGAAGTTCGACGTTTGAGTCGAGCTTGTGTCGTTTTATTCGACTGGTCGAATAAAACTAGGCGACGTCTCAAATTTAATACAAATCTGTCGAACTTAATTATTCATACGTCGAACCTTTCATGTACTTTATAATACAAACATTAGATTCGGCACATGAGACGTTCGATGTTTGAACCTGGTCTAAGACATTACACGGCAAACTATCGTAAAAAAATGTTATAACAACAAACTTTTACAACAACTGCCCATTTTCTCGCTCTGTGATTGGTTAATTTTTATCGTCAATAAGAAGACAAGACAATAACTGACGCGAGACGCGTGCATAAAGTTTGTTGCAAAGAGCCATTGTCTGTTGTTGTAAAAAATAAACTGAAGTTAGTTTTTTGTGAGTCTGTCCTAATATTGACGATGATTTTCATCATAACATGGCCAGAATCGCTCTGGATCTACTCGGTGAAGACACCTCATGGATCCACAGCTATTTTGACCATGTTTTGAAGAAAGTCATATATAGTCAATATTGGGACAGCCTCATTAAAAAAATAACTTCAGGGCCAGTTCGAGGGAAAAGAATCTTGCTCAAGCTACACGAAATCTACCGTGTTTATGTCCTCTTTGTATTCCAATGGCAATCAGCCAATCAGCAAACGAGAAACTGCAAAATAGATTGTATGAGGTCAGACTTCTGATGATGTCAAATATAAACTCGTTTCTCAGGCTGGCGCCCCCTCCCCTTCTCCCCCCCCCCCCCCCCCCCTACCAACCCCCGAAACTTGCCTATTGACCCTTAGCCTAAAATACTTTCCTCAAGTGTGCCAACATTAAATAAATTAAAACTCTCCAGCATGAATCTCAATCTCAATCAGTCTCTCGATCATTTATATACTTGTTCGCGTCCTCGTTCTCACGTGGATAGAAACTACTAACTGACTTATAGTAGAAGCCCATGCTTCTAGTAAATTATAATACCAAGATATAAATACCCCTTTGTTGTCGCCTAAATGTACTGCCTGCCTCAATTCCCAAATATTGCTTATTCCGACATACAGTAAATTAATGACATATTCTGCCCCTTTTTGTGAGAGTATATCACAAAACCAATATCTAAGTTTGGCTATCATTAGGGGCACTACTGAATAGTGGGAAATAACAGGAAACAGAGTTACCCTAAGTAAACTAAAAGTGAAACGTTTACAAAATTATTTAAACATTGTAGGGCCTTTTATGTCCAGTATAAAAAAAATTCAATAAACAAAAGGTTACTTGGCGGAAAATATGTACTCGAGTCATATAACTAATATAAAACAAGTTACAAAGTCTCGGTGTTTGATGCGAGATATGATGTACGTAACCAGAATCACGCTCGTGTTCAGGATATTTTCCGCTTTTTTGGTCGTCAGTATTTTGGATCGACATTCTGCAGTCACGAGTGGACAGAAGTTTTTGTCATCGTATGTTAACAGTTTTACCGGAGATTTTGATCAGAAAACAGCAGTTCTTAAGATATTAAGGGGTTATGACGAAGTCGCGTGTTCGCTAGCATGTTTAAGACACCCTGGCTGCGTAACTGCCATTGTTGGGAGGGATTCCGGTGTGTGTTATCTGAGTAGCTCGAGTCTCGAGAAAACACAAGATCAAAGACGAGGGTCGCAAAACCCATATGATGAGCCTGGACGATTTGAGTTCATTGAAATGGTAAGTACAGTATTGACACTCGTGGCCCGTTGTCCTCTCCCTCAACCGTCTCATGCTAAGTCCAACCCCCCCCCCAAATAATAATATATATATACATTAAAAACTATATAACAGAATAATAATTATAACGATCAAAGGTACGAGGCACAATCAAAAACAACATATTATGTTACATGAGCGGCATTTAGAACAATATGTTTTCCATGTTCTCGTCCTGTTTACGTCATACGCGGTGTCCAGTTTAGTAAAGTAGTGTCCATACAGATTGCGTTTAAGGGAAGACACAGAGGTGTCGCTACGGATGGTGGTGGTGGTGGTGGTGGGGGGGGGGGGGGGGGGGGTGGGGGGGGGGGACTGCGCCTCTTTTTGAAAAAGAAGAGGAGATCCTTTATTTTCAGTCAGTAAGAGAGGGGGAGAAGATTTAGTTTCTAGAGACGAACGGAGTAAAGAGAGTCTTGCAGGATTAAAAGTGCGATGTCATTGGCTTCTCAGCGTGCTTGATTTTCTTATAAAGCACGTTCGAGTATTCGAGTTTTATATTATAAAACAAATAGAATATGGTTCCCCTATAACAAAATGATGCACTTTTGAGGTCTTGAAAATCTGCTACTAAATACACTCGCGTTCCGCTCGTGCATCCGCAGTTTTTCAAGACCTCGAGCGTGCATTATTTTGTTAATATAGAACATGCACGGAAAACAATCTTTTATTTGTTATATAAATAAATGCTCCTGCAGGGAGCTTCAAAATCTTTAAATTGATGCAGTGTGCGGTTCTGGTGCTTGCCGGAGAGCGCGAATGGACTCCTTGAATTAATCTTAACGGGAAGTATTTTGTCAGCCTGCCTGGCGAATTCATGCAACTGAGACCAAATCAACCTGCTTCTTTGTCCCCGGCATATCAGATCATGTGACAAGAAACAAATTACTCAAGGCCGGTAAAGTCAGGTGATTTGGTTTATCTAGTTGGTTTCGTGCAGTTGCTCACTTCATACCATTCAGGGATTCAAATGAGGAGTAGTAATTTTAAAATACGTTTAGGGAAAAACGTTCTTTTGGACCTTAAGATCAAGGACCAATTTTTAATTTAAAATATATAAAAACTTAACACTGGTGTTTCACAAGTCTGGCCACTTTAGGCGTGGAAGCAATAATAGACAAATTTGATTGTTTCCGACTCCTTAATGCGGCTCACGAGGCGTCGCGTGCTTAGATACCGTATAGCGACGCCTCGATGGCAGCAGTAAAACTGTTACTCGGTATTCTTTCATAATTTTGCTCTCTATTCCCAGTGAAGCTTTTTATCTTTTCATCGCTGAGCACACGCATTTCGATTTTCCCTGACATCGATCCGTGCACTAGAACCGACTACTTGAACAGTAACTGTCTGTTATTAAAGTGAACATCAGAGTACTCTGCACTTTGACACATTTAAAAGCAACAGCTGTTCCGAGGTAAAGAACTTACAAGAGACTTTTGCAACATCCGCAGCATTAATGTTATATGCTGAATATTTAAGATTATGTGTTTGCTCACGATGTAAGAACATGGTCAAGCTGACTACATACTGGCAGGTACAAATTCAACAGTAATAACTTTAGCAAGTGTAATAATTTTCAGTGTGTTTTTCACATGTAAACTTTACAAAAAGCCGTTAGTAACGCAGTTGGAAATGTAGAACTGTAATAATTGTGGCTTGTTATTTTAGCTGATAGGAGTTTGAAGAACTGTTTCTATTCTTATTACGCATAAATTAATAATTTGGCAAAAGAGCGTATAAATTCCCCCGTTAAATCAACCTATAACCCATCCGGGAAATGACGGGAAATGACGACGCTAGTATAAAAGTTTATGGGCTCTGAAGCCATAGTCTTAATTTATCTTAACGAAAATAGTAAATTGAAAATAACTTTATTCGTAACAACCTTTTGATCGAACCTTTTTTGGAATAGCTTTTTTTGAAGAAGCTTAAAGTGCACCTAACCCCTCTTGCAATTTTTATACATATGAATCTTTGAAAGGTTTTGAGTACTTCTGCGAATAAATTTTTAGGTTACAGATAATTGTAGTATTTAGTCCTTTAGTTTGGGTTGACAATACACGAGGCAGGAAACAACATGGCGGTTCCCAGCACACCTTTATTACGCTAAGCACTCTGGGTACTGGCACAGTTCCTTAAGCATTATGGGTACTTAATATATTACACTGCTTTCCACTTAGGAGTAAGATATAAACTTACAACAGGTAACAACAACATTAGCAATAGTATTAACTACAGGTTAAGTCGGTCAACAGGTTTTCGGACTCTCTCTGATCGCCTCAAATCAACGGGCGATGGTGTATTTACTTTATCCTCATTAAGACTAGGATCCTTATTTTCATCTAAGAAACCGGCGACTGGCGGCTGTGGTACACTGTCTGAAACTGGGATAACACTTATACCATGCAGGGTAGATTGCTTACATATCCCAGTTAAGGTTACTGGATACCTTCAAAATTGATTTCCGTAAAAATGCGTTTACGCGGGCGCTCGGCGAACAAAATATGGGAACCTATATATCAATGGAAAGGTTGATAACTGAAGAATACCAGTAAAAAGTTATTTTATACGGAATTACTCTAGATTTAAAACTACAGTCACTTTAACCCGATGTCGAAGACGTTTATAAACGCGAATTACCAGCGCCTGGTGTTTATACTTACGAAGTAGTTTCATTTATACTTACGAAGTAGTTTCATTTGGCACTTTATCATGAGCTCTAATCAAATGATCAGCATGAACATACTTAGTTTTATATCCTGTCCTAACCAGATAAGTTCTGGGTCCGCAGACCTTAGCTGTCCTTCCTAGAATGCACTTCTTAGTATTGCTACTGGCTAGAGTGTTTCTTACTCGAACTGTGTCATTCTCTGAGAACAGTCTGTCTTTATGACACTTCAAATCCTTATATTCCTTCTGTTTATTCTGTTTACTCTCTATCACCTGGGCTAGATCAGGTTTCACTAGTCAGACTTAAACGCGTACGCAGACGGCGTCTCATTAACAACTCAGCTGGCATCGCACCTGTGGTGCTGTGTGGGGTGGTGCGATATCTTAAAAGAAAATCTGCTAATCTATGTTTCATAGACCTACTCTTGTTTCCTTCTAAAACCTGTTTGACTAGTGCCTCCTTTACTACTCTCACCGTTTGATTGTGGGTGGTAAAGAGGAGTTAGAGTGTGTTTGATGCCGTTTTTGTACCGATGAACTCAGCAAATTCATTTGAAACAAATTGTGGCCCATTGTCAGATACCACTTCTTCTGGCAAGCCTGTGTTGGGCAAATATAAACCGTAGCTCATCTATGGTGTTCACTGTGGTGATTGAGGTCATGTGCTGTACTTCGATCCATTTCGAATGACTATCAACCACCACTAAGAAATAGTCACTGCCCTTTTGACAAAAGTCAATGTGGATGCGCTGAAAGGTCGCGTGGCCCATTTCCATGGTATCAAAGGAGCACTACAGGTGGGGAGCTTCTTACATTCTGACAAACGGTGCATAATCTTTTCTCTCTCTCTCAATTTCTTCATCCATCTTGGGCCACCAAACGTAGGTACGGGCTATTGCTTTCATTGCACAAAATATCAGGGTGCTCCCAATGCAATTCCTGTAGCATTTTCTCTCTCAATACTTGGGGAATAATTACCCTTGATCTCCACAGAATATAATTATGTTCACAAGAAAGAGCTCTCGTGTCTACGGGTGTAGTAGGGTTTCAAATTTTCCACTTTACATTCTTCCGGCCACCCCATCATGACCCAATCCAGTACTTTGCTAAGCACCGGGTCCAGCAATGTGGCCTTCCCAATATCCTTTGCGGTTATTGGGAATTCCTTGTCAATAGCACTTACTCTGTAGATTTCACTTTCACTGCCTATCTTAGAGTCTTCATGGGGTAGCCTGGAGAGTGCATCGCAGTTGCTGTGCTTATCAGATCTCCTATATTCGATTTGATAATCATATGCTGAAAGGATGAGAGCCCAACGCTGCATACGGGCGGCTGCCAGTGTGGGAATTGCAGCTTTGGGGCCTAAAATAGCTAATAATGGCTGGTGATCCGTTATTAACGTGAACTTCCGTCCATAAAGGAACTGGTGAAGCTTCTTAACCCCAAATATGATAGACAAGGCCTCGCGTTCTATCTGGACATAGTTTCTCTCACTCGAACTAAGTGTACTAGAGGCATAAGCTATTGGCCTCTCCTGGCCATCGTCCATCACATGACTAAGTACTGCCCCCAAACCATAACTTGAGGCATCACAAGCTAACCTTAGCTCACGATTCAGGTCATAGTGGACTAACAGCGAATAACTGGTGAGGCCCTCCTTACAGGTTATAAAAGCCTTCTGACAGTCCTCTGTCCATTCCCATTGAAAACATTTCTGCAAAAGCCTATGCAGCGGTGTTAGTGTTGTGGCTAGCCCTGGTAAGAAGGAATGATAATATTGGACCATGCCCAAGAAGGACCTTAGTTCGCTCACATTTTGTGGGGCTGGAGCTCGCTTCACTGCATCGATCTTCTCCTCCACTGGTTACAACCCTTCAGCACTTATTCTCAGGCCTAGGTAAACCACTTCAGGTTTCAAGAATTCGCATTTGGTCAATTTCAAATGCAAATTGTATTTGTGTAACCTGTCTAAAACTTCAGCGAGTATCTTAAGATTCTCTTGCCAGTCCGGCATTTCCCCTGTTAAGATATCATCTTGTTTCCATACGCATTTCTCAATTCCTTGAAGAATTTGATCCATTTTTGCCTGGAATATTTTTGGGGATGACTTTACCCCATAGGGCAGTTTTAAGTAGGAATAGAGACCTCTGTGAGAACTGATTGTCAAATATTCCTGACTTTCTTTGTCAACATTCAATTGAGCATACGCATGTGACAGATCGAGTTTGCTAAATACCTTGGAGCCAACTAGTGCCGTATATAAATCCTGAGTGGTGGGCAGGACATTTTGCTCATCTTCAACTGACTGATTAATAGTTGATTTGTAATCTCCACAAATTATAATGGTGTCATAAGCCTTCGGCACAATCACAATTGGGCTAGCCCAACACAACTTGTCAGTTTTCTTAATCACCCCGTGCTTTTCCAGTTTGTCTAATTCTTTCTCCACTTTTTCCTTTAAAGCATACGGGATCCTACGCGCTTTCACAAATATAGGTTTTGCATTGTCTCTCATGGGCCCTTCATGCCTTCATAACTCTCTGTAAACAATTCGCTATGTTTAGACAACAAATCATTCAGTTGACTCTTAGTACTGACTGGGTCTCCATTATAGAGACACTAAATATCTCTCCTCACTCTAACTTGATTTGACCCAGCCAGTTTTTTACCAAGTAAGGTGGGCTTGGCATTGTAATTGGCTACCAGAATTGGCAAAAGATACTTATATACAATATTACACTGCATTTCCCCTGACACATTATAAGCACTTCGCCCGTGTACGTTTTCAGTGTTACCTTTGAAGGACGGTCAGGGATCTGTCTGCAAATTTCTCCAGATATTCGCTTTGGCTCATTATGGAGTAATCTGCAGCAGTATCCAGCTCCATCTTACACAGCTTCCCGTTGATTTTCATTTCCACGGTGTAATTGTTGCGATTAGGGTTGTTTGTGTCAAGCGAATACAGGGAATAAATGCCTAATTCGTCATCATTCTCATGCGCATCATTCCCTAATTCGGAGGCTTGTACATTTTGGACTTTGCCTTTGCCTTTACCCTCTTTACTGCGGCAGACAGATGCTATATGCCCGATGTTTGAATATTTGTAGCATTTTGCTGACTTAAATCTACAAGACTGACCTGAATGATTACCCCCATACCTAGGACATACCAAGAGACCATCACCTAAGAGAACCGATCCCCATACTAGCCTCTCTCCCCATGATAGTCTGCGCCGATTTATTTTTAGCTTGCATAAATTAGTTCGACTATTTTTACCACTCTATCCGATTCAAAAATTCGCCATAGTTACAATAAACCGCCGATTTCTTCAGAGCCAACACATAATCACTGACTGATTCTCCGGATTTTTGGTTCCGGGTCCCGAAATGGAAGCTCTGTGCAATTTCAAGCGATTTTGGATCGTAGTGTTTCTCTAAGACCCGTACAATGTCAGTGAATGGCCTGTCCTTGGGTTTTGCAGGCGCCACCAAGCTGCTAAGGGAGCTTAAGGGTCGAGTAAACCTCCCAGTCCCACTTCTGTAAGGAGAATTGCACGTTTCCTGTCTGCTACTATTCGATTGGTTTGATCGCTTCCCTCTCCCGTTGTCTCAACAATGTTGTTGGCTGTGAAAAACATCTCCATCCTCTCTACGTAAGCATCGAATGTTTCGCGTTCGGCATTGAACTCGCCAACGCGCCCAAGCAGTCCACTCGCACCAGTGCTGGTCATCCTGTATACCACAACACACACAGTGTTGTCTCAAAACCTTACACTGTCGATTTCCGTGGAAGACCGTCCGATCCTCGTCGCCAAAATGTAGTATTTAGTCCTTTAGGTTGTGATTTTTCTGGTATAACATTCCTTGAGGTGTATGGTTACAGATCGACTTATACTAGTATAACGTGACTGACTGTTTTTACTGTGAAATTTGAGGTGTTGGTATGATAAGTGGTTCTAATTACCAACCGCAGCATTCGAAAAAATGGCGGGAGAGCAACCGCTCTGCTTTTAATTCTTGCTGTATTTATGCGAAAACGAAGGCGATTTTTACAAAAATTGCGATCAATGTCTCTTCAAATGAGTCGAAGAAGAAGAATAGCAGCATTTCTTGCAATACAGCAACAGAACGGAGGTAATCGCAGAAGAAGGAAATCAGTCTGGGTATATCCAAGACCACAGTTCTGGTTTGAGCACCTTTTGGTCGACAATTATCAAGACCATCTGTGGCGTGAGCATTTCAGAGTAAGCAGGGAAACATTTGATTTGATTTGCGGCCTCGTTGGCCCACAACTTATGAAGCAAAATACAATCCGGCTGCGTGAAGCGATTACCATAGAGAACTTGTATCTGTTGCACTCTGGCGATTCTAAGAAGCGACACGTGCAATGCAAAAGGTCTGTTAAATGCTTGCTTTGACAGCTGAATAAATAATCTGACAGGCGTCTGTCAGTTCATGTGCAGTGATTGGTCGCGGCATGCGGCAGGACAAGTTATACCATCTCCCGAGGTAGTATAACTTGGCTGTGATTTGGGGTGTTTAGGCCGCAAAATTCCTAATGAAAACACTTTGCATGTTTAACTCGGTGAACTTCAACCGAAGTGTTTTCACTGTCTTTTCGGATTTTTTATGTTTAACTAGTCAAACATGTCCTAGTGAAAACACACCCTTAGTTTGGGTTGACAATACACGAGGCAGGAAACAACATGGCGGTTCCCAACACACCTTTATTACGCTAACCACTCTGGGTACTGGCACAGTTCCTTAAGCATTATGGGTACTTAATATATTACAATAATATTCTCTGTTCTGATCTAGGCTTGTTTGAAATGGTGAAAATTTGACCTTTACTGACCCATGACCGCGTAAGAAAAAGCTTATCAGGGAACAATGGCGTGGCCTGTTTTGGTGTTATCCGAGCTTGGCGCTGCTCAGGGGTAACTGCTTTCAGATACTGTTTCACGAGAGCATCGGAAGCCGGGTTACCAAGCACAATAGTACGATTCCAGTCTCCCTGGCGCCCCACGTCAGAGAATGTTGAACGCAACTTCCCTATATATGAGTCAACCATAGTATAGGCCAGGCGTAGCGGGCATAGGCAAGGGAAGATGCCTGGCTTGCCGAGATGAGGACAGCCATTTCGATGCGGTTGTGTTTTGCCCTTTGCATCTTTATACACCAGAAATCGACATCCATTCATCAGGGTAGCATCGAATAGGGTTCTTTTGCCTGGCAACGTATATTAAAAACTACATAGTTCAGCCTGTTTCTATTTCGAATACGCAGTAGACTGGTGCTGAGCTTGTAACTCCTGAATACGTTGGTCAATGGAAGGGAGGTCTACTGTCACCTCACGGGGTCAGGGATGCCAGAACGCCTACGAACATAGTCATAATGCTGGCAAAAGCAAAAAGTGTGGTCATTGGCTTAATGGCAGTTACGGCAGCCAACCGATGGTATAAACAGACGCAGCACAGGGGGGGACTGACCTGCTTGAATGAGGAAACTAAGTAAATGAACTCAGTAGACACTAATAAATGTATGTTTAATAAGCAACACATGCGAAAGGCTGGGACATTCTGAACATTGTAGCTATTAAATAATACATTGCAGGCTGTTAAATAATACATTGTCACCCGATAACCTAAACATAATGCAATACTGAGCTAAATCGAGAAGACAGAGCCCATAACTAGGCTATGTAAACCGTAGCAATAAGGCCTTGCCAAACGAAAACTATGTAGCTTGATCAAACCGAACGGCCCACAAGTCCCACGGTAGAGGAAAGCTATATGAAAATCCTGCCGAAGTAGGAGAAAGAACGACTCCCTCAGCTCCCTTGACAGCTACGATGAAGGACTGGCAGGACTGCACAATAACCAAGGTGCATGGAATGCCCAGGTTTGTAAGAAAACGTAGCAACTGGGGGATCAGAACAATAGGAGGAAAACCATAGGGGTTGGAGAAAAGGTCACCACGCTGGGAGGGTAACTGAGCAAAAACATTGACTCCTGCAGCACCAACAACTGGATAAGGTGAGAAAACCGGAAGGAGTATTCCTGTAAGTGAACACTGCACGTTGGAAGGTAACGCCATCAAGTCAATGGTATGACCCGGTTGGCCTCCGAATTTGTCCTGCAGTTGCGCCCAAGCGACGGGTGATAACTGGGAATCCTGCAGGGACAATGCGCGAGATGGCGGGTCTGCTGGGTTACACGCAGGCTGGATGTAATGAAGATTAAGATGAATGTTACAAGATGTAACCACACTAAAAAGCTGCTTGAGGGAGTCACTTAAAGCATGAGATTTTGCACCTTGCCGTGTGCAGGTATATTATGCAAGGCATTGGCCTGGAATAGCAAGCAACAACTGGTTTATTTTCGGCAGAAGGAACAGCCGGAAAGTAAGCTTCTGCTGGCAAAACGACGGGAGGCCATGATCTGTATAGATGAAGTAAAGCAAGCTTTGGCCGGCGAAATAATGGAGCTGCGTAGATTAACGGAACGCAAAGAGACCACCATGCAGAATGTCCTTGTTTGGCGCAACCTGCATGTCAAATTAGATTAAGAAATGATGCTGCCCTCTTTTATACCAGCGTCGTCATTTCCCGCCATTTGGATCACGTGAAGTTATTGGTTGATTTAACGGCGGAATTTATTCGCTCTTTTGCCAATTTCCTAATTTATGCGTAATGAGAATACTTGTATATATATGATATATATCCATTTTGCAGTCTTACAATTTGGTAAAATACACTGACCACATACACATCTGAATAAATCAGTTACGATCACAAGCACCGACATCCTTTTGTCGCTTTCAAATGAGGACATTAGAAATGTATCTGATACGTGCTGTCTTCGATAGTGCAGTATAGGTTATATTTCCTAGGCAATATATGTCAATACTTTCTCTTTTATCCTTAATTTTATATTCTTAATTATTTTTAATTTATCTTATATGTCATTTCTTTAGCTCATTTATGGCTTATATATGTATGTATATTTTGTTTTAATTATGAATAGTTTAGAATTAGTGGATCTTTTTATTATGGCAGGGCACCACTGAAAATCCAGGTGACGTGGATTCCCTGGATAAAGATGATTATTATTGTCATTATTATTATCATTATTGCTACGCAGCGAGCGAAGCGAGTAATTAATAATTTGGACAAAATCTCGCAACGGCTCATTGCGTTAATTTGCTGTTTCGACCATAATCCCTTGCATGGCCAACCACAATGAATTCCTCCCCTTCCCACTGGAGGACATTTTTTTGCAGTCACTGATACGACACTGAAGGAGATCCGCGCGCATTGATAGACTAATTACTGTGTAGGTTATATGCTTGGTTCTTTGTATTCTCTAACACTTTAAGCTTCCTATTCAGGGAATACTGGTACCATAATAGTCTCCATTTTGGTGGGGAGGAACAATCCTTTGACGGACATTCCTTGCAGTGGAGAGCGATTTACGCAAATTTCCGAGTGCTTTGTCGTATTCTGCCGGCTTCAGGCTAATTCTCATCGTCTTCCTTTGTATTTTTACTATAACAGTTCCTTCAGTGCTCCTTATTAGTCTGTGGTTTGACGTGAAGTTTACTAAAACAGCGAATTTAACCCACAAAATATGTATTGAAACTTGATGATGCATGCTAAGTTGACTCATGCAAGAGTCACTGGAGTCGTGTAGGCGATTGGACTCAGTGTGAGCATATATAGTTTGGGGCGGAGATAATGGCTATCAGTTTCCAAATTAAGAGCAAGATCTCTCCTGTTATCAAGATGATGAGCATGCAGCAAATAACTTTCTTTTAACACGCTATGCATAACTCGCGCGGTCACAACACGAAAAAGAGGCCGGTAGGTCCTCTGGAATGTTGAAGTTGAAATGCTAACAGGAGGTGTGAATCGTGTTGAACATGATTGTTTAGTTGAAAAATGTTGCTAATCTGTCCTCATTTATCCTTTATTTTTCTTTATAGTACGACCAGCCAGGCGCATAGCAAATTAACGGCATTGTTTCACTGAACATTCGTTCAGTGCATTTCACAATCTCCCCGGGCGCTTCAATTTCAACATTCCAGAGGACCTGCTAGTTACCAGGACTTATGCACAGGGTCTATTGGCCTTCGATAAAATCAAGCAGCCGGTTCAAACTGACACCTATTAGCATTTACAATTACATTCTCGATTACAGTTGATTTCCGGTGTTTAAAAACAACACTGATTTTTTTTGTGCTGGGAATCTTAAGAAAATGTCGAGAATTCACTCTTTTCACCTGGTGGCCATCTTGGATTCAAAGCGAGGCAATCCTTTGTTTTTGCCAGGTTAGCCTCGGTTTGACTATCCCTCACTACGAGGCTAACCTGGCAACAACAAAGGATTGCCTCGCTTTGAATCCAAGATGGCCACCAGGTGAAAAGAGTGAATTGGTAGGGAATTTACCGGGAAATCGTTGATATGTCGGGAAAAAATGAAAATAAATCGGGACAACTTTTGAGAAAACACACCTCAGCTCAAACAGGCTTCAGTCGCACGATAGCTCAAAAACTACAAAATATATTCGTCTAACGGCCTTGGCATTTTTATCACTCAGTAATATATTTTTCCTCTAGTTATTATTATTATAGTGTCGAATAAGCTTTTGTTGAAATAGGTATATCAGGCCCGATTCAAACGTCGAACTTTTCATGCGCCGAACCTAATTATATCAAAAGAAGCCGCCTAATTATCTTTTGTTTCAATTGCGTTCGGCGCATGAAAAGTTCGACGTTTGAATCGGGCCTCAGTTTATCCACCGACTAGAGTATATTTTAGTCAGTTTAGCTCTAAAGTCCTCAGGTATTAACTAGAGTTTACTGGTTACAGATTGGGCCAGCACCAGGCACAGGAGAGGGTGAGTCAGTCATGGTGGTAAATATTTCATATGGTTGTTTGTGAGGTGAAGATTCAGCTTTTAAAATAGGTATACATAGAATACTCGATAGATTTAGCTGTTTTTTTTATAGCATTGCGGCAGTATTTCGAGAGACTATCAAGTTATTTTTACCGTGCGTCATGTCCTCTCATACAGAAGTACACATGACGTCACAATGTACGTCACCCGATGACAGGAAACTCACGGAAAAATTACATTTATTAGTTGAATACAATGATTAGCCAAATATGGAGGACACACCATGCTTTTGTGCAACACGTGATGTCGTCTGTGCATATAACACATGACTTTCGATCGATCAGACACTGGAAAATTCGGGTTAAGCGCTGACCTCTGTAGCTGCCCCGAATTCGATTCCCGCAACACTCATATGAGTTAAGTTTGTTGGTATCTTGCCCTCTCAAGCATGTTAAGGCCTGGTTCATTTAACGGAAAATAGATTTACGTTAACAAATATTTTCGGACAGAAATAACAGTTTAAACAAAATCTAATTACGCCATAATACTAATACTAAGTGGATGGTGTCGTATCACGTGATTGATGACGTCATAATTATATAAAATCGTTTAAGTGAAATGCGGCTGCGACGATAACATATGAATATAAAGTAACCCTGCTAAAACATTACTCCTCCCGCAGTGTTTCAGACCACGCTTAGAAAACATGACTATCATGTAAAGATAAGGAGATATTAAGGATACAATAAGTCACGTGACCTATTTTGCACATTTTCGCCTTAATTACTCGTTAATGAAACATTGTAGTCATCTTTTCTAAGCTGATTTAGGTAAAAGGCTTCAACCTTAACTAAACATATCCACTCATCATCCTAAGCTGTTTTAAACTCGGAGCCGCATTTTTAATTTACTGATTTCGTGTTCTAAGTCACGTGACAGACCACGTGACACGTTTTACTACACACAAGCCACTTAAGGTAGTCAAGAATGGCGATACCTATTATGGTGAGAAACTTGGTGTACTTGCCATACTCGGCTATGCTGAAATAAGGAAAACAGTTTTTACCCGAAATTTGACTCCTGAACCAGGCCTTAACATGCTTGAGCTTGCTCCGAGGGTTTTTCTCGGCAAATACACGTAAATAAAGTTGTTTATTTTTAATATATCTTTCAGCCAACTTCAAAAATAAAGTTTTTAAAAACTGTATGGAACTGAAAGCTCTCCATCCTGGCGCACCGACTGGTGTATACCGCATCAATCCAGATAACACACAAAAACCATTCCAAGCCTATTGTGACCAAGAGATGATGGGTGGGGGCTGGACACTAGTCTGGAGCTACACGTTTACCCACTACAACACCTTTGAAGCCAGAATGAACGCAGTGACACCACATCCTGATTGGTGGGTGAAATGTGACGTCAGGATTTCTAACCGGGTTCCTCTCAGTGAGACCCAATATGACGCAATGCCTTTCCGTTTATGGGCAAAGATTGGGCAACAATTTTTGGTAAAATCTAATATCAACAACTGGATTTCCTGTAAACCTTGTACCGGGGATTTGGTCAATTGGAAGAATGGGGCGATCACGTGCAAAGTCGTGAAAGATATAACAGGACAGTGTAGAAGTGTGGCACCAACAGTTATTAAAGTTGATTTGGGTTGCGGACCGGCTCTGCTCAGACCTTCACGTCCACCTCGTCCACCTCCACCACGCAGACGATGTATGAATTTCATTCATTTTGATGGGAGTATGTCACGTGACTGGCCCGTTCACGATCCGTGTGGCGAGTGTAAAGCGAGGCAACTGAGCGGCGTGGCTAATCCAAGAGGTAATGTCTACATTCGGTAGACAAAGACGTTTTAAAGTTAACTTTTAAATATCATTACGATAGTTTGACGGCTTCAGAAAGTAGTCTAGCGCTTTCATTGTACTATGCTTCTTTGAGAAGACCTAACATAACGTCCATCCAGTCACAACCAACTCTCGTCACGGCGAGCATAACGAACGTCAAAAGCGGCACGGTTGAACGTGACCAAATAATTAAAATTAACACCATTTCTTTACTTATTGGTTGGTAACAAAATAAAAATACAGATTTTAGGTGTTTTATCTTAGTATGATGACGTTGTTGTGATGTCATAACGAATTCCTCCTTTTTTGGTAAAATTTCTCCTTTAAGTAATAGATACAGAATGATTGACCGTGTTTTATGAGATTTACAAACTTGAGCTGAAAACGAATTTTCTATCTGACTTATCAAACGACTCATGTTAGTTATTTTGACGATACGACTTATTTTGGCCGAGAAAATCGAAGAAAACGCTTATGCAAATCAGGACGAAATCTGTATCAGATTTACAGATCACTTATCGCTCAGTGATTTCCTTTATTTTTAATTCATGTATTATTTTTAATGAGTTTGATAATAAACGTCACAAACAGACTACGCCATCCAAAAGCCTTCATGACACACATTCACATTTGGCGCAAATTTGAACATTATATGATGATTACAGCCAAAGTTATAGAGGATTGACTGTTGCGATGTCGTCATATTTAGTGATGTCAGGAGTCGTACCTAAATAAGGCTGTCCATTGTAAAACAATCAAGAAAATAAAGTGACTTTTCAGTGTCAAGCAAGTGCATTTCTTCGATAAAACTCGAAAATCACTCAAAAGGCTTTTTTCTAAGGGCATGTATAAAAATGTATGACGTTATTAATGACGTTGAAAAAAATATGGCTTAATATAATATCGACAAAAAATATCAAAAATTCTAAAATATACGAAATGTTATGCAACTGTATTTACAACTCTGAAAGATGGATACGCCTTGTTCACACGTGCTGATTTTCTAGATCAGCAAACTGAGATCTAAAAGATGGAATTTTGAAATAACCACTGTCATCTCACCGATAAAAATCCGAGCCCGAGACTTACTTCTCTAAAGGGTATAGAATGGTCGAGACACCGAAAGTCAAAATCCGAGACTCTTTTTTGAAATGCCGAGATATCGAGACTTGCTTGAATTTTGCCGAGACTCACGATTTTTTGAGGGACCATTCTATACCCCTAATTATAGAATTTCGTATGAGATTTTGCAGTCTTGCGTAATGCCAAAGTTAAAAGTTTTAAAGTGCATATAAGCCCTAGCCAGTTATCTTTGATATCGATTGTACATGAAGTTGGATATTTGCTGAATTTCTTTGTGCTTGTGAATCCCATACAAAAGACCTTTATATCTTTTCGGGATTTCATCAGTCCTACACTATTTAAACTTCCAAAAATGTTGATTTATATAGGTGCTCTTTTAGATCATGACTGTGGTTATTTTCATGCATGTTAGAGATCCCAGTTTGCTGATCTCGAAAATCAGCACGTGTCAATAAGGTGTATGAAGATATATTTTCATGAATGCTTTTACCGGTATGTTGTTTATTTCCCACCAAATGTTGGCGGGGAAAATTTAACTTTCATAAATTTTGATGTCCTTAACCAATCGATATCGGGTTTTCGATTCCTTCATTCTCATCAAGAGGAGATTTTAACAACATACGAGATAAACGACGACATAGACGAGTGCAGAAGTGTCTTGATTATAGCTCTCCACTTTTTTTTCTTTTGAAGTTCTAGTGAATCCCTGCATGAGCAATTTATTGGTTTTGCAAATATGTGAAAGCATCTGCTGGGCCCTGAGGCGTATGTTTTATTTTAATTTGAGTATTCCAGTATGCCTGAAATGAGACAATCTTCAACTCAATCGGCGGTGAAGAAAGTCATGCGAAGTGAAATACATCATTTTGCAAGTCTACGGAGTTCAAAGAACTTTTCATGGAAGCAACCAAGCCAATTATATTGGAGGCGGTAGAGCAAGCCACGTGTCCTCTTATAAAGAGAATAGAAGTCTTGGAAGCCCAACTCTCAGAAGTAAAAGTTCTTGCAATGAACAGTATTCTAGAAAGTAAAACCTAAGGTTCATTGGCTGGATGAAACCGAAGACTGTGTAGTTAAAATTGTTGACTTCTTTAAAGAAAAGCTTGATGAATAATGTCAGTGTTGACAAGAACAAAATAGGCCGTGCACATCGTCTTGGCCCAAAGAAACACGAAGAGACCTGTGATTGTAAAATATAAGTCATATAATGTTATGATTGTTTATGATTCAAGCTCATAGCGAGACCAGTGAAAATTCCATTCAAACAAATATTTTTGAGAGACGAAAAATTATGTAAATTTCTCCTGCTTTTAATAGTGGATAAATCAAAGGATACATATGTGTACCTCTCACAAAAGAGTTGCTGCAACAAAAACAGCTGTAGTCTTTTCGCCACACGTAATGACGTGTGAGCCGATAACCAAGCATTTCTGTTGCTCGAAACTAGATGCTTTTTAGCTCAGTCCGGGTCGATGGTGCAGTGGTACCGAAGCCTGCGTGCTGTTTGCTATGCCATACTGACGAGTTCTAATGAGAACGAAACAGCTGTATATGGCTGCAATCTGGTCCGAGCGCTTTTCGTGTCAGGCCTAGCTAACCGTAGTGCTTTGTGTTAGATTTTTACGTTGTATATCAGCTTTGCTGTAGTCTTCGGACTTTTCATTCGTTATTGTTTATATTTTTGGCTGCATAGGTCCTCACTTCGGATCCAACGTATTTTAACAGGATTTTTGTCCACGGTATTTGCTTATGAGTTTTCTATAGAAGGTAACCATTTGCAGTTGATGGCATCCCTGTACATTTGTGCAGTCCCTGGCCTCTGCCTTGCCTCTCCCCCTCCTTGTAAGATTTTATTTTCTGTGTTGCCCGGCTATGGATATTTTTTTTGATAATTTTCCCGCGTATGGATTTTTTTTTTGGAATTCCCCCTCCCCCCCCATAACTTTTCTAATGGTCCGTCCCTAAGAGGAAGTATTAAATTTAATTGAGAAGGTTGACGTGTCAAAGGCTTGCAGGCACGATGGTATTCGAAACAAAATAAGTAAAATATGTCGCCTCGCGGTATTTTAGAATCATTTATACATCTAATTAATTAAAGTTTTCTACATGCAGAGAAAATGTCCTAGCGAATTGAGCTGAGAAAGCTAACGTTATCCCTCTAATTAAAAAAAAAAATCGTCAACTTAAGTCAATTATCGTCCTGTTCTGCTTCTTGTTTCTATTTCTAAGATACCAGAAAAAGTAGTATTCATCAGACTTCACAAATTTCTTGTAGACACTGGCTTTCCTTTTCAATCTGGCTTTAGACCTGGTGATAGCACTGTCTATACCAATTAACTTATCTTTATTATTCATAAGATTGATGAGGCTTTAGAAAAGCCGGGAAAAGAGATACGTATATATCGTTTTTCTTGATATAAGTAAGGCGTTAGATAGAGTGTGGGTCTACTTTATAAACTAGGGAATCTCGGAGTTAATTAAAGAACCTCTTTTAAGTTGGTTTCGCAGCTATCTAAGTAACAGAAAACAGAGAGTAGATATTGAAGGGCAAAGCTCGAATTGGCTAAACATTGATGCCGGTGTTCCACAGGTTCTGTACTTGGTCCACTGCTCTTTCTCGTATACATTTATGATCTAGGCACAAACGTTTCATCCAATTGTTTTTCTTTATGCTGAGAATACGTCATTATTTGATGTAGTAGATGTTCCATCTATTTCTGGCGTAAAATTAAACAAAGATCGTACCACTATTAACATGTGGTAAATGTGAATGCATCACATTTTTAGCAAAACAATTTAAAATAACTCACCCTCCACTTTATCTAGATCGTATTGCTTTAAGTGAAGTGAACTGTCATATTCATTTGGGACTAATACTGTCGGCAAATCTTTCTTGGAGTAATCATATCGTTACTGGAGCAATGAAGGAACTAATAGAAAGCGAATGCTAAATGAACTATGCTGGGAAAAATACGCTATTGTACGCTATTGTATGGTCGGCCAAGGTTGTGTTCGCATCGGCGTCTTTGGTGTAGCATCGGAGGGGGCCCAGCTCTACGCCTTCTTCGTTCGTTGCCAGAATGTCGACCCGGAAGATAGGGCAAGCCCGGAAGTCAAAGTCGGCCGCGGCCCACTCTACGGCCCTTTCCCAGGTCGTGTTGTCGTCTGTGTTGGCCTTGGTAGGTCGGACCCGGACACCCGAGGCCCTGCCCGTGGTCGTGTGTGCATACCAGGCGACGAATATCTGTCCTTGCGGACGGTCGGCCAGGACGAAACACCGGTCGAGGCAGGCGGTCGGGTTCTCCCACTGCTTGGCGGGCGGCTGGACCACAAACAGTCCTTCTTCTTCGGGCAGGTCGTCCTTGGGCGAAACCAGGGCCAAGGCCTCTTCCACTACCTCGGTAGCTGTGTCGGCCGAGAGGTCCGATACGGGTGCACCCGCGGGCCTGCACGTCGGGGTGCTGGATCTGGCAGTCGACATAGTCGGCCAAGTGGCCGCCAATGGGTTCGCGGACCTCGCCCGCCTCGAAGTTCGACACGACCTTGTTGTAGAGCTTCGTGCGGACTGTGTAGCCGGCTTCGCTCGTGCGCACCCATGCAGGTGCAGACGTGCTTCCCCACGCTGTCGGTGTTGGCCAATATCGTGGGGGTCTCTTCGCGCATAGCGGCAGCTAGGTCGCCTTGCTCGCGGAACCCTTCGAACGCACAAAGGTGCTCCACTAGCGTCTCCCGGTCGAGGACCCCAGAGAAGTCTCGCGTGTAGTCGATGGAGTAGAGGCCGTAGCCGTGGACCAACAGCTGGCGTTCGAACGCCGGCAAGGAGGCTTGGAGCTCGTCCATAGGAATCTCGGACACGTCCACCTTTGCCACAAAGAGGCCAGCCGGCTCGGCCCCGGGGTATATCCCTTTCCACTTCCTCCGCGCCTTGTTGTTGGTGTCGAACTCGATCCGGCCGACCGGCTCCCGGATAGCACTGCCTTCGGTGTTCTCTCGGGTTGCGAGGGTGTGGACAATGTTGGTCTGTATATGGCCGCGGCTGGTGCCGTCGGGGGTCTTTCCCATACTCTCGCGCACGGCGGTAGATATCCGCGCGACTATGTTTTTTGCGGCGCTATCCTCTCCAGTCGTGCAAGAGAGGCGCCCGCCACGGGCTACGCAGTCTTCGCGGCGCAGGTAGCCCAATACGTATACGGCGTCGACGAACGTCGGAAGCCCTTCGATGGGGCGCAGGTGGGTGCGGCCCAGGTTGCCGGCCAGATAGTCGACCCGAGCGATGTCTGGCACGAGGTTGCTCTCGTGCGTGTTCTCTAGGAGAAGGTGGGCGGCCACGGCTTTCTCGGACCGCAGACCCATGCTTTGGAAGGTTGCTTGTAGTGCCATCGTGGTGGCTCTAGCTTTAATTTTTGGTGTAGCTTTGGTAGCTCGGTATGTCTTGGGCTACTATTTGTCCAAATGGAAGTTTTGGGCAACCCGAAAAAGGTCGAGGGGTGGGCCTACTTCCTCTTCTTGTGCGCAAGTTCTTCTTCGGCCAGCAGCTGGACGGATCTACTTTTTCTTCTTGCGCGTTTTTCCCTTCTGGCGGGTGGCACGTAGTGCCTGCGGCTCGTCTTCGGCCAGCAGCTGGGTCTGTCGGGCTTCTGCCAAGCTCTCCTTTCCTATGTATAGCTCGTTGGCCAGGTCCTGGGCCTGTTCTGCTGCTTCGGCTCGTGCTTGAACCCGGGCTTGTTTTGCTTCGGCTCGTGCTTGCTCTACTTCGGCTTGGGCCTCTTGGAGGGGCGGCTGCGGTGTTTTCGGCTACCCTGCCCGCCTCGGCCTTCCACTCTTGGAGTTTTCGAATTGTCGCGTGCTGCAGTTCCGCGAGATTGTCGTATTCGGCTTCCAGCCCGAGAATTCTGTTTGTATCCGCTTCGTGCCGTTGCTGGCTTTCCTCCAGGGTCGCCCGCAGCTGGTCGGCTTCGGCCTCTAGGTCGAGAATTCTGTTTGTTGCGTAGCTTAGCGCGCTTCGCCTGCTGGAGCATCGGCACTTGGCTTGGTGGGCGCGCTGGCGCTTGGTTGGGCGTTTGGGCTTGCGGTTTCGTTGGCGGGCGTGTTGGCTTGCGGCTGTTCCAAGCCTTGCCGAATACGAAGAACCCGCTGTTCGCCTATCCCATATTTCCTTTTCGCCGCGTGTATTCCAATCTCGCCCGAGGCGATGTGCCGAATGGCCTCTGCCGACAGTTGCGTTTTGCTGGGCATCTCTATGCTTGTATGTTCCTACCTATCCCCACTTGTCCAATCGGGGTGTCCCTACCCTGTCCCCATTCGCGTTTTGGGGGTTGTGTCCCTACCCCGTCCCTAGTTCGGAGAACAGTGTGCTGGTGTGTGTCCCTTTTTCGGAGAACAGTGTGCTGGTGTGTGGCCCCATCTGTGTGCCGGAGGTGGGGGTGTTGGTACGGGCCGTCTTCCGATGGGTCCGGAAGTACCCCAAAAATGGTAGCCGAAAATGCTGTAGCCCTCGGCCAAAAATACGCTATTGTAGTATGTCCCTACCTATCCCCACTTGCCCAATCGGGGTGTCCCTACCTTGTCCCCATTCGCGTGCTGGGGGTTGTGTCCCTACCCCGTCCCTTGTTCGGAGAACAGTGTGCTGGTGTGTGTCCCTTGTTCGGAGAACAGTGTGCTGGTATGTGTCCCTTGTTTGGAGAACAGTGTGTTGGTGCGGGCCGTCTTCCAATGGGTCCGGAAGTATTCCCAAAATGGTAGCCGAAAATGCTGTAGCCCCGACCAAAAATACGCTATTGTACTTTGGGGCGAAGCGGCGGTTATGACCGCGGACATACGCCGCAGGTAGCGGCACCTTATAGGTCCTTTTTCGAGGGGGGTGGGGGGGGGGGTATCGGCGGGCCCGGTCCGGCTATACTACTCAACTACACATATAGGGGTCTATTCAACCCTTATTACTTACTACAGGAGTAGCACAAGGCCTTCTGGGACTGGTAGGGTAGCGGGACCTCCACCTACCCCACAGTAACTTTCTACTGTAGCGCTGTCATTTGATCGCACTTTGAACTCAGGACATCGGATTTGTTTTTGTATTAGTTTATTTTTCTTTTATATTAACATATCATCATTCTCTATTTAGTTGTCAACATTTATAGTTTAGTTGGGTAGCCTGTGGAATGTCAGCCTTGAAAGAGATCCTAATCTCTAGTCGGATCACCGGGGCCCAAGGCTGTCATCCCTTGGGTTTCCTTTTCCTTCCTACATTTTTATCCTCCACTTGTTGTTCACTTTAGATATCTCCAAACCACATTCAATTTCCTGTATGGGAGAAGGTTCATCAGTTTGATCTGCTAGCAGTTCCTCCGAATAAGACCCACTGGGTTTCCTTGCACTTTATTCCTATCCAACAAACCCAAGGGATGACAGCCTTGAACAGAAACTTCGCGGAAGCTTCTATCAATGATATTATTACCGGGAAATGTCCGGCAGACCCCGCCATGTTAGCTTTCCGCGACCCTAGACAATTCATTGCAGGCCAGCTTCCCCAATGCTATGATAGCTGGATACAGCTCGCTGCATCTACCAACCACGATACCGCTACTAAGGTGCTAAGCTGGCCAAAGGACGGTGTTAATATTTTCGAGTATTGTCTATAATTTGCGCAGTCTCCTAGCAGGCACTCGCCTGACTTGTTTCGTAACCCCTATGCTTATCCTCCCATTGCTCTCGATTGCCAATTGCCTAAACACCTCATGTCTCTCTCATAGCCATGCACTTTGGTCGTACCTGATGTCTACCCTAGAAGATACTGGTGGCCAATTTTACGTGCAGCTGCTGTATCCTGTTGTCGCCTTGCGCGCCAAGGTTCATCTGGGGTATTACTCTCCCCCGCCCCATCTGGTTACGCCCAGTTCCATTCCTACCCTGGGACTTATGGGTATAAATAGGATTTAAACTTTGCGAGGTATTAACAGCATATATTGCTTCCTCTAGCTCTCACAATAATTAAACCATATTAGTATAGCGCGGATAGTCCTTACGTTTCGTGAAGCTTATAAGTAAATAAATAATATATATATATATATATATATAAATTTAAAACAAAGGGGAACTTATTAACACCTTACCACTGTATTATCAACGGAAGATCGGGACGACTGGGAAATTTCCTTGTCATTGGAAAACCCAGCTTCATCTCATCAGATCAAAGATTACCTTAAGGCGGTAACAGCAGAACAACTACAAGCCAGGAAAGCACCGAAGCAGGCACTACCATTATTCCTCCCGAAGTTGCATTCTTTGACGCGCCACATTGACAAGAAAATGGCGTCTCCAGACATCACCCCCACCCTCCAAGAGCTTTACGTCCTAGCTAAAAATCAAGCAGTTTTAATAACTTTGTTCTTTAGTGGTGTCGGCGTTCAGATCTTGGAAATATAAAGACTCCCGAAATCGAAATACTGTGCTTCCCAGACGACAAGGGTATCATATTCAACACGTCTGGTGGAAATTGCTTCGAGACGGTTGTGCCAACATGTTTGGAATGCGTAGTGATGACGTCTGCACTACACTGCAGTACACACAAAGTGCTACGAGTTCGAGTCCTTGTAGGAGCTGTCTTTACTTTCTCTTCTTGTTTATCTGTGACCCCTAGCTCTAGGTGAGTGAGAACTCGTCCGATGGTTAGGGTTTGGTTTGTGATTCGGGTTAGGATTTGTCGTAGAATTAACGATTATCATTATTTCAAGCGTGTTTGCCATTTAATAATTAATTTAAATGCTTAAGAAAATAAAATCGAACTTAAATATGGTATAAGTATTATAAAAGTAATGATAATTGCTAATTCAACGGGGAGAATGCGTTGGTCGAGCAGGCAGTACGTGGTGGAGGATCCCTTTAGGCAGCCGAACTTGAGGATCTGTGACACTGCTGATATCGTCAATCATCCACCGAACTACAAAGTCTTCGAGAACTTTCGACAGGCAAGGTGTGAGAGCGATGGGGTCATGCGCTTTTGTTTATTATATTTTTCTATATTTGTATTATAATCAATGTTAACTTAGTTAAATATTACTGTAATTGCACTCCACTATTTCTGTAAATAATTACGACATAATCTCCCTCGATGAGCTTTGCTCTTGGAGAAAATGTTGAGGAAAAATAGGGTTAAATAAAATAACCTACGACATTAGGTTTTAGGGGTAATGAACAGTACACGTTATAAAAAACCTATTACAAATGGTAAATGCCGTCTTGTGACGTCATAACGGTACAACATAGCTTAAATTATTAGGTATATTCATTTTAAAGTTCGACACCCACCTACCAAAATTCAATTATCCGGCTACGTTGACACTTTTTAAAATATATAACTCATGCCGTTTTTCGTTTGTGCCCACTGTGTGTTACTGAACGGACACCGTCGTGACTGAGATTTGCTGTCTGTTATGACGATATTCTGTGTTAATGGGAGTTGTTCTCCTTCAATCAGTATTCTGTAGTAGTTTGCGCCAGGACTTCAACTCCTGTCCGCTGATATAGCAATAACTGCACGTAATGCGCGCAGTGACACACATTTTTGCCGTCTTCATTAAAATCACAACGCGAAAACCCAAATTTTACGTTGACCAGAGAACGTCAACGTAAGAAGTTAAAATGTTTTTATTTTCATTCGGCGTGAACGAAACGTTTTGTGCATCCAATTTGACGAGAAAGCACTTTTTCACGATCCGTCGTCGTCGACGTTGCCATTCTCGATGCTTAAGCTCCCTATTATCACCGAGGAACCGACAAATCTCTGAGAAGTTTAGTTTTATCTGCTTAAGTAATGATAAAAAGTACGATAAAATCAATTGTTCTGCGGCATTGAGCTTCCTTCACATAGGATTAGACTACGAAAATACTGGGTGATAATTATGAACATTCTGAAATAAAAGTTTCATTTTTATGAACAAATTCTCTTCCAACCAATAGGAACAGCCAAAAACAATAGCTACAAAACAGGCACGATTGATAAGGTTCTGAACATACGATCTGCTTTATAAACGACATTTGGAACCGCAGTGCAAATCATAGTTTTAATATTTTGAAAAATTGGAGGAAATTAGACGTCTTTCTAACCTTTAGGACGATTTTCATGTTTCAACCGAATGAGATCAAGATTTTTCACAATACAAAATTAACACCTTGCTCCATCTGAATGCCGTTCGGTGCCTTACTTCTTACACGAATCATTACTTAAAGTTCATATGAAGCGAAAATTAAGTTGATATAATGTTAAAATGCTTTCGAAATGAGGAATAATGACATTTGCCGTTTGTCAACATCTCATCTCGTTTCAGAGATATCCAGGTTTTTGTTTGCACAGCCTGGAGACAAATCACAAAATGAAGAATATCTCTGCATATATTGAATAAAAAATACTGAAACTTTGCACATGTATGACACTATGGAAAGTATACATCATTGTGCAAATTATGGTGTTGCCATGGAAACTCTCATGGCCCCACGCACCTTTCACCTGGAACACGAAATTCCAATTTCTGTCCAAGTCACAAAAAATAAGTTGCTTAAACTACTCACATACAATGCCTACATTGTTCCAAATCTTATTTTGGACCCATACTAAAAAAAATTGACAAAGGCGAAATTAGGGAAGTTTGTGTTCCTGGGACCAGAGTGTTTCCATGGCAACATCATAATTTGCACAATGATGTGTATTTTCCATAGTACCACATATGTGCAAAGTTTCAATAGGTTTTATCCAATATTTGTAGAGATATTCTTCGTTTGTGATTTGGCTCCTAGGCTATGCAAACAATGACGTCATAGGTCATCTGATTTGCATATTACAAAAACCTGAATATCTCTGAAATGAGATGAGATATTGACAAACGGAAAATGTCATTATTCCTCATTTCGAAAGCATTTTAAAATTAGCTCAACTTAATTTTCGCTTCATATGCACTTTAGATTGAAAGACGTCGCAGTTGAGTTGCTTTCAAAAATGCTTGATTGAGCGCCATTGATTGAATGAGCCTGGCTTCCCCTGCGGACAAGCATGTGGATTTTGAGAAGAATAACATTACAATACAATGTAAGTATCGTACATGGAAGAATGAACAAGCCATAAGAAGGTAGGGTAGAGGGTTAACAGTATTGCGCCATAACCCGGTGTGCCAAGGGACAGTCCAATGTTCCTTCATCAGCATGCATGCCCTTTTAATTTTCCCTCTTGCATGTCAATGAGGGAAAATTAGAACAAGTATGCATGCTGATGAGGGAACTTAGAGATTAAATGTCTCTGAACAAACAAAGAAAACCGAGGTGATCATGGTGTTATACAATGATATATAGTAATAACTGAGGCTAATAATAACTAAATTAATTAAAACATGTTCTGATCTTTAAGTACTGTTTAAAACACGAACAGCAGTGTTTTATCAAGTTTAAAAATTCGAGGGCGAAGCCCGATAATTTTTAGACTTGATAAAACACGTGCTGTGAGTGTTTTAAACGGCTTCAAAAACGCTTTAAGAATGCAATGAAAGAAAGACGCACATCTCAAGGGAATGGTTACTTAATGAACCATTGAACCTTTGTATTCACAACGCCATGCAAAATATTCGAGTAATCACCGCCTGCAATTACGAACATCTCAAGGGAATGACATGAAGAAATTACCATACTATGTTGTTTGAAGGGGCGTTTCGCAATGTAAGAAGAATCTGCATTTGAAGGATTTGGTGTCGTGGTTTACCTCGATAAAGTTCAAGACTTGGAAAGCGATGTGACTGACATGACGGCAGACTCTAAATGTTTGACTACGGCACAAAATATGTAAGTTTAATGCACGTTTTTATAATTTTACGGCTTTGAGTTTGGTTTAATAATTGGAACTAAACAGTGGCTCGGTAAACAAGTAATGGTAGTTGGATAACTTCATTTTAAAAATATTATCTGTGTATCTCGGTAGTCTGCTGATATTAGTAAATTTAGTGCAAAATTTATTATCTAGGTACCTTATGTTCCGTGTACTTTTTGCTATCTTTGGGTCTTTATCAGTGAATTCTTAATTAGGATGAAACTTTATATAAAATTTCATGTTCATTAATATTCTTTATATAAAACGTTCATCCTAATTAGCAATTCAGTGAGAAAGCTGAAACATCAATAGAAATTCCATTGTCTCAATCATTAACCCCGTTTCCCTCTGGGACAGAATTCAAATCCCTCCGCGGGCCTTTTAGAATGATGAGATTTTATCAGGTATAAAGGAGCATGCACGTGACTGATTTGCTTCATCTGATTGGACAAAATGCTCATTAATTATTCATGAGTTTTTGAAAGTACATTAGTACACAGTCCACTCAGAATAAGTGTAGTTCTAACAAAATGCGTCCTGAATAAATCCATGATTGACTACTACATGTTTGACAAATCATACTCGAAACTGCATCGCACTCAGGCGTTTCGCACGGGGAGAAGCTTTCAGTAGAGCAACCTTAAATTTAGTCTTATCCAGTGGCTCTTTCCCCCGAAAAGTGCCGCCTGAAGTGAAACGAGGCAGTACTCGAAAGAAACGGAACTGAAAGTGTGCACGCGATCGATCGCGAGCTGAAGAAGTTGGTGCAGAATAATGCGTGTGTACTTCTCGACCCTTGAGTTGAACTACCAAATAATACACCGAGTTTAGTTTTGTTTACAAATGATTTTTTTTTTATATGTACATTGGTGCATTTCAAGGCATAATACCGTACTGGTTGCATTATTGGTAAGACACAGACACACGCTGCAACATGTCCTACACCATTATTATTATTATTATTAATTATTATTATTATTATTATTATTATTATTGTTGAACGTAACATGTTTCAGAGGTGGTGAATACACACGTTCTAATGTTTCCAGTAATGTTGCTCACAATGTTAGAGCGTCTTTCCGTACGTTTAGTATATCCAAAGCTGGTTTCGACAAATAGAATATACATTAAGCATTGCCGCCAAATTAAACTGAGCTTATTATTTAATATGTTAATGTACCTACTAAGAAAAGTGACAATTACTGAAAAAGGCAGCGTTAATCGGTAATATCAGTGTATCTATAGTTGTCAAAAGAGTAACCAACTGCAAATACTGAATGCTAATTTTTGTTGTAGTTTGAGTTTTACTACTGGTTTAAATTTTAGCTGCATGTTTTTCTCTGGTGAGGATAATAAGCACTTATTGACTGAGTAAGACTGGGGCCGGACAGGACCATATTTGGCGCGAGGTCACGTGACGTACGGATCGAGCGCAGCGTACAAATTGACCGAGAGCCAAATATGTTATCGTTACCATATGACCACTTAGTTTGTTTTAATAACGACAAAACAACAAGCATCAACTCCAGCATAGCCTCGTGAAGCGTTTCACGGAAGTCGCTGCGGGGGTGTGCTTTAGGAGGCTAACACGTCAAACACGTATTATTATTATTATTATTTTTTTAATTTTTTTTCCTGTATTACAAATTGATTTTACAAAAAACGGATAACATAGACAAGCAGTACATAACATAAAAAAAGAAAGAAAAAAAGAAGCAATTTGACAAAGATACATCAAACAGAAATAAACTAAACTTATATTATTCAGATGGTTTTTGGGTGGCAAGCAATTTCCTTTATAAGGGGTCAATTACAATTAATTACAATGCAACAAAGGGGATTAAAGGCCCCCACTTGTCATAATGATATCGTAGATTATCTTTGGCTCTCGCAATGAAATGTTCGACTTGATAAGTCCTTTTCATTCTCTCGCACAGGCCTTTTGTTGATAATAACCTATTTTTAAGTTTGCAAAGGTAGATCAGATACTTGCTTTCTAATATTATGTAATTTACTAAAACATAGTTTTTCTCTAGATTGATTATCAAAAATCTCTTTGATACCAAGTGTTTTATTAAAGCTCATTTGATTTCTTAGCATGTTTTGAACTTCTTCCCAAAATGTCTGGACTTTTGGGCAAAAAAATATAAAATGTTCAAGCGTTTCTATTTCAATTCCACACATATAGCATTGAGGAGAATCAATTTTTTTGAATTTATAAAGCATATCATTTGTATATAAAATCCTGTTAAGTATCTTATATTGAAATTCTCTTAGTTTGGTATCCAGGGTTACTTTATAGGGTAGTGAATAAATAGCTTCCCAATCCAGTGGCGGATCCAGGATTTGAAAAAGGGGGGTGACTATTTTGACCGGTACAGTTTCTGGTGCGAAATTTCTTACAAAATTTGAACGAATGTATTTTATTTTTACGAATTCTTATACAGAATTTGTTTTTGGCCCAAAAGGGGGGGGGGGGGTGACATGTCACCCCCGTAACCACCCCTGGATCCGCCACTGCAATCTAACTGAAAATTGTCATAGTTAAAGGTATGTTCATACTTTTTTGAGGCTGTTGGCTTATTTGAAATTTTTGAGACGAGTTTTTCATACAGGAACTTCGATTTAAGTTTTTCTAGGGTAATGTATTCATTTTCCTTGACATACAGATAAAAAATACTTGGATTTCAACCATCCGTGATATCAGATATCATACTTTTATTTTTATTCAAAAGTTTTCGCCACTCTTGAGGCAAGGCATTAAGCATACTATATAACAAAAATATGTCAATAGGGGATAGACTAGTTTGTAAAGGGTCTTTTCCAATCTTAACTTCACCTGCATGATCGCATAGATCTCCAATTCTATAAAAACCGTTTTCCATTATCTTTTTATTATAAACTGATTTAGCTCCAATGCATATATATTTATTATTCCACAAGACTTGGTTTGCTACTTCTTCAAGGGTTTTTGGATTCATTCCATTTAAAGAGGACCATGTTCTAATACACTCCTTGTAGAAATCTGGAATTACTAATTGTAGCTTTGCAAATTCAAAATTACAGTGAAACAAGAATTTACCCCCAACGCTTTTAGGTAATGATCCAAAATTAACTTCCATGCTGATGGGTAAACATCTATATATCTCTTTATACACATAATTCTCTGTGTAGAAATCATTGATTCGATGTCTGGCATTTTTAGTCCACCTACGTACGGTCCCATCACGTGACTTTTGTAAATGGTTTGACAGGAAAGCGCGCGCGGAGCCGTACATGTCATATCATAAAGTTTATATGTTGGGTAATGTATGTATTTAAGTTAGATTAAGAGAATCACTATGTAGAGGAGTTCTTGCTTGGAGATAAAAGAGAGTACGAAAAATCAAACCAAAAAAGAGCTTTTTAAACCAATATCAGAATCTTAACGGTTCTGATATTAAAACGATAGAATTCACACACAAAAAACAACCTTCAAGTTATCGTGACACGCTCAGCGTCAAAACTACAAAAGTACTACAATAATATTGGAGACTTAACAATCAAATACTTATTTACAGCCTTCCGCGCTAAATTCCAATTCGATTTGTGGATCGAGCCGGGTTTTGTACCGTTAGAATTTCGGAGTTCGATGTAACTTTCTAAACAAACAGGACAAACTCGATCGATCCCTCAAAAAGACAAGTCTATTTTCATTCCATTACTACATTATATAAAGACTCGTATGTCAGAAGTTAAACTTCTCTAAACTAGAAACAACTTCAACAGAGAACTGACAAAATGTTTGACTGCCTTATTATATGATTGTCCCACATTTAACAACATATTTCTGGGGGAAAACAAAGGAACACAAGTCAAAACAGCTAACGCTGTATACTGCATCTTATTTGCATCTTATTTACGTCTCATGCCCGCGCAAGAAGCCTGGTAACAATGGTATCAGAGCGAGGCCAGTTGTCTCAAAGATCGCAAAAATGGAGTCTGTCAGAGTCGGTTTGTATCGTACCGCACTGTTGTGTTATTTTTTGTCATAAGGAAATTAACGTTATATTTTCCGCCATCGATTGTAGATTTTTCTCTTCCTGTGACAAGCTGAGTCAACTGGCCTCGCTTTGATGATTAAGGACAATACTATGTAAAAGCTTTGTCAATCCACATTTGTTATGATTAGCTCAGAGTGGCCTCGCTTTGATGATTAAGGACAATACTATGTAAAAGCTTTGTCAATCCACATTTGTTATGATTAGCCCAGAGTGGCCTCGCTTTGATGATTAAGGACAATACTATGTAAAAGCTTTGTCAATCCACATTTGTTATGATTAGCCCAGAGTTCGCAACAGTGCAGTCGTGTGTGTGTTGTTGTCAAGAAGTGTATGTAACCTGTGAGAGCACTCTTGTTTGTGACGTCATATGTATGTGCGGTGGTACTGGGTTTCAACTAACCTGAGTATCCCTTCCCTCCCCCCATTAGGCCTGATACTCAGTTTAGGTTTGAACCTAATTTATGTCGAGTTCCGTGTTATAGACGATAAAGAATAATCAAACAGAGAAAAAAAATCTCTGGATTTCTAACGAGACCTGAGACAACCATGGGGGCTGATCAAAGCCAGGACCCGACTAATCCACAGATCGAATTGGAATTTAGCGTGTTGGTTTTTGCGGAGGAAGGAAAACCGGAGAACCCGGAGAAAAACCCTCGGAGCAAAACCCCCGGAGCAAGGGCGAGATACCAACAAACTCAACTCACATATGGCGCGCAGTCCGGGAATCGAACCTGGGCCACAGAGGTGAGAGGTGAAGCGCTTAACCACTGCGCCACCCCGACTCCCCAAAAGCCGGGTTAGTTTTCACAACAACTTGGAAATCGTGGTTTTGTAGGTATTGTTTCTCGGGGTACAGTTCTGGACCCCATACCGCACATACCTGCCATTTATCATGTAAGTATATATATGGATATATTCACAGTTTCTACGTTAGCACTGAATAATTACCATAGTTTACACAAATGTTGTTCTCATGGTGGAAGAGACGCCAAGAGATCGACTTCCTCTTCTTTCGAACCGCTGGAGTATCGCTTTACGGAAGTCCTGCTTTCCAAGAATATACAGTAATGGGTTGAACAGTGATGTACAGAACCTCAAATACACGATAAAGTATTGGATTTCCACAGGTAGGGTATAGGACTCGTTCTTAAAGTTATATTGCAGTCTGTACAAGAAATACGGCATCCAACAAATCATGTACACTAACAACATCACTACAAAAATGACCGCCGCCTTCCACTTGTACTTGTCGATTATTGTTGGTGGCTCATTCCAGCATGGGAGATTATTGCGCGTCATAATCTTCCTCTGCCGAATGACTTGGTAAAAGATCCTCCCGTACGCGAATATCATGAAGAGGAATGGCAGAACGAAGTAGTTGACAAGACAGAAGATATCGTAGCGAATTTCATGATTCTTTTGCTCTTCTGTTTGGGATGAGCTAACGTCGTGGTCTGTAGGATCTTGCCAGGAGAAGTGTATGAGGGACATGACGACCGACATTAACCAGATGAAAACAATCGCAACAAATGCACGGGTTTTAGTCACTAGTATGCTATACCTTAACGAGTACATGATTGCCACGTACCTGTCTACTGTGACAGCGAGCAAGTGAGCAACTGTAGAAATAGATGTGAATCTCAGAAACACGTCCGACATCAGGCATGTTGGGGTATTCCTAATGACATTACAAATAACATACATAGGAATACTCAAATACCCCGTCAGGAGGTCCGACACAGCCAAGCTGCAGAGTATATAGTTGGTGATATTCCTCAGGTTCATCTTTTTGGTAACAAGTACAATAACCCAGGTATTGACAATAATGATTAACACCGCTAGAAGTAGAGGGAAGATATCTGCCTCTGGACTAAAGAACGCGTAGTTCTCATTGTCTTTTACTTGAGTTTCCACAATCGTAGTATTATTGCCAAACGACATGTTTTTAGAAAGCGATGATATTCTTTCCGACACGGAATAGTTTTGTCGCCTTTGACTACGATTCGTACTCATCGCTATACTATTCGCCGGATGTTTTCTCTGGTAATTTCAGTTGTTTAAAGTTTACAGCTGGCAGTTATATTCAATTTGCTCTTTTAAATCTTACTGTTTTGAGTTCTCGAGCCTATCGCTTGGCTGTTGTTCACTTGATATTAAATTTAATGTTCTTTTTGCCCTCTTAATAAGTGTTAAATTTTCCTGTTAATTATTTTGACCTAGTGATCAAGAGAGAGCCGAAAGACATCAACTAACCCAGGAGTTTGTTATAAGACTTTTCCGCCTCATCTGAAAAAACGTCTTCCCTAGCCGACTTCATGCAGTTCTAGCCTCTCTTTCCGGTGTTTAGAACAAGGAACTCGTTGTAATTCTTGAGTTTTCTTTCACTTTTGTATTCTTCCTTGTTATCGATCATTCATTATATGAACCCACTTGAAGGCTGAAAAAAAAAAGATTACATATTAGCTTCTCGCGGTCTTCGCGGGGGCATGAAATTTCCCGCCAAAGGCAGACCGCGTTCGCTGTCATATATACTGAATATAAAAGATATGGACACCGCCCACAGCTTCCTCTCATGCCATATACAAATGATTAAAAAAATTATAAATCGCTGAGTCTCTGCTTTACCTTTGCGTGTGGAATTCGAACATTCACTTTATAGTTTAACTTATACGAGTTCGTATAGAACCACTCTTTTTTAAAGACTTCTGGAGTAATTCCCAATTCGATCTGTTAAAGGTAAAACAACCTTATTTAACGTCGGTAACTCGTGACAGTCTCTTGTGAGACTGATAAACTTGAAGCTGACGTGGGACCTACGATTTAGTTACGTCCTTATCCGCCACCATTTCCATTTCGAGTACGAGATTGTTTAAAAAAGACAGCACCTTCTACTCAGTTATTTTAAGACCCTGAGTGTTGGTCCGGCCGGGAGTTTGACATCGACGCTTAACCGCTGACCTAACCGGGAGGTTACCCAGTGCTTGATAATGAATTATAAGGCGGTATCCACTGAGTTTTAGCAGCGTGCGAAGTACTCCCCGTAAACATAATCCGTGAGTTAAAGGCCCACTATTATGAGACGTGTATGCATCAAACTTTCATAGTTAATGATGCAAGCAAAACTGAGCAGTCTCAAATAACGTGGTGGGAACCCAGAGATATTTATATGCTGAGTTCATCCATCTATACCCCGACAACATTGTTTAGTTTATTTAACAAATAAAAGATGGTTCTCCTTGTTATATAACAAAACAATGCACGCTCGAGGTCTTGAAAAACAGCGGATGCACGAGCGGAACACGAGTGCATTTAGCAGCTTTTCAAGACCTCGAAAGTGCATTATTTTGTTTTATAACAAGGAGACCCATCTTTTATTTGTATTATAATATAAACTTCAATGTAGACGAAGGAAATTAAGCTATCTTTAGAACCCGCGTAAAAATCTAAAAGCAAACTGACGACAGCGAAAACCCCATTTTACTATACTTGACTTGTTTACGACATTTTTCGTCGCTGATTGGTTCAAATGTGACAGCTTGACATTGACGATCTGAAAGCTGAAGTAACCTGCTTAGAATAGATATGTCAATCGATAAAAGTGAAAGACTACGGTGGCCCGTAAGGGACATGCTGTAAATAACCAATTGCCTGGCGCGAAAATAAAAAATAAACTGATGCAAATACAAAACATTTGGAAATTATAAAAAAGATGCTGCACATAAATGAAAATTGTCACTGCAAATTAAAACTGATTACTGCAAACTAAAACTCGTTGCTGCAAACTAAACTCGTTGCTGCAAACTAAAACTCGTTGCTGCAAACTAAAACTGGTTGCTGCAAACTAAACTCGTTGCTGCAAACTAAAACTGGTTGCTGCAAACTAAACCTCGTTGCTGCAAACTAAAATTTGTTGCTGCAAACTAAAACTGGTTGCTGCAAACTAAAACTGGTTGCTGCAAACTAAAATGTGTTGCTTCAAACTACAATTTCTTGCTGCAAACTAAAACTGGTTGCTGCAAACTGAAACTGGTTGCTGCAAACTAAAATGTGTTGCTGCAAACTCCGTCACTGTAATTTGGACCCGCCAATATTACGGGTTCCCTGTGGTAAACGCACGCGGCACATGCGTATAACTTCTAGCTGTTGTGACTGAGGGGGTGGGGGTGAGTAGTATACTCCTTCCCGATTGAAAATCTGACTTGTTTACTGTACTAGAAACCACATAATACATGTAGTTGTACTAAAGCTACGATGTTCTGTCCATCATGTTCCGCCGAGGTATTTACCTCGGCGGCTAGCTATAATAATTGTTGTAGTTGCGGCAATTCACTTCGTGATGGAACCTCAAGGAGTGATGAATAATTGTCAATGGAGGACTTCCGAAGGAGAAAAAGAAGCGGAGAGGAGGAGGCATTTCACTAGTAAAACCAAGAAAGCTAAGAAGCTAGGTTGTTATCCAAACAGGGATAATGCTGTCGAAGGATGGGACGACAGCCGCCAAACGTGGGCTGATCGGGCTGAACTTACCATTACAAGTCTTACCGACAGACACTGGGGAGGAGTTGGTGACGAAGGCGGTGGAGAAACACGCTCGGTTAAATCAGTGATATTCTGGAGGAAGATGAGGGCTTAAAAGATCCACTTGTCCACAGACCGGGGCTAGGAATATTTGTTTTGTATATAAGCTTTCTTTCTGTCCTTCCTTTTGACGTGGAGTTTGAAGTTCCATCATCTCCATCACCGTCAATCTATACGCAGCTCTCTGTCGCGAGATAATACTTCTGCAGATGTACAGAATTATTCGCGCAAATGGTTTTCCTATTTCCTCCTTGTAACTGCCAATACGAAATGGAGTATTTCCTCCCAGTACATCTTTATCCACTTCCGTTTTATCGGGAAGAGAAACTTGTATCCGCTCAAGCCTTCCTGCACATAAGACCGATGAACCGAGCGTATTTCTCCATCGCCTTCGTAAGCAACTCCTCCCCAAGTGTCTGTCGGTAACACTTTTAATTGAAAGTTCAGCCCGTTCAGACCGATCAGCCCGCGTTTGGCGGCTATCGTCCCATCTTTCGCCAGCATTATCCCTGTTTGGATAACAACCTCTTGTGGTGGGTCTAGCTTCTTAGTTTTCTTGGTTTTACTAGTGAAATGCTCCCTCCTCTCCGCTTCTTTTTCTCCTTCGGGAAACCTCCATTGACAATATTCATCACTCCTTGAGGTCCCAGCACGAAGTGGATTGCCGCAACTACAAAAATAGTTAGCAGCGGAGGTAAATACCTCGGCGGAACACGATGGACAGAACATCGTAGTTTTAGTACAACTACATGTAATATGTGGTTTCTAGTACAGTAAACAAGTCAGATTTTCAATCGGGAAGGAGTTTCCAGCAACGAGTTTTAGTTTGCAGCAACAAGTTTTAGTTTGCAGCAACGAGTTTTAGTTTGCAGCAACCAGTTTTAGTTTGCAGCAACGAGTTTTAGTTTGCAGCAACGAGTTAGGTTGCAGCAACCAGTTAGTTTGCAGTAACGAGTTTAGTTTACAGCACTGAACCAGTTCAGTTTAATTTGCAGCAATCAGTTTTAATTTGCAGTGACAATTTTCATTTATGTGCATCTTTTTTATAATTTCCGCAAACATTTTGTATTTGCATCAGTTTATTTTTATTTTCGCACGAGGCAATTGTTTATTTGCAGCATGTCCCTTACGGGCCACCGTAAAAGACAGAAATTGCAAGAGCCGGCAAATGAACTGGGTTGTAATGATTGTCATCTGGTCAAAACTGTTGCAGGAAACAAAGTGCTTTCTTTTTACAATTTCTGGTCAGCACATTGCGATAGTGTAAGGTGTTGAAAATGCCTGATGGAAAAGCATTCACAGACGGAAAGCGTTAGCGAATTAGTGGCAGTAGAGTTGAACACGTGAGTTGAGGATTGCCGACTATTTTCTACAACAACTACATAGTTGACACTGATTACTGATTCTGTGGTCTGAAGAAGGATATTTTCTTTATCCCAAGGAACAGTGTTGTAACTGCTGCTCTGATGGCTGTGTTGCGTAGCTTTTGAGACTCTCTTCGTTGGCATGGCCGCTATACACACGAATGATAATCTACTCTTCTGAAATTCTGCCAGTGCTGGGTTCTCTGCAAGTTTTATCGCCCGTGTTTCATTCAGGAACCTCTCAAACGAATTTCTACATGAAACCGCCATTCACTGTTGAGGTTTCAGCATAAAACAGGCGTATTAAAGCAGTATCGTCGAGTTCTTGGTGAGCATGTCTCGTTGTTGTGTTGTCACTTTCCACTCGTTTAATACTGACACCAGGCTGTTAGAAAAACCATATTTTTCCTAAATTCAATCATTTTTTATACTGATCGAACTCTCAATGAGTAACACTCAAGAGACCATCACATAAGAGAACTGATCTCCGTACCCTATGATAGTCTGCGCCAATCTATTTTTGGTTCAGTGGACGTCACGATGCTATTTTAAGATTCGGTTCCAGCTCCTCACGGATATTCATCGCTCCATTTCAACCTTGATTTCAACAAAGAAAGAGAGGCGATGGATGCGAAGCTTCATGGCTCTGAATTATGTGTTGCTCCATAAACTTACTACCCGGACTGGTATGGGACGGATCTGACCTGATCTGACTTGAAGACTCGATAAAATGAACTTTGAATTTAATTAATATAAGCTACGGAGTGTAATTTGAAAACTCGTTAAAAATATTGCCGTTTGGATTTGACTGGGAAGCTGTAGGCTGTATTAAGCCAGACCCGTAAGAAATTCAGATATGCCCTGGAAGCCGTGAAAAGAAACTGGAGTGACCTGAATTTCGTGAAACTATCAAAGGAAATGAAGCCGTATTCCATTCAGTTTGTAGCCGGATCGGCGAGCATGGAAAGTCTTCCAAAAATTAGAATAAATTAACAATCCCCGTATCATTGTTATTGAAACTTCGCTTACATTATAAATACTCGCTCCCTGTAGTTCATATTCATGTATAGCTAGATAACATACCTAGGGAACTGACCGGATTATTTGCTCTATTTCATCAGGCTAATAATTGTAGAAACGTTCAGTTTATAGCAAGCAAGCACGCATCGACTTTTGACCACAATTTTGCGAACTTATAAATCCAGTTAATCTGAAACACTGACTGACTGAGTTTGGAATTATCGTAAACAGACGCTTACAATTCGCTAAAGAAATTAGAAATAGAACCTATAATATCGTAAATAATCGGACATGCTTTTGCAATACCGTAATCAATATGAATCTGTAGCCGAGAAACTGTCGTGAAAGTAGAAAATTGTGAATGCTTTGATTACTGAGTAAAACACTGAATGCATTCTTCTGCTCTCGCCGCCCGCCGGGCCATTCGGACACGTGATATCCACAACCAATCGGATAGAATGCTAAAAATAGTCTAACTAATTTATGCAAGCTAAAAATAAATCGGCGTAGACTATCATGGGGAGAGACGCTAGTATGGGGGATCGGTTCTCTTAGGTGATGGTCTCTTGGTAACACTGTATTAGAATGTGGACATTGCTTTTCTGAACTTCAAACGTTTTAGCATCCCATTTTGTGGTCGCTTTAGAGTACGAAGCCGATGCTAAATTTACTCGCCGATCATTTTCTTTTAGTTTTGGAAGCTACTTTTATTTTCCTCTTCTTCAACACTTCTTAATGTCGGACATGTTTTACTCCGTTAGCTATACAAACTCGCGCAAAACAATCACCGATACGCTTTGTTTTGATTGAATGCTCAGCGTGCTTGATTTTCTTGAGCGTGCATTAATAAGAAAACTTGACGTACAACACAGGGTGACCACACGCATATACCTTTTCGCAAGCATACCATTTAACGCCTCGCTTTGACGCCGTGGGTCTCAGAGGATATATCCCGGATGTAGCAAACGGTATCACAGCTTACAGTGTTATACCGTTTTGTCAAATATCATGTTCAACTGGCTTACTGTACTTTGCGAAACGAAACGAAACGAAACTGTACTTTGCGAAACTGTACTTTGCGAAACTCGGTACTTTGCGAAACGCGTATTTAGGCACTCCTGGGAACAGATAAAAACAATAATCTTAGTTTATACTTACTTTCGCATATATAGCGCCGGGTAGACTTCTTTAGTTGCTCCTTTTTACGAACAAAACTCCTCTTTACAGTTCACATATCAAACAATTTGTTGAGAAAAGTGTCGTTCCTGAGAGCTACCTGTGATATTCCATATATGGTCAATATATTCCATATTTGGAATGCAGGACGGATCGTCGAATACTAGAACACGTTCTGGAAGTGTAGCGAGCCGGCATAAGAGAGGCGGATACAACGTAGGCTACAGGAAGTGTGATTAAAAAAATCGTTATTTGAAAAGGATGAGCGTATGCCTCGATCACTAGCATCTAGTCAGGCCCAATACTCTGAACGACAACAATTGTTTGATATGGTTGATCCGGTCGGCCATATTGCCACGCTAACTGGAATAGTAACCGCGCAGACACGACAACGAGGCTGGCGTTGATATTTGTAACAATTTTTCCCTGATGAAAGGTTAGTAACGCTCGATAGCTCAATCGGCAGAACTTGTTTCCGTGAAAAACAGGTCGGGGGTTCGAACCCCGGCGCTGAAAAAATAGTTTTCTTTCCTTTTTTTACTGGATAACATTTCTTGTTCTCCTTTCCTCATTCTGGTATTTTTATTCATAACGAAATGAATCATAACTAAAAAAATCATAGCCTTTCAAAGCGATCGATCGAAAAACGTTCAGCCTTCAGGTTGCTTCAACCAGCTCAAACAGCTGTTTTAGTAGTGTTTAGCAGTTTCTTTCGATTGTGTTGACAAGTGGACGAGCCTAAACAGCTTTAATAACTTTATTTACCCACGGTAAACTCATCAGGATTTTTACATATGAAAATAACGTAAGATAACTACAATAAAAATACTACTAATAATTAGACTATAAACTTATATACAGACTATAAGCGATTAAAATATTGTAAGAACTATTAAACTACAAATATTCAACTTTAATTCTAACAGCAGCAGGAAAGCACTGTGCCGCTTGCGGTTGTTCGAGCAGCTTTCACAATGAAAACGGGTATTTATATACGGCATCTTAAAGAACTTTGCTCATACACAGCCATTTAACATTCCCGATATGCCTAGTTTTTTTTGTAGTCTCTTCCCTTCGATCAGAACAATATGGCGATATTTACGCGTTGCAAGATAGGCCCCATGGTTCTCGGATCCTGACTCGAAATCCTGACTATCTCTGATATTGGTCGATAAAGATAAAGTAATATTTTGGTTATCGATCAGCTCTCAATTAAATATGGTGTAATCCTAAATCGTGTCTTCTTCATTCTTGCTAACAATACGACATTCGTACGGGGGGGAAAAGCACTGCCTTGCTTATATTTTCAACGTACGTTGGTATCTCGTCGTTTACCTGCGGTTATGGTTTGGTTTAGTGCATCTGACTTTTCAGACCAATTCGAGGTTGAATGGAGCTGCCGCTGATAGCAGCTTCCATTTTACTTTCTTTTTATTACTTTATCATTTTATTTAGCTCTGGTATTTTTACCAAGAAAAAGAAACAAAAGCAGTAATCACACCCACAAGCGTACCCGGCGCTAAGTTGAACATTGTTTTTAGCTGTTCTCAGAAGTGCTGAAATACGTGTTCCGTAAAGTAAAGTAAAGTAAATAAATGAATTAATTCCACCAGAACAGGACAATACGATGCGACCTTAAGAGGATCCGTGGAAGAATATGATATCTTCGAACCGAGAAATTTACCTTGTTGTCACAATAAAATACATGATAGAGAATAATACATGGGAGCGCGGAGATATGGAATTTGTCTTCGAGTGTTCAACTGGATATCTCACGAGTGAGCGTCTATGTATTATTTTATTTATTTTATAAACAATACTTGGATCTGGGCCCGGTTGTTCGAAGCAAGGCTTTTTTGTTTGAATGGAAAGTGCCCAGGATTCCAGTTAGGATTTCGAGCGAGGGAGTCAGGCTTTCCCAGAAATTTATAATTATCTAATCACGTACAAAGGGGGCTTGATAAATAAACAAAACCATTATTGTCGATGTTGTAAATAAATCTACCGTGACAGTGTGGGTGAAAATTCTAAAATACTAAAAACTCAAATTGCATTAAAACAAACGAAAGTTCAACAGGGAAGAGCCCCGGGAAAATAAATAAAGCCGAGAAAAGTTCCAGCGAAAAGAAACTTCTGCAGCGCTGAGAACTTCGAGAAAGGATTTAAAAAAGGTTGGAGCTCTTACGAATCGGTCAAATCAGTGTAGCCGAGTCTATCAAATTTATGCAATAGATCAATAGCCTTTTCGCCAATTGTACCTGTTTCAAACGTTCTTTCATTTGTGTTTTTGTGTCTTTATTTGCCTAGCTCCGTTCCAGAGAGTCGTCTTGCGTCTCCGCCTCCCGGTTAGCTCAGTGGTTAAGCTCCGGTCTGTTGAGCGGGAGGTCGCGGGTTCAAACCCCGGCCGGACCAACACTCAGGGTCTTAAAATAACTGAATAGAAGGTGCTGCCTTTGTGAAACAACTGCAAATGGTTAGACCTTCACGTCTTCTCAGATAAGGACGTAAAATCGTAGGACTAGTGTCCCCAATTAGTTGCAAAGCTAAATACATTTGACACTTAAATAAAGTTACTTACTTACTTACTTACACTCACTGATCGCGCCTAAATCGGCGCTCTTTATGCCAGTAAACTTAGCGACACCCATGGTACTTTTGTAGGCTAATCCTTACAATCCTTTCTTTTGATAGAGTTGGGAAACCTGAAAAACCATGGGGTTATCTAGTCAACGCGTAAATATCGCCATATCGTTCTGATCGAAGGGAAGAGACTACAAAAAAAACCTAGTCATATCGGGAATGTTAAATGGCTAGGAAGAAAAAAATCATAAAAACAAAGTGTGTGTATGAGCAAAGTTCTTTAAGATGCCGTATATAAATACCCGTTTTCATTGTGAGAGCTGCTCGAACAACCGCTTTCCTGCTGTTTAGGCTCGTCCACTTGTCAACACAATCGAAAGAAACTGCTAAACACTACTGACAGAAACAGCTGTTTGAGCTGTTAAGCTGAGAGAAGAGTTGAAGCAACCTGAAGGCTGAACGTTTTTCGATCGATCGCTTTGAAAGGCTATGATTTTTTTAGTTATAATTTATTTCGTTATGAATAAAAATACCAGAACGAGGAAAGGAGAACCGGCAAAAAATGTTATCCAGTAAAAAAAGGAAAGAAAACTATTTTTTCAGCGCCGAGGTTCGAACCCCCGACCCGTCGTTCACGGAAACGAGTTCTGCCGATTGAGCTATCGAGCGTTACTAACCTTTTATCAGGGAAAAAATGTTACAAATATCAACGCTAGCCTCGTTGTCGTGTCTGCGCGGTTACTATTCCAGTTAGCGTGGCAATATGGCCGACCGGATCACCTGAACTGTAAAGAGGAGTTTTGTTCGTAAAAAGGAGCAACTAAAGAAGTGTACCCGGCGCTATATATGTGAAAGTAAGTATAAACTAAGATTATTGTTTTTATCTGTTCCCAGGAGTGCCTAAATACGCGTTTCGCAAAGTACAGTTTCGTTTCGTTTCGTTTCGCAAAGTACAGTAAGCCTGTTCAACTCCGCTTTATTCATAGCAGGAAGTATTCATCAGGGTCACAAACGTTTTAGTGATGTATCGAGAGGAAGACAATATGAGATTTTCAGCGCTGTCGTGTGCCAATTCTAACCAGTTCAGTAGTGGCCGGACGATACAAATTATCCTGACCTTATCGTAGCCGAACTCCCGAAGGAGACCGATTGTATCTCGTTTCGCTTGGCAATCGACTCATCCCAGATGCAGAGACAATATCGCTGAACAGTCTGCCCGTTGAGGCATGTTGATCTATGGAGGCATGTTGATCTATGGAGACTAACACTTACAAATCGTCCTTCGGGACAGCAAACGAACACTTCCGAGTATGGTAGCAAACAAGTCGCAGAACAAATGAAAAATCGTCCCTATCAAGTATCAGGTTTACCCCATATAATTCCTCTTGCTTTTAAGCTTTTACATTTTTCTAGGTAATTTTTGGTAATGAGCGTATACATAATTTTTTTATTGTTTTGTAGCATTGCCATATTAAAAAGTGCATCACTCGGACACAAATATTATTAACTTTGAGTTGTTGTTATTATTGATGTGGATAGTTGTATCTGGTTGGTGAGAATACATTGACCCGCTCCAGTCCATGGACTCCCAGTACTGACATTTAGAGAGTCCATAGACTGGGGGTCAGTATTTTCTCGGCACTCCCATTGAATTCTGCCATACAGCAAATTAATGTAACAGTTAAGTAGTTTGGGATTGTTCACACATTTCAATAAAATATAAATACTAATTTACATGTCTATATTTCCGTTACTCGATATGGTGTTATTTTCTGTGCAAAATGCACATTATCTAATAACCCAGCACGAGCAAAGTATGATTTCCAAGCTTCTGTAGTTTTAATCAACTAGGAGTAATAAATTATTATAGTTTATGGCAATTTGAATATGATCAGTGGAACAATAGGTGATAATTTTCGATTAAAAATGAAACAAACGTAAAAAAATAAACAAAGTGGAACAATATAGAGTCAGATAAATTTTTAGTTTGCCCAACTCACACTCGAACTAATATCATTGTAATATCACTAGACAGTAGCTCTATGCATCCCCTCGCAGCACTTCACTTTCTATTAGAAACTTCTAGTCTTATATAATAATACGCTAAGTGTATGTGTGTGTATAACGCTCTTTCCCAGGCTCTCGATCGATATCCTAATATGGAGGATACGCGCGCGTGCGAAAATGGCGCCAAAAAGTGACTGCCACAGGTATCCCAACGAAAAGTTGATCTATGTCTTGGAAGCCATCGAGTTTACGGGAATACCTGGGCGAGCAACAAGGGCGCCCAATGAAGTTTTCCATTAAAAAGCTGTTCGGGAGAGTAAGTTAGCCTAAAACTTTCGGATTTGAAAAAATTGTCACTAGAAAATTGTTTTCTGACTGATACTGGCTAGAAAATTTGTTTTCAATCCCTAGAAAATTATAGAAGAAAAGGAGACTAAGAGGTTTCCCCTAAAATATTCGTACGTATTCGCCTGATCAATAGAGTAAGAGCTTTCCCCTAAACTATTCGTACGTTTTCGTCTGATCAATAGAGTCAGAACGATCCGGAAAGAAAACATTGGTTGGAATGAAAAAAACACACCACGTTATCACAAATCATTTAGTGAAGCGGCCACCTAAAGTTTTCGAGAACACATTTTCATTCCCTAAGAAATTCTGACATCTAAAATCCGAAAGAATAAACCTTTAGCAAATGGAGGTCACGGCTAAAAGAAGTGCCTAAAGGAAAAAAGAACCCCTAAAAAATTCGTACCTCCACAAAACTTTGCAACATGAAGTTACTTGGGCTAGAAAATTCTTGTTTATGTTCTAGACTACTAACAAATTCGTAGGCCGGGAATATTTTGCCATAGTATTTTTAGTTGACGCGTTTTCCACCTAGAAAATCCGAACAGCTACTAGCTTTCTAGAATACGTCAAAAGACATAGTAGTCGCCTTAAAATGGCTAGACGAGCTGCACACAACTGGTTTCAAACGAATTTCAAAAAGTACTAGTTGGGTGCCCTTGGAGCAAGCCATCGAGTTTACGGAAATCTGTTTTAGGGAAAACCTAGGCTAGCAAGCCATCGAGTTTACGGGAATGTTTTAGGGAAACCTATCGCCAGGTGAAGCGGCCGAAGTCAAAAAACCGAACGAGGTAAAACCAGGTATTCAAACATAGTTAGAAATGTTGTTCATTTTTTTATCTTACAACTCTATGGTGTGTCGAAGAGCTGTGTGTCGAAGTTTCCTATGTTCTTAGATATAAATAAAAAACAACTGTTTCCTCGCCCAACTATCGTAGGCTCTTCAGACCAGAAACTCACTACAACCAGACATTCAAATAACTTGGCTTTTGATTATTGTTTTTATTCTGTTTTCCTGCTTCGACCAAATGAATGCTCTTTCGGCGACCATATTTGTTTTTGTCACACGAATTCATGACTCGAGCTGCCTGTGACCGTCAGTTTTGGCACTTTTTCGACAATAGGTATATTTGTGTTCATCGGTTTGAGAAATTAACTGATATTATTAACTGATATTATTGCCTTTATTTATCATAATACAACTTAGAAAACATCAACACGCTAAAACCTCCAGGAGCCGGTCAGCTGGCTAGATTATGTTACTATATTATCATATTTGTTGATTTCATGTAAGTTCCGCGGGTCCCTGCTAGTTTATACAGCCTAGTCCCTAGGCCTTTTGTCTGAGTGGGTTAATGGGATCCCTGTGGTTTGTAATGGCTTGTGACGTCACTGCTCAGTGTTACCAGATGGTCCAACATGGCGGCCACGGATTCGGTACCACATTTGCTCGTGAAGAGCTTGAGCAAATATCAAAGCATGGGTTTGATTCTTTAAGAGAGTTTTGCTTGGATTTGAAAAGCACTTTGCCTGATTCGGCGTGGAGGATACCCGCTCTAGGTGAATATCGCGTTGAGTTTCACGGCCCGTTTGACGAAGCACAATGAGTTCATTCCACTGGTAAAAACTGAAGATGGCTCTTGCTGCTGTCATCCCCTGCTAGCAGAGGTCTCTCTCTGTCTTGGTAAAATGGAAGGCGAGGGAGAGATACCTCTGCTGACATCCGACGCTTGCGGTCCACATTCATGGACGAGTCAAACCAGTTTCGAAAACACGTTTTACCGGAAATAGCTGTACGCGTCAGTTGTTTGTTGCAATTGTTTCGTGCGCTCATAAGTACACGTGAGATCGCGTCACTTGTTGCCAAAGGAAACTTCACGCGTCGGATGTCGGAGACAGCGTCGGATGTCGGCAGAGGTCTATTCCTCGCCTTCCATTTACCAAGACAGAGAGAGACTGCTGCTAGCAGGGAAGCCACAAACCTAATTCGATGACAGCAATTTAGCAGGAACTGTGACGTCACTCCATAGCAACGGGCGTCATGCTGTTCTGAACATCTATCGAGCATTGGTTGAATTTTTTGTTATCTAGTATCTGGTCCTTGCTTTCTTTACTCCCCCATGTTTGAAGACTTGTTCAGCTATTTCGCTGAGCATATCTTTCGCCTCTGTGTCTCCGTGTTCTATCTTTCCACCGATATTAAACTGAAGCCAAAGGAACTCGGTACTTCTCACAAACATCGCTTACTGTTCTCCACACTGCGTTAATATCATCTCGACCTTTATGTCTTTTGTTGGACTGCAGTTCAATTTTGCCGCCATTTCCATCATGGACACGACCATGAGACTGATCGTGAGCGCGCTTTCCAAATCTTTTGATGTCATTCTGTGCGAATTCTACCTTTGGAGATTGTGTTTTGACATCGACTACTTCTGACTGACGGTTAACGGTGGACTTTTCTTGCTCTGCACTGCGGCTTCAATAGCGGCTTCATATCCATTGCGATTTTCCGGCTCTTCGAGGAGGCTCGTAGTCGTAGTGCTGGCTTCGTTCGGCCGGAATTGCTTGCCATATTTGGCATTGAGGTCAAGTCTACCAGACGGAGAAATATCAAAAAGAAACATTTTACCGAAAGATTGCGTTACATATTTTGATTGACAGCTCATACACCACATCCAACCGTAGCTAAGCGCGGGAGTCGTTTACCGTTCATGATCAGTTCGGAGTTCGCTCTGTGGCTTGTTGTCTATGGCGTACCATCCCCGCCAAAATTCATGGTTTGAATTCGAAGTTCTTCACATGAATTTTACACTCAAGTAGAATATTTTATATTGTTATTTTGTATTTTATAAGCTTTATCAAGGTTTCAACATACGTGTTTTATATTTGTCGTTCAAGTTTTAAATTCGAGATTGTCACTGTTCATTCTAAACTTCACGTCATGCATTCGTCGTTCGAGTTTCACATTACAAAGTCGACGACTTTTATTTTCAACTCGACGTTTTGAATTGAACTTCACGCTTCAGTAACTTCCCGGTTGACCTTGGGAACCGCTGACATAAACAACGCAGGCGCAACAGTCAGTCGATCACAAAATGGCGGCAGAGTTTGTATTCTCCGTAGTTCAAGAAACAATTCAACGACTCGATAACTGCCAACAGGAGGATGATTATAGTAGCATAGTGCTTCGTTTACAGACAATGTTTTGTCAGAACTCGATATTGAAGAACTTGTGGACAAACAAACTACGAGTGCAAAGTACACAGGTAAAGGTTGTGATCGTCAACCCTAACGAGAAGAGTAGAAACGAGAAGCTCAGTCTTTCTCTGAGGAGTCGAAGTCCATCCGCTTAGTGAATGTTTGCCGAAAGAAATGGACGACCGTTGCATAAATGTATTGAGGCGGATTTCTGATTATTTACCCTACTGTACATCGCTACTAAGTTCAACGGCCGTGAAGTCAATAGCCGGATTGCATCTCTGCAATTTGGTCGACAATAGTACTTTTCAGTGGCGAATTAAATATCAAACTCTTTCCAAAGCCTGTCGAAAGCACAGCCAGAACATCTTTACCTAGAAGCCTAGGCTCTGTATAGCTTCCTCCTGCTCCGTTTTCAAAGTACCTTTACCCAGCCGCGGAGAAAGAGAGCTGTGTTCTCTCTAGAAAACCTTTGGTACCAAGGTAAAGGCGAAGGAGGATAAAGGCGAAGGCGAACTTTGAAAACGGAGCAGGAGGAAGCTATAGTAGAGCCTACTTCTAAGTAAAGATCTTCTGGCGCTATGGAAAGAGCATGATATTTACGGTTTACGAACTTGCAAAAGAGAACTCGACAACAAACCTCTCGCAGTTCGCCGCTTTCTCCGCTGAAAGCAGGCTATCTGCAACACGGCGAAGGGCAGCTTTCGTATTCAGTCTTAACGGGTTCCATAGTCAGTAGAACACAGAGATCAAGCACGTGCGTTGTTCCTGTCACATCTGCGCCTGCGTAGCGCCTGCGTTTATTACCAGACCTAACAACTCCAAGGATGACTACCGAGGAGTTCTGGGTACGAGGTTCCCAAGGTCAACCTGGAAGTTACTGAAGCGTGAAGTTCAATTCAAAACGTCGAGTTGAAAATAAAAGTCGTCGACTTTGTAATGTGAAACTCGAACGACGAATGCATGACGTGGAGTTTAGAATGAACAGTGACAATCTCGAATTTAAAACTTGAACGACAAATATAAAACACGTATGTTGAAACCTTGATAAAGCTTATAAAATACAAAATAACAATATGAAATATTCTACTTGAGTGTAAAATTCATGTGAAGAACTTCGAATTCGAACCATGAATTTTGGCGGGGATGGTACGCCATAGTTGTCAGCGTTCTATCGAATCTTTTCTCACATAAATATGTCATCGTCAATTCGAAGCGTATTCGCTAAAATTATCCGTAGATTTCTTCTTCAAAACAAGTATCTGGTCCTTGGAGTTCAAGAAAGAGGAAAAAATCAAAGAAATATTCGAAATTATATATTCTTAGGGGCCGTCGACATATTCGAAATGCCCCGCTTAACGCACAACGGACGTTTAGGGGGGGAGGGGGTAAGGCCATGGACGTTAGTGTGGGGCATTTAGAACAAACACTTTTTCATCAATAGAAGTACACTTTTTAACCAAACGTTTCTAGTCAGCTAGATCTACATTAGAGCCCAATTCTGTTGAATTTCCCGGAAATTTCAACAAGGTCTTTTGATTAGAAGTATCATGAAATACCTCAAACCTCCAGGTAAGTGAAACTCAGTTTTATAGTCGTGTCCGAATGGGTATTTTAGTCAAGATCCGAAATGAGCTCGTACGGGAATTCGAGGTACTGACTGACTGTACAGTTGCAGCTATTAATGCTTTATGGCTTGTTTTATACTTTGTTTATAAGTGAACTGCCGTGTATTTCATTACTGTTTTTCATGACCTAAAAAAAGCATAAAACAATGGGTGGACGTTAAGGGGGAGGGGGGGAGGGGGTCTGACCTTAACGTCCGTTGTGCGTTAAGCGGGGAATTTCGAATATGTCGACGGCCCCTTATTTATACCACTGGCTAAACTATTTTGTTGTACATTAGGCCGCTTGATTCCTCCTTATGTATTTCTACAATAACATGCCCAATCTCTGACATTTTCCGGAGCATATATTCACGGGCTGATTCTTTGGGTAATTTATCTGTCCTCGTGCTTTTCTTTCGTCTTCCGCGTCCGTTTGGTCTGCTTTGGTTTTGCCTTCTTCTTGTCTTTAGCTGGTTTATCCTTTGCCGTTGCAATTGCCTTATTCTGGCGTTTGACCGGTTTATTCTTGGTTTTGCCCATAATGAAGAGTGATTGAAAACACGAAACTAACTCAACTGAGCGCGAAGACCTTTGATTGTGTTGCTTTCATGCCGCTGAGAAATTGGTGGGAAGTTTTGACAGTGACATTTCCCAGTCACTGGTTGAACATCATTGGCTGCTTTATATAGAAGGTCTTTGATTGCTGTGAGAGAGGCGGGGCACCAGAATCAGTCTCGCCAGCCGGCTAAAACTTTTCAGAGCGTTTTCTTGACTTTCTATTTTCGTTCTAAACATAGTTTGAAAAAAGCTCCAACTCAACGCGAATTTGTGCGAATTACTTCAAATTTTCACATATTGTTCGCAATTATATCAGCTAAAAATTTTGTGTCGGCGATTTTTTATCTTTTTTTAAGAGAGGCGCTGACATCGATTCCCGCATCTATACTTGGATTGCGCGTTAGCAGTTTCACGAAGACCAAAATATCTTCAGAACGGCTTCGAATTTCCACAATCGCCGATAAAATTTCGTAAACAACGTCTGCGGGAGTCCAGAAAAGCAAACAGATCTTAAATTCATTAAATTGCCGTGGAGTTGGAGCTCTTGGAAACCAACTCGCTTGTTCGGAAAAGACGTTTATTGAAAAATCGCACTTTTATCAAAATTACAAACCTTAGGAATAACGTTGTAGCCAATTTTATAAGCTTTAAAATGAGGTATAATTTATCTAAATACGACGAATATTCGAGACGCTACTTAATTTTATCCGGAACAGTACCCTGAAGGTATACGATAACCTTAAGCTGGAATCAAAGTTGTGTCAAAACGAAATGGCGTCTCGAGACTTTGTTTGTGTTTTATATAAACATCTACTTTTTGAAGAAATCTTTGGTCTTATGAATAGAACATGTTTTACTAAAGCTTATAGAATATTATCCGTAATATTTGCTTTAAATGTTATTGTTGACCCAGAGTTGAGCAAAACTATATAGTGTATTGCAATCTGCCGTTCCGCAAGCGAGTTCCACCCGTGACGTTAAGAGGGGGTGGGTGGGTGGGTATTGACCCTAACGTCACAATGACGTTAAGCGTGGCAAAATCGATATGTGAACGTTCCCTAAGTTGAATTTTGATACAAAAGGCAATAATATCAGTTAATTTCTCAAACCGAAAAAGTGCCAAAACTTACGGTCACAGGCAGCTCGATTCATGAATTCGTGTGACGAAAACAAATATGGTCGCCGAAAGAGCATTCATTTGATCGAAGCAGGAAAACGGAATAAAAACAATAATCAAAAGCCAAGTTATTTGAATGTCTGATTGTAGTGAGTTTCTGGTCTGAAGAGCCTACGATAGTTGGGCGAGGAAACAGTTGTTTTTTATTTATATCTAAGAACATAGGAAACTTCGACACACAGCTCTTCGACACACCATAGAGTTGTAAGATAAAAAAATGAACAACATTTCTAACTATGTTTGAATACTTGGTTTTACCTCGTTCGGTTTTTTGACTTCGGCCGCTTCACCTGGCGATAGGTTTCCCTAAACATTCCCGTAAACTCGATGGCTTGCTCGGCCAGGTTTCCCTAAAACAGATTCCTGTAATCTCGATGGCTTCCAAGACAAAGAGCAACTTTTCGTTGGGATACCTGTGGCAGTCACTTTTTGGCGTTATTTTCGCACACGCGAATGCGTCCTCCTCATTATATAGATTTTACTTGGTCGACAGTTCTTGCTGTTCATTCTGTCAGCTAGAAGAAGAAACTATGGTTCATATTTTTGTTCAATGTCCCGTTTCAATGAAATATTACTCTAGTTTGGAAGTTTGGCTCTCTACGTTAACTTGCCTCCTATAAATGCTATACTAGGAGTCGACCGAGGAAAATATATTACTTTGGTTAATTTTACTATCTATATTTATAAACTTATGTTATATAAGGCTAGACCAAATAGAAAAACCCCACCTCCGATGAATTTATAACGAAAATGAAACATATTACCATGACATTGAAAAATCTATAGTAGAAAAAAGTGACAAAATTGCCATACATCTAAAAAAATGGGGAAAAATAGCTCCCAGATTAATCTAAATCAAATTAAAAAACAACTATAGATATGCTCCGTTTTCCTCCTAAAATGTAATTAGTGTTTGTAATGTGTGTGTAAGCCATAGAGCTGCTGAGTTTGTACTAGAAGCAGCTCTAAAAATACTGACCCTCCCCCTTTGTGTAGCATAAAAATTCGTGACCCTCCCCAAACAAAGCCCGAAAAGAGTATGACCCTACCCTAAAGAAAAAAAAAGGTAAATACTGTAATTTGTGTGTACACTGTTTATTTCACTTTTCTAGGTTGCATTTATTCTCATTATATGACTTCTTTACTACTACCTAGCTCGATTTAAACCCTAATATTCTAGATTTAAGAGCTCATACTCTTAATCTGTTTTGAAATATTAGTCTTTCTTTGGTTCTCACTATTAGTAATAACTAGTATACCTAATAGGTAGTGGATGCTGCCGCTCAGTCAAGGAAGTGTTACTGGGTGATAGAAATGCCAAGGTGTTAATAGATGAATATATTTTGTAGTTTTTGAGCTATCGTGCGACTGAAGCCTGTTTGAGCTGTACGTGGTTTGTTTTCTCAAAAGTTGTCCCGATTTATTTTCATTTTGTTCCGACATATCAACGATTCCCTGTAAATTCCCTGAGCCTACGAATTCTCGACATAAGATTCCATGGCCAGTACAAAAAACTGCTGTTCTCCCCGCCCGGTGATGTTTAAACACCGGAAATCAACTGTAATGAGAATGTATTTGTAAATGCTAATTGATGTTTTAGATTATCGAAGGCCATGCCCAATAGAATGGAAAATTATTTGATGCTCACCGTCTTGATAGACTGCGAACAGTCTACGAGAAAGCTTCAAAATTTTATAAAAATCCAAAGTGCCGTCACAGATCTCTTTCTAGCGAAATGGAATATCTCTATTGTTTAATTGACCAATCACGATTTTCAGTTGCTGGAGCGACTGAAATTACTGAACGCGCGCCAGTGGGAAAAGGCTGCAGTCCCTTTATTTGTCTTTTGTCCCCCCTCTCACCGCCCTCCTACCCACCGGGGATTTCGTTCGCGCCCAATCCGCGCTCGGCCAAAACATTGGACTGTTCGCAGTCTACCATCTTGATAACAGGAGAGATAACTGATAGCCATTATCTCCGCCCCAAACTATATATGCTCACACAGAGTTCGATCGCCTACACGACTCCAGTGACTCGTGCATGCACTCAAGCGGCAGAATAAAAACTGGGCGAAAAACTGCTCATGACTTCGAGGAAAACATTCTGACAGACCTGGGACAATTAACGACAGAACTACAAGACATCCGCGTCAAGCTCAATGAATTAAACGATAAGATTGGATCCTTTTTAAAGTAAAATTTTCCTCGAAGAGAAAATCAAGATCAAAGATTGAAACAAAATAGGCATCATGCCGAAAGTAGGAAGAAGAGGAGAAAGACTCGGTGTACCACTGAAATATTGGAGAAAATTGCTCTTAGATATGAACAGGGAACTCTTTGTAATGTTGTCGACTTAAATGAAGAAGTTATCGTTAATCTCCAGAAGAGTGAAAGAAAATGGGCAAATCTTCTTTGTGACAGTGACTGCAGTCTGTTAAGCAGTGCAAAATCGCATCTTAAAGGTTTACTAGGTAGCTTTGAAAAAGAGGAAATAAGTTTAGATGATGGGATGATGATCCGAAAGATAGTGAAGAGTTGGAAGATTCAGGAGAAAAAGTGGGGATGTCAACAGCAAAACTGATGCATGCAGATTCATCATCTGATGACAATGTGGGCACCTAAGGTAAGACATCCAAGACCCATTCTCCCAGTGAACCATTATCCGAGTAAATCGTTGTAATACAGCCTTTTTAGGTATGTAATTAATTAATTAATTAATTAAGTTATTTTGCCAGGGAGCCCACTCACAATAGTGATTTTCAGTGAGGCCCTGCAGGAACATAGAAAAAGTAAAGAGAAAACATATATATATATACATAAATAAATTAAAAATATAAAAAACAATAATATATATAAAACTTCGGTTGTAAAGCTAGGGTTAAAATATTGGTTAAAATGTGTCAATAATTACTTATTATGTATAGCTAACTTAAAATTATTAAAAGATAAAGTTCTAATATTTTCGGGCAGACTGTTCCAATCATTAATACAATGACAGGCAAAGCGGTTTTGTCCCCAGGTACGGTTGGAATGTGGCTTTCGTAGATTGTTCTTATTGCGAGTACTATAATTATGGATGTCGGCAAAAGATAAAAATTAAAATTCCAGTCTAAAAGTCCGTTTAACCCCTTATAAGTAAAGATTAGACGATGTATGCGTCGTCTCGTTGACATCGTCTTCCAATCTAGATCTGCCAGAGCTTTAGTAGTCGAAGAGTGCCTAGGTCTGTCTAGAATTACTTTGGCAGTAGCGCTTTGGGTGACTTGGATCTTCTGCATTAAGGTTTCGTTGTGCTTATCGCCCCACACGACGTCCCCATAGTCCAATATTGCCAGGATCATTGTCTTGACAAATAGTTCTCTTGTGGCCATTGGTAGTAGGTGCTTAATTCTTCGAAGGATTCCAATTCGTTTATATGCTTTCTTGCAAACGTAGTCCACATGTTCTGCCCAGGATAGAGTCTCATGGATAATCACGCCCAAGTATTTAAAAGACTCTACCTTGTCTAATTCTCCATTGTTAATATTTAGAGTTACTTGATCAAAGGATTTGAGTCTCTTCGATCCTCCGATTAGCATAAATTTAGATTTACTAAAATTCAGGGTGTGTGATGTGCCAGCTTTTGAATTTTATAAAGATAGGTTATTTCCCAGAACAAGAACATATCTGTCAAACATTACATTTGTAGAATATTGTAACGAATTTAAAAAAGGAAAAACTATTTAAAGTGCAAGTACAACGTCAAAAATATAATACATTATATTGTACTGTTGTATTCGTTTCTCACAAAAAATGTATTAATCTTGCAGATTTTGTAAAATTTCTGACATTTAATCCCTATTTAATCCCAATTTGGTTACTTGTCGTGGATCCTGTGACATCATAAGATGAATCAACTCCCTCCCAAGAGAAAACTACTACAATAAAATCCCGTAGCTTTCCATTGTGACATCACAAGATGAATGAATCCCGCAATTCGGATAACTTTCATTCTAGTTGAATTGCTGCTCTAGTCTCTCGAAGAAGACTAATCTAGACTACTGACTTTGCACTTTAAACATTATTTTAATTAATCAGTAGAAATAAAGATATTTGTTGTTTACAACAGGTTGCCAAAGCTCTGACATAAGAAGCCGCCTGGCCATTGACGTTTTCATTTTTATGACAGGGCTTGAAAATTAGTGACCCTCCCCAAATTGCGGTTTTAAAAACTATGACCCTCCCTAAATTGGCGCTCAAAAAGTTGTGACCCTCCCCACAAACTCAGCAGCCCCCCCCCCCCCCCCCCCCCCACCCCTCCCCCCGCTAAATAATGACCGGTCCCTAGGATGGCCAGATTTATGATCAAAGACTTTTATGTTAGGTTTATGGTCTAGTCTCTTTCGAGACTGGTCATGCATCAGACAGTTCTTTATTAACAACGTATTCAAGATATTTCAAGTTTTCGTCAGCATAAAGTAGGTTGGTGACGTCAGCAAAAAGAAAAAAAATGGAACTTATCAGAGGGGTTATGGATATCGTTAATATAAATAAAGAACAACAAAGGACCTAATATGGAACGGTAAGGAACACCACATAATGTTTGTTGTTTAGTTGATATATTAGGGTTTATCTGAGTAGTTTGTGATCGTCCTATGATATATGAACGAAACCAGTTATTGATGACTCTCCTTATTCTATAATGGTTCAGTTTACTTAATAGTATTGTGTGATTGACAGTGTCAAACGCTTTCTATGCAACTTATATCTATCTTCATCGCCTAAGTATAATAGCTCAGTATTTTTAGTTTCTATCGATCTAAGTAGACCCTTTGTTATCCATGGTTTCAACAATTGTTTATGTTTACGTTTAGATACTGGTTTAGAGGCGCGTGTTTATTAATTATTTTATTGGTTTTGTTATAAAGAGTCGAGAACATTTTATCTATGTTGTCACCTGCGTTTTCATATAGCTTTTCGAAGTTAATTTCCACAAGATCATTATTGAATCTGGTCGGAGAAAAATGAGAGAAATCGCGATATTTGTTTTGCATTGCCTTACCGGCTAATTTATGTTTACAAGATGGGACTATGCAAATTTGAGAATAATGTCACTCACCGTATATGTGACACAATGTTCCCGCTGACTACCATGTTATTTACTTCGTTCATTAAAATATTGTCAATATATAAGGAGGGGGGGTAAAGGGGTCCACAAACCCGCACAGAAAAACGTAAAAAACCGCAATACCATACTTTGTAGATGGTCGTATATTTGTCATTTTTAAATGCATGTCATGAATAACCGCGAAGCGCTTAGTCTTGTAAAACCGCAACACCACAGGTAAAAAATAAAATTTTCGCAAAACCGCATCACCGCAAACCCTTACGCTCCCCGGCTCTATAAGTGTTGCTGAATTGATATATACTCTAGTAAGGCTTATCGATTGTCGGAATGAATCCGGCGTAGCTTTGCAAAGAGAGTAAGAAATTGTGGGCATATTTGCAAATTTCAAAACGAAGGAGGTTTATGTTGATGTCAGCGAGTATGTAGGTTGGTCTGTTAAAGACATTAAATTTCTCATCAATAGTGTCAAAGTATTTGGAAACAACCGCGAGCGAACGACTACACGGCACGGCTAAAGTTTAGAGCAACTGTTGCTCCAGTTCCCGAATGCCTGATATCATAAAATTATCCTGGTTGTGAGCTAGTATATTTCGACGTGTCCTTTAGTTCTAGAAACACTTATTAGTCGAAATTCATCCGCTCAAATCGAATGAAGAAGTCGGCACGAACACTGCATACAAAGTGTACACAAACATACACGCTCACCGAAAATATATATTACCGCTTTGACCGGGTATTGACAAATAAATCACTGAAAATTTACTATGAGTCGGCGGTGTGATTGGGGTAATAAAAAGATTTTAAAAAGCATTTAGTGTAGTTTAATCTAGAATGAGTCGGATAAGTTTTGCCTTTCTTTCACCGGAAAGTGTTGGTTGTTTGAACATGGAAACTTCGACAACAAGTGAACAAACAAAGATGGCCGACGAGCACGAACCAAATAACTCCACTATCATGGATAAATAAAACACATGGCGAAGCAAATGGACGACAGTTTCCAACGAATTCACTGTGACATAGACATCTTGAGACATGAAGTCCAGTCCCAAGTACAAGCAATAAAGGTAATTGTCTCGGAAATGGAGACATATCCTGAAAATGCTTGGGCCGAGATAAATGACCTCAAAGCCGCCGTTAACGCTAAAGAGGCTGTCGAGAAAGCTCTACAGACTAAAATCGATGTCTTGGAAAAATGTGTCCATGAAGGAATCCTACTCCAGGAGGGAAAACTTAAATTTTAAGAATATTCCGGAAGAAGAAGGGGAAAACTGTAAAGAAATTATCCAAGACATATTAAGTACGGACCTAGCACTTGACGGCGATGCAATTCGTTTCCATGCGGTACATCACGTTGGGAAACCAAATGTCATTAGAGCAAGACCCAGACCAATCATAGCAAGATTTTTGTCCCGCGAAGACAGAGATCTTACATGGGGTAAAAAAGGTATGCTTAATTCTTCCTCGAGGTTTAACGACGCGTAGTACATCACCCCTGATTACCCAAGAGGTTCAACGAGAGAGAAGCATTCTGGTGAGAGCTATGATCAAAGTACGAGAGTTAGGAAAAAGAGCAAGGTCAGTTAGAATCGAAGGCGTGATCTACGAAGTAAATTCGATTCCTCTAGAGTTTCAAGAGGGAGCTGATGAAAATGCTTTGAGAGGTCGAGAGCCCGTGCGCGGTACCGTTACTATATATAGCGAGTATTTGATAGACCCATTCGAAAAATGGCGTCCAATTTAATTAACTATTGTTTAGGACTGACTAACCTCGCATACACGTTCAAAAGCTTTTGTGTGGACTGACTAGCCTCGTGTTCACGTTACCAGAACAATAGCTTTTTAAATTGGACGCCATTTTTCGAATGGGTCTATAGTCTACGCCTCCTCAAGATAGTTTGAACCAGAGGAATTAGAAGCGCCCATGATAAAACCCTCATCAGGTGATGACCCAGCTAATAAGTAACATTTCAGTTGATGATGAGCCTGCTAAACTTTAGTTAGTTACACAACAATATTTAGGTCTATACTTAGTTTATATTTAGGCATTATTGTTTAAAACACGTTTACTCGGAGTTAGTAAAGCTTTTTTTGTTTATTCATTCTACTATATTGCTCAATTCCAGCCAAAGTCTGAGGCCACGGTTTTCTGGCCAGGTAAGATCAGTGATGACAGTATGGTAATTGTCAAATTTTGTTTTAGAATGTTTCTGCTCGCCTTCCACTTTGTAAAGATGAAAATAGCCAGTCATATGCAAATATACGGTCGTTTAACGTTAAGAGGATAAGAAATGCAACCTAAGCGCACCTATTCAATTAAAGTGTGTCTCTCTAAGGGCCCGTTTACAAGGAGATAAGGTTACCCTAGCACTAGGGTCAAAGATAGCCCGGGTTTACAAGCAAAATGATTCAGGTAGGGTTACCCTACTGCCCGGGCCAACTCAACACAAGCCAGTTGAAGTCTCTTTCAAATATATTATTCATTTGAAAAGCCGTTTCTTATGAAATGTCATACTAATGACATGCTACTAATATTACTCTTCCACTTTTCTTTCATTTTTATCCGGTTCAAACAGATATGTGGAAGTGATTTTGATTTTACTGATTTTTTGGTAGCCTGTGAACCGCTAGCCTCGCGGCCGCCAAAATCATTCAAGCATAGAAAACAACATGGCGGACACGAATAGAGTTCTGGCGGGTTTTGGTGGATTAACGTCGATTCTTCTTTCTGTGGTGCCCTTTATTGCAGCTGTCTAGTATCCTAGAATGTTGTTATGTTACTTACTAATTGCTAGTGAACTTCAGAAACTTGCAATGTGAAATTTGGCTCTAGAATAGAGTTGACCCGGGTAGGCGGGTTACCCTAGCAAACCGTTTACAAGGGCAAAACATAGCCCTAGTGCTAGGATCACCCTAGCTCTCAGACAGGGTAACCCTAGCCCTAGCGCTAGGGTAACCCGGGCAGCCGAGTTGAGTTGTCCCGCCTGCTTGTAAACACATCGCTAAAAATAAGAGGAAATGACCCAGCGCTAGGGTAACCCTAGTGCTAGGGTAACCCTATCTCCTTGTAAACGGGCCCTAAATGTCAGGGGTATAAATAAAGCAATCAAACGCAGAAAAATATTTAAATGGTTTCATCAACAAAACACACAAATTGCCTTTTTACAAGAACATATAGTTCAATGGTAGTGGAATGTAATTGGCGATCGGAATGGGGTGGAAACGTGTTTTACAGCCACGGAACAAACCATAGTAGAGGCGTTATGGTTTTGTTTAACTCCAAGTTTGACATAACAATTGAGAAAACAATCCATGACAAAAAAAGAAGATACGTTATTGTTCAAGCAACAATTGACGAGGCAGTTTTCACGTTCTGCAATATTTATTTACCAAATGAGCCAAAAAACCAGATCACTTTTTAGATTACTTGACAGCTACAGAAATACTTAACCAGTTTCCCGAAGAATGATTATAGCAGGCGATTTCAATTGTGTGCTTTTGATGCAAAACACTTAGTTATCGAAAGGACCGCAAACTAATGACGCACTTTCAGTTAATAGATATTTGGAGGGATAAACACCCGAATGATCAAATGTATACATGGAGGGACAAAAGTCTCAAAGTGCAATGCAGACTAGACTATGTCCTTCTGTCAGCACATTTTCTCCCAATAACGGAAGCCTGATCTATCTTATTTAGCCCGTTTTCTGACCATTCTGCAGTTTCCATCGCAATTCAAAGCAAAGACTATAAGTCAAAGAGAGGTCCAGGTTTCTGGAAATTCAACTGCGAGCTTTTGAAAGATAAGCAATACAGTGAATCACTACGAACTGACAACTTCAGTGCATTTTTGGAAAAACACTTACAACGAAACAACCGACAAAGGATTACTTTGGGACTTAGTGAAAATGGAAATCGCAATTTTTCCATGTCTTATTCCAAACGAAAAGAAAAACGTAAGAGAAGCGATGAAAAGAAATATTTCCAACAATTGACTGAGCTTCAGAAAAGTATTGAGAATACCGATTGCAAAGGCAAGCGCGCAGAGCTTCTGTTAAAAGCAGAACACCTAAAAAGAAACTAGATAAACTTTTAGACGATAGAATAAAAGGTACTATACTTCGCAGTAAGGTTAGATGGTACTGATGAAGGAGGAGAAAGAAACTCAAAATATTTCTACGGTCTTGAAAAAATAAGCTATAACAGAAAACACATTACCAAGCTTAAAATAAACGAAGACACAATCGATCAGCCGTCATTGATTTTGAAAGAGCAAAAATCCTTTTATGAGAAATTAACACCTCCCAAACTAATAACGAAAACCTAGAACAAGAAGCGTTTTTGAACAATGTGAAGTCAAATAATATAATATCTGACGAACAAAAGAAATCCTGTGAGGGTTTGTTAATAATAGAAGAATGCTTATCTGCATTCAAAACTCCAGGGTCGGACGGACTCCCTGCGGAATTTTACCTCTTTTTCTGGAATGACTTAAAACACCTTATAGTAGACAGTTTCAACAATGCTTTCAGTACAGGTAAATAATCTATTAGTCAAAGACGAGGCATCATTACGCTTCTGCCAAAGAAAAACAAACAGAAATGTTTTCTTGAAAACTGGCGACCCAGTGGACGTGGACTACAAAATAGCAACAAAGGTATTCGCTAACAGACTAGAAAAGGTACTGCCTAGTATCATCAACCCAGATCGAACTGGTTATGTCAAAGGCCGTTATATAGGGGAAAACATCCGTCTAATTTCCGACCGAATGGAACACACTTTAAATCACAATCAGTCCGGAATTGCATTGTTCCTTGATTTCAGGAAAGTTTTTGACACAATAGAGTGGACATACATTCAAAACGTTTTGGAAAAAATGATTTTGGTCCGGAGCTGATACATTGGGTTAAAACATTTTATACAGATATTTCAAGCTGTATAATAAATAATGGGTATGCTTCTGATTTTTTCAACCTGGAACGAGGCGTAAGACAAGAATGCCCCCTCTCAGGATTACTTTTTGTTCTAGGGATTGAAGTACTCGCACTTGCGATTAATAGTACCAAAAACATAAAAGGTATTGACGTATTTGGAGAAGAGATTAAACTAACACCATATGCCGATGATACCACTTGTTTTCTAAGGGACAAAGAGTCGGTAGTACATCTTAACGAGCTCTTAAACTCTTTCAGTCGTGTCTCCGGCTTAACCATAAACAATTCTAAGACGGAAGCAATGTGGTTAGGCAGTGCGCGAAGGTCGCGTGAAAAACCATTTGACTTTAACTGGCCACAAAAACCTATTCTGGCGCTAGGGATATACTTTTCTTATGATACAGATCCAACGACCAAGCTCAATTTTCTTGATAAACTTGAACATCTTAAAAAAATGTCTCATGGTGTGGGAAAAAAGAAATCTCACGTTATATGGCCGTATAAACATAGTGAAAACTTTGGGATTATCGAAGCTAGTCTACAGTGCATCTGTTTTGCCCATACCAGAAAAATATTCCAAGCAAGTGGATGAAGTTACATACAAATTTATTTGGAAAAACAAACCCCCTAAAATAAAAAAGTCAACATTAATTGGGCGCAAAGAAGATGGTGGCCTTTGTATGATTAATTTTGGTGATATCGAAAAAGCAATCAAAATCAGCTGGATAAAGAGGCTGGCAGACACGTGTCGCAGCATGGAAAACAACCCCTTGAATCCCCTGGTAAAATACGGGGGCGCTTTTCTATTTAAGTGCAACTATGATGTTAAACACCTAACGCTTTTAGAGCTTCCACTATTTTACAAACACATTCTGGTATATTGGCAGGATTTAAACAACACCCTACAGCTACCATAGAAAGCGAAATAATCTGGAACAATAGTCAAATCAAAATAGGTGGGAGCCCAGTATTTTACAAAGAATGGCTACAAAAAGGGATAAACAGCTGTGATGATTTGTGTAATGTAACCCAAACTGCTTACTTATCATTAATTTCAAACTAAGTTTAAAATTAAAACAACTTTTATACGGTTTATAGGGCTCATAAATGCAATAAAAACGTATAAGCGAGTAATTTGTGCGTGAATTACCAGTTAATTTACCTGTACCCGCACCACATCCACCTGAATGTTTCACAAACGCGCAAAATATTTACAGCCAAAAAGACTCGCGGAGTACTCGTAGAGCAACAATTCAAAGCACCAATCGCTCAAAGTAAATTAAAAAGCCAAGGGGTACCCGAAAATAAGTTAAAAGAAATTTACACACTTCCGTTCGCTATTACAAAAGAGATAAAATTAAGCATATTCCAATACAAGATTAACCACAACATTCTTGCTACAAATGATTTCCTCTTCAAAGTAAAAATAAAAGACAGCGATCAATGCCCGTTCTGTGTTGAGAGACACACTTTAGAACATATATTCGCCTAATGTGTTGAAGCCAAAACTTTCTGGGAATGTTTCAAGAAATGGTGGTTAAAAAACACATCGCAAACGTTAAACCTAAACACCGCACATATCCTGTATGGTCTTGTTGATACTCTTGAAAAAAGCAAATTGCTAAACCATGTATTGATAATTGCAAAGTTTCATATGTATACATCATTTATAAGAAATACGCCCTTTTTGTGTGTTTAGTTTTGCACCATTGCACTTGTAAAGTTATGTGTTTGTAGTATAAATAAAGGCAATTGTTAAAAAAAAGTATTGGCTGCTTTATGAGGCGCCAAATGTTTCAACATTATTTGCGAGCATAATAAAGGGGGAAAAACATGCAGGTATACCAAACAACGATTATTTGTAAGCCACACATGGAAAAAATGACAATTTTCTAATGCATATAAAACAGACCATGCACGTATAAAAACCATGCACGTATAAAACATCATGCGAGAATAAAAAAAACATGCACGTATAAAAACCATGCACGTATAAAAAACATGCACGAATAAAAAACCATGCAGGTATAAAACAAACCATGCGCGTATAAAAAAGACCACGCACTTATAAAAAAACCGTGCACGAATAAAAACCATGCACGAATAAAAAACCATGCACGAATAAAAACCATGCACGAATAAAAAAACATGCACGAATAAAAACCGTGCACGAATAAAAAAAAAACATGCACGAATAAAAAAACATGCACGAATAAAAACCATGCACGAATAAAAAAAAAACATGCACGAATAAAAACCATGCACGAATAAAAAACCATGCACGAATAAGAACCATGCACGAATAAGAACCATGCACGAATAAAAAACCATGCACGAATAAAAACCATGCACGAATAAAAAAAACCCATGCACGAATAAAAAAACATGCGCGAATAAAAACACCCTTGCCACTTTTTGTTCTATTCAACAGATATTCGATAACATGGCGATCTTCACAAACTGAGCGACGATCACATTCGTCAGCTAGTTTTCTCACATCATTTAAGAAACGATCTCACGACTCCATCGTAACTCTGTTTACTCTGATATCTACTTTTGAAAAGCAAGGTTTCCGTGACTGTATATAACCCTCCACGTGATCACGTGATCACATCATGACACTATTGCTGCATGGTTTTTATTCGTGCATGGTTTTTATACGTGCATGGGTTTTTATTCGCGCATGGTTTTTATTCGCGCATGGTTTTTATACGTGCATGGTTTTTATTCGTACATGGTTTTTATTCGTACATGGTTTTTATTCGCGCATGTTTTTTTATTCGCACATGGTTTTTATTCGTGCATGGTTTTTATTCGTGCATGGTTTTTATTCGTGCATGGTTTTCTATTCGAGCATGGTTTTTATTCGTGCATGGTTTTTATACGTGCATGGTTTTTATACGTGCATGTTTTTTATACGTGCATGGTTTTTATACGTGCATGGTTTTTATACGTGCATGGTTTTTATACGTGCATGGTTTTTATACGTGCATGGTTTTTATACGTGCATGGTTTTTATACGTGCATGGTTTTTATACGTGCATGTTTTTTATACGTGCATGTTTTTTATACGTGCATGTTTTTTATACGTGCATGGTTTTTATACGTGCATGTTTTTTATACGTGCATGGTTTTTATACGTGCATGGTTTTTATACGTGCATGGTTTTTATACGTGCATGGTTTTTATACGTGCATGTTTTTTATACGTGCATGGTTTTTATACGTGCATGGTTTTTATACGTGCATGTTTTTTATACGTGCATGGTTTTTATACGTGCATGGTTTTTATACGTGCATGGTTTTCATAAGTGCATGGTTTTTCATTCGTGCATAGCTTTTTATACGTGCATGGTTTTTATACGTGCATGGTTTTTATACGTGCATGGTTTTTATACGTGCATGTTTTTTATACGTGCATGGTTTTTATACGTGCATGGTTTTTATACGTGCATGGTTTTTATACGTGCATGTTTTTTATACGTGCATGGTTTTTATACGTGCATGGTTTTTATACGTGCATGGTTTTTATACGTGCATGGTTTTTATACGTGCATGGTTTTTTTATTCGCGCATGTTTTTTTATACGCGGCTTACAAATAATCGTTGTTTGGTATACATGCACGTTTTTTTTCCTTTATTACGCTCGAAAATAATTTTTAAACATTTGGCGCCTCATAATGCTTTAACTGACATCCACCAACACTGTTCTAGAAGCGATTCTTCAAAGTTGAACTTGAAAGCCTTGGCCTTCGTTTCACATTTGCGTTTCTTTACAGAAAAATACTAAAAAAGGGCTTCATTTCGTAAAAATAACTCTACAAGTACACGAAATAATAATGTGTTTATGACCTGAACTAGTTATCTTTTGCGAGAATCCAAAGATCGCAAAGATTTTCGCAGATAAAACGAAGGTTTCACTTTTCTCCCCATCTTTGAAAACGTAGGGCGTAGGATTACTCAGACTCGCGCATGCGCTATGCGTGACACCTTTAAAGTGCATACGAAGCGAAAATTAAGTTGAGCTAAAGTTAAAATGCTTTCGAAATGAGGAATAATGACATTTTCCGTTTGTCAACATCTTATCTCGACTCAGAGATGTCGCTCAGGTTTTCGTAATACGCAAATGAGATGACCTATTTTTCCTATCGGCTTTAGTTTACATAAATGACATGGTTAATTCTTCATCAGTACTCTCCTTTCGCATGTTTGCACTGAGATGATGCCAACATCTCTTATGCAAGTAAAGACCCCAAGCAACTTGAACTAGTTATGAATAATGAACTCAAAAAAGTCCTCGATTACTGTGCCGTAAATAAATTATCTGCTAATAGGAAGAAAACAAATCTTACGTTGATAACTTCGCCTAGGAAAAAGAAGATCAATGTTAACATTCGAAATATTGAACGTAAATGTTCTATCAAATACCTTGCCATATACATTTATGAACATCTTAACTGGAAAAGCCAAATTGCTCATGTCAACAATAAAATAGCCAAAAACATAGGATTTTTGATAAACTGCGATATTATCTAGATATCCACATGCTCAAGCAGCTTTATTATACCCTTATCTACCCCTACCTAAACTATGGTGTTATGAGCTGGGGTAATACATATACAACTAATTTAACCAAACTCCGTACTAAGCAAATCAAATGCATTCGCAGTATTTTTTTCGCAAATAATATGGAATCAGCAAGCAACTATTTTAAAATTCTTGACATACTTAATTTTGATAACATTGTAACATTAAAAAATGCTACTTTTGCCAATAAATTGTTAAATAATCCCTCTAACTCCCCTTCCGTATTTCATGACTACCTTATACCAATATCACATGTCCACAACTACAATACTAGACATTCAGCCAAAAATAACTTTTATCGACCAAAGATCCTAACAAACTTTGGGAAATTTACCATTAAATACACAGCTTCAAAACTTTGGGAATCTGTTCCAACTAACTTAAAACAACTAACCAGTTTCAAAAGACAATACAACATTTTTCTTGTCTCTTCTCAAGTATAACTCTATACCGTCCACGCTGGCAACGCAGCTGACTTATTGGTCGGAAAGAGAAAAAGCCTGGGAAAACTCTCGGTACCACAAAAACCAATACGTCGGCTGCGTTGCCAGCGTGGTCGTCCTGATGGTGTAGTGGTTAACACATCGGACTAGTGTACCGAGGCCGTGGGTTCGAATCCCAATCAGGGCATATTTTTCTCTTTCACCTTTATTCTGATTGTTAATATTAGGGATGGGTTTCTTCTCTCTATATACTTAATATATATATATGTATATATTCTCATATTAACTTCATCAGGGTTATTTTGATCTTCTTCTTTTCTATTAATTCACCAAACTACATGTAAACAGTAGCCAACTCGAAAGCTTACGCTATTTTGGCTACTGTGCACACTTATATAAATATAGTAACTTTTCTTTTCCCACTTTTAATTACTGTTATTATGTCCTTTTATTTATAAATTCCACCTAAATGTATTATATATGTATTGTGCAAAATAAACTTGAAACTATGACGTCATATTGTTTGCACAGCCTTGGAAACGAATCATAAAATGAAGAATATCTCTACAAATATTGGATAAAAACTATGGAAAATACACATCATTGCGCAACACTCTGGCCCCAGGCTTCCACTACAAATAACACCAGCTTTGTAAAACACATTTTTTTTGGTGTGGGTCCAAAATAAGATTTGGAACAATGTAGGCATTGTATGTGAGTAGTTTAAGCAACTTAAGGTGAAAGGTGCGTGGGGCCATGAGAGTTTCCATGGCAACACCATAATTTCCACAATGATGTGTACCTTTAATAGTGTCATACATGTGCAAAGTTTCAGTAATTTTTATTCAGGATTTGCAGAGATATTCTTCACTCCAGGCGCAGGCTGTGCAAACAATATGACGGCATAAGTCATCTCATTTGCATATTACAAAAACCTGAATATCTTTGAGATGTTGACAAACGGAAAATGTCATTATTCCTCATTTCGAAAGCATTTTAACATTTAATAGATCAACTTAATTTTCGCTTCATATGCACTTTAAGCCGAAGGTTAGCTTAAATATCTGAAATAAATATCGGAGCTTGGTTTGTAGTGTTCCCGTAAAGTGTTCAATCTTAGACTGCTGCACTTAGATCAGTTAAACACGTCTTGAAACAAAAACAAAACAAAACGTGTGCTGTTCAGTCGTCATCAGCTGAGACCATTAGGCTAATGTTCACAGTTAATGAATATATTGTATTTGCTACTTTGCCACTCGAAGTGAATTTCATTTTTATCTTATAGATGTTTCACCTGCTCGTACATTGATGCCCATGTCAGGGAGTTTCTTTTTCTGACCCTCAATAACAGCGCTCTCCAGTACTAACGCACAGGTCATTACGACGAAGAACATTTCGAATTAATTTACACTTATTTACAAGTTGGTGAAATTAACGTTTGTTTTTTTTCAACTTGAAATTAAAAAAATCATTCGTTCACATTCAACTTTCCGAGATGTTTCTACCGGCTCATGCAGTGTGGTTTGAATATTGATAGATATAAACTTCGATCATTTCACTAAGCGTTAGCTACAAGTATTAAACAAAATAGTGGTTGTCAAAAGAACACCGCCACGGATCGAAGTATTCTCTGCCTTCGATTTATACATTTTATTTTCTGTTTCCATTTGGGTTTGAAGCAGTTTTTCTTTCCTATCACAATCGAATAATATGTAATTCAAAATGATCTGGTTTTCGAATGAGGATTATGATTTCAAACGCTTCCGTCAATAAAGCGAATGATAACATTGAAGAAAAAGGCTTAGAGTTTGAGGCTATATAAAAATGCTATATAGAAAGACCGATTATGTCCGCGAGCAATATAATCGGCTTTCGGATCTTTTCCTTTTTCGGGATTGACCGGATAGCTAGCTCGTGGGAAGATGAACATCATCAACATCCACAATCTCAGGAAGTAATATTTTAAGTGTTTCAGACGGCTTCCGCGCAGCTTCGAGTGTGCTGGTACGGTACTTGTAAGCTTGCGCCGAAATAGGCAAATCACTTAGGTGACGGTCTCTTTGTTAAATTTATTGTGGTTATGCTTGCCGCTAATAGACCTACAATGTAGTCAGCTTGCCTTTCAGACCACGTGATAGTTCTCCAGAGGATTCAGTGTTTTGTTTTCCAGTTATAGAAATTGATACATTTCCTCTTGGGATACAGAAAAACAAAAAAGCATCGCTTGAACCTTTTGTTCGGTGTGGATCGAAGCGTAAATTAATGTGCAGAACAATAGAATCGAGAGCTCGAAGCGATCGGGACGATCGTATGGAATCGAATTCGGCGCATGAAGTTCACCATCTGACACGGCCTGAGGAGCTCTCCGTTGGCCATAAGGAAGGGAGAAAGTATTATATTTTTGCCGATAAAAATCGTTACCAATATCAAGGTGTTTATAACCTCAAGCACCATGCGTGAGTCAGTCTATTCAGCTTGTACGGTGGAAATATATCAACAATTACTGCTGGATTTGCCTTTATATCCAATTCGAGTAATACGTATACAAAAGCTTTTTAAAGAAGGAATGACATAACTTTTGGAAGGTATATTGTATATTTGCGCCCGCGTAGATATCCAAATAATATCCAGATAACATTCTAATTCAATAACAAATTTGAATGCGCGAATTTCAATAGTACAAGTGTGCAATGAATTCCAAGATTACTTCAAATATATTTATATCATTTTGTGGTTTCAACAAACTACACACTTCCGTGACTGGATTAATTAAAAAATTGCTTTATAAAAAAAAAAATGGCTGAAAAATCTCTGAAACTAATGATTTAATTTCGGCATAGAATTTTCTTAGAACTCAACCGGAGTAACAGAATTCAAGTCAACTTTCAGTTGATCTTTCGTTTCTCGCACCATTTCTAAATTTATTTAACACTCCAAGAAGTGGTTTACCTCTTTGTATTTTCCGCCTGAGCTTTCAGTGCTTCAATCTTATCCACTGATTCGTCTATCCCCAAATCAGAATTTTGACAGCTTATTATATTTCTTCCATTTTAAGTGATAAAATAGGCTTTGATTTTGTTTTTATCGATGAGCTTTCGTTCTACGAAAAACTACAGTTCATAAATTTGCGCTTGAATGGTTTTCCCGCGTTAACAAATTGATTGGTTAAAATGCATCGGATGACGAACCGAGAACCAATCAGCTGGAGGGATGATAATGCATTTATATCAATAGCAGCCCGCTGAACGTCATTTGCCGCCTGCAGAGCGCGTGTTTTCAAGAGGCCAGTATTGTATTGGGCCGCGTATATTGAAAATAATGGCCTCCCGCATTGACCGATAAAATAAGCACTACTCGTACATAATCTCGAATAATTAATCCAATAAACTAATACGAAAAATAAATGGAATCTAAATATTAAGTGAATATTAACGAGAGAAGATGAATTAGCTCATAGTCTATGAAAGCATCAAAACTAAGTGGTACAAAACGTGTTCAGTTTGTAAGATGTTTACTTTTCATATACCGATCCAGCTTCGGGGTTTGCCTCTAACTGCCTCTTCCGGTTTTACTGATAGATTTACTCAGAGAATAATGTTTAATTTGAGAAACCAGTGTGATCTGACTAACTGTCAGAAATGTGGATTGATATATTGTCTTACCTTTCATAGTCCTCTAAATCTTTTTACTGAAATAACTGAAATAAGCGGCCATAATAATAATAATCCTTACTGAACTCCGAGAATGGATTTATAAAATGAACTGATACGTACTGAAAAATGTTTAATGATTCACAGGTGTTAGAGAAAAAAACAAGTGCTATACTCGTAGTCTCTTCTTAAAAGGGAAACAAAAACTATTTTAAATGAACGTGCGTCATATGAGTTACTATCTACCTATTCGGATATTGTCTCGTTATTTTTGCAAAGGTGCAACTGAATAAATGATGGTTTAAATCCAATCGGTGCCCATTTCTCGCTAGGAAGAGACAATTTAATTTAAGCCGGAGATTTACAATTTTTGTTTTTCAGAAATACAAAAGCAATTTGTGTTGTTTTTCCGTACAAGACATGGAACATCCACATTAATAGGTTTGGTTAGTAAAGGTTCGAATCAAAAATATATAAATAAACAAGTGTCTAGTCTTACTAGCTGACCCTAGAAGGAGTCTACCAAAATTCCTTGGTCGAATTATAATTTAGGTTGGCTTCTTTGTGCCTCTTTTCTGCAGGAACCCCATAAACGAAAACACCACTGAAAGCCTGCAAGTAGGCTACTTTTCCGATTTAGTTGATTTCCAAAAAATGTGCATCATTTTGCTGCAACTGATCTACTTTCAATAGCTGTTATTACGGCTCAGCCAAATACCATGAAACGGTTAGCGGTTTTCGCCCATCTTATCGGGTCATCGACTCGTTTGATGCTGTTTCAGCTTTGAGCTTGTTTGAGTGAAATTTTCTTTGAAATATCCTCGTTTTACTCTGCTTTATCATTCCTGTCGCTTCATTCGATGTAGTAGTAGCAACTGTTAGACGCTGAGTGGCCTAAGGATGGACTAACCGGCTGGATGCGAAGAGGAGTTATCGTGTTAGTTTGTTGACTTTACGGACCCAAGAAGCTTCTGAAACAAGGCTTGTAAAATAATTCCGTCAAATCGCTCCAGTGGCCAATTGCAAGGACAGACACTGCTTAACATTTATTCTTGCTTTTCTTTAGAAAATAATCCTTTGGGGCATCATCTCAGTTCTTGGTGATCTCCGTTCAACGTGACTCCATCTCTGTACCATTTTGAAATGGTTGACCCGAAAGCCTCGTTTTCATGAGGGCTGATGGATGAAACCGCTGAACATTTGGCTCAGCCGTAATAACAGCTATTCGTCCTCACTATCAAGTTAAATCAAATAATAACTCCTGAGCTATAGTATGAACAAATACTTTATTTTACAGGGGTGTAGGCAGGATTTTGTCCCTGGGGGTCCCCATACGAGGGGCGGGGGCATGATACCGGGAATTTTTCAAAATTTTAATTTCGTTTCGCTGAAATGTAATTTTCTGCATTGGTTTTATAGCTATGGGGGGTGGGATGGGGGGGGGGGGGGGGGGGGGTGACGGGTACCCTTGGACCTCTCCCTAACCACGCACCTGTTTTAGCTGTAGGAAATTAACATATATCAAATTGAATGCTATAGCCTAGGCTTTACGTCATGCGCGATATACCCTATCCATCAGTATAGTAATCGCGTGACATTGATTCCATTCATTCAATACAGAAAATATATAAGCAAATACCGTGATACACATTTTCTTTCGAACCTCCCCCTAGCCACGCACCTGTTTTAGCTGTAGGAAATTAAAATATCTCAAATAGAATTCCGTTGACGTCAAGCAAGAGTTGTTGATACTTGAGTTAAAGAGGGGATTTTGGGTCTTTGGCTAGTTCTAAATTCCTCTTCCTGCAGCTGTAAGCTGTATAGGAGTATCCATAAATCATCTCACGTGAAGTTATAGCGATGTTTCGTGTTGATAAACATTATTGCAATTGTTATGCTAATGTGCCAACCATGATTTGTAAAGCCGCTTTGTGTTAGGAACCAATGGATCTCTGGTTGGCACATTAATGACAATAGATGACGACACACGAAACATCGCTATAACCCGGGGTTATAATTTAGCACGATCGTGGACAACGGTCCCATGGACTGGATTCTAGAATCCCGCAGTTTACATTTTGGAGTTAAATGTGAAAATCTAGATCCTGGATCCTTGGACGTGGATTTCGGATCACAGCTACCGGATGCAGAAGAATGCTGGGTTTCAATAAATGGTGTTAAAGGGGCATGGTCACCTGGTAGTCATGCGCAGTAGGCGTGCCGAAAGTACAAATTAGCATATCAAAATCTTCCCGGTTGAGCGAGCGTACGTGAAAAGGTCGCAAAAGGGAGGATTTGTAGTAGCATTTTGAAGGCTGGCGGCCCTGTATCAATTGCTGTATTAGGGAACCACGTTGTAACAATGGCTTCAGAGTCGATGGAGGAAGAAGTTGAGTTGGATATGATAACATTTGGACAAATAGTTATGTTCTTAGAATGTTGAACATGCTTGATTTGGACAATTTTGCATAAAATCTGATATCGGCGAATTATGTCCAAACACTGCACGAAAATCGAACAAAAAGGACATTACAAATACTTTCTGATGCCAAACAAACCACAAACACAAAGAGCATAGTCTTCTGATCAACCAACATACATATTCATGAAGCTGTAAAATAAGTTTCAGTCCATAAAAGCCGATATATAGTTCGAACTAGTACAAACACGCTAGGTAAGCTCAAAGGATTTTCTTCACAAGTAAACATTGTTGTGTCAAGCACTACACAATGCTTCCAAAACTGTAGGAAAACTCCCGTTTAAAAATTCTCTGATGTCCAAATAATCACAGCAGCTCACACAGGATAGTCTTCTGAGCAATCTACATTCATTTGAAGCTATCAAAATTGTTTTGGAGTCCATAAAAACCGATAGATCGAACTAGTGAGGTTATAAACAGACTTCCGTTGCAAATAAACATTCTATGGTCGAGCGCGCTACAGTATGCTTCCAAAACTGTAGGCAAACTCCCGTTTAAAAATTCCCTGATGTCGAAATAATCACAGTGCCTCACACAGGATAGTCTTATGAGTAATCTACATTCATTTGAAGCTATCTAAATTGTTTTGGAGTCCATAAAAACCGATAGATCGAACTAGTTAGGTTATAAACAGACTTCCGTTGCAAATAAACATTCTATGGTCAGCGCGCTACAGTATGCTTCCAAAACTGTAGGCAAACTCCCGTTTAAAAATTCCCTGATGTCGAAATAATCACAGTAGCTCACACAGGATATTCTTATGAGTAATCTACATTCATTTGAAGCTATCAAAATTGTTTTGGAGTCCATAAAAACCGATAGATCGAACTAGTGAGGTTATAAACAGACTTCCGTTGCAAATAAACATTCTATGGTCGAGCTCGCTACAGTATGCTTCCAAAACTGTAGGCAAACTCCCGTTTAAAAATTCCCTGATGTCGAAATAATCACAGTAGCTCACACAGGATATTCTTATGAGCAATCGAAATTCGTTTGAAGGCATCGAAATTGTTTTGGAGTTGAAAACCGATAGATCGAACTAGTACAAACAAGCTTGTTATTAATTCGCAGACTGCGTTACGAGTAAACAGCGCGCTACACTATGCTTGCAAAAGTGTACGAAATGCACCGTTCAAACATTCCATGATTCCAAATAACTACAGCAGCTAACACAGGATAGCCATGTGAACAATCGACATATTTATTTGAAGTGATAAAAATTGTTTTCAAGTGCATGACATCCGATAAATCGAACTAGTACAAACATACGGTTAGTTCACGCCATGATGACTCCCGTTTTTTTCGAAATTTTCTAGCTCATTTTCGCAAATCAAACAAAAAAAGGCTATAGAACTAATAAATATATACATCTAAAATACTGTACGAAGTTTCGAGGACTGATGGCCCACATAAGCTGTTAAATTGGACCAGATTATACCACGCTCGCATTGATGGCGGATAAGTTGAGTTTCCCGTGGCCCACGGAATACTCAACTATCTCGCCCCTACTGCGCATGCGCTTAACCGATGACCATGCCCCTTTAACCGAAGGCTCGTGAGCTCGGCTGTAATCGAGTCGGAAAAACAAATTTCTATCGCTTACAGAGCCGCATATAGTCACAGAGTTTTTTTTTTAAAACAAAGTGTAATAGATTTCCGTTTTTGGTATTATCAGAAGTTCATAACCACTGAGAACATCAGTTTACGGTATAATCTATTTTTAGAACGGCATTCAAATCTATAACGTTTTGTTTGTTCACCGCATGTAGCTTTACATGTTCATCATACAGCCGTATGAACACTAATTGGACCATTTTGTCAGAACGTGCATTGTAAAATCGGCAGTTCAAGGTGGTATTGGGTCAGTTCTTGTTCGTTGAGTCGGATATATTTTAAAATTCAACACACAGTTCTAAAGGCGTTCCCAAAATACAGAAGATTCCTGCATCAACAACAACGACAACGTTTTATCACACTCTTTGTAAATAAAATATGTTTTACTATGAATCGGCAGTGTTGACTAGAATTAGAGTCGGCTGGGATGCCAGAAGTAAAAATAAAACTAATCGACTCTGGCATCCCAAAAATTAAATGTAGTAAATTGTATATAAGATTAATGGTCAAACGATAACCCAATTGCTCATGATTATTGAATGTGACGAAGGGATATAACTAATTAGTTAGTGAACAACTGGTGAAACATGTTCGTGTCGCTAGCGCTATAAACAAGGGGGCCAATATTAATGCGGATTCTATACAGGCCATGGTGAAAGGTACTATACCCGGCGTAATCGTTATCTCCCAGAGGGCCACTCAGTGTAATGCCTGTGATACACAATACATTGAGATTCGAGCCAAAACGTGAATTACTCTCTGTATGAAGTATAAAGGCTTCATGCTGAAGGCTTCAGGAAATCTTTAATCATTGACAACACTCAATGTTTCTTAGGCGTCCGAGTACCAATTTATGAAATATTTATGACCGTACTGTCAGAATATTATTTGATTACGATTTATTCACAAATCAAATTCTGTTGATTACATATAAAATATTTTAGTTAATAATAATAATAATAATAATTTAATTTGATATAGCGCTAGCTCCATTAATTGCCCAGAGCGCTTTACAATAGTAATAAAAATCTGCAGCTAAAACCTACTATAATACAAACTCTAAAAAAAAAAACTACTATAATGAAACTAATAAACTACTAACCGATACAGTTAAAATATAGTTAATAACTTCTAAACAATGAGTCAAGATTTATAAGCTTCTATGAATAAATACGTTTTTAACTGTTTTTTAAAAATCTCCACTGAAACTGCACTCCTTATATCATAAGGCAGTTTGTTCCATAGCCTGGGAGCGGCTATTGAAAAGGCTCTGTCTCCATAAGTCTTTAAGTTAGATTTTGGCACGTGCAGAAGCTCTTGGGAATTCGACCGAAGCAAGCGTGTACACGTGCGATAATTGAGCAGTTCGACAATATAACTAGGTGCCAGGCCATTAAGGCCTTTATAGACTAAGAGTAGCATTTTAAAAGTGATACGGTATTGTACAGGCAGCCAATGGAGCTTACACATAGCAGGAGTAATATGATTAAATCTTCTCGTAAGCGTGACAATACGTGCAGCAGTATTCTGAATCAGTTGTAGTCTATGTACTAAATACTTAGGAAGGCCATAGAGTAGCGCGTTACAGTTGTCTAACTTAGAGCCAATAAATGCATGGACTAAAATTTCTGCACTGTCTTGAGTAAGATATTTTCTGATTTTACCAATATTCCTTAAATGATAATGAGAACTTTTACATGTCTTTTTCACATGTTGATCTAAATTCAGGCACTGATCTACAATAACCCCTAAGTTATAACCCCTAAGTTATGAAAGGAATAAGTAATGTTTTTCCACTCCACTGTTTTCAGTGCATCACCATGAATAATTGTTCAGTCTTCATTTAAGTCTGTCTACGAGAATTGGACTCGATTTAGAGGTGAATCTGTTTTGGTGATATCTGACACGAGTTGCTTTTTTAATGTTTTATTGTTTAGCTCAGAATTTATCTTGTCCACTGTTTTCTATTAAAGTTAGCAGTACTCTACATAAAAAGAGTATCGAAAAATGCGCTCCATCTTTTTCCTGATAATCCCACACTTCACTATCTATCATTAAAACCCTAGCAACCTTGAACAACCCGCGAATAGTTTAGAGCAAAACAATATGTAATTACTGCGAGTTTTAGCTAAACTAACGGCGATAGCATATCAGTGCTAACCGATGCAGAATGGTTTAAAAGATAACTGAAATCAAACTGGAACAAGTACACCTAGTATTAATATTTATCTGGATTAACTAGAAAATTGGAGACTTGTGTATTCACAACATGTGTTTATCATATTGGGTATCCTGTTCGTATCACCTCTGATCCACTCTAGCTTACTGCTCTTTACAGGTGGCCAGTCCGTGAGTTTTTAAGATTATTGTTGGAACATTTTTTCCTAAATAAAATAATACCCTAAGTCAAAGAATTAGTATTCACTACAGCAAATTAATATCAAATCAATATTTTAAAAACACTATTTCAAATCATTGTAGGCTGTTTGAAAGAGTAAGAAATGTATTTTTCGATTTAGTTTGCAAGCAGATGAAGCTGAACGGCGAATAATTTTTACGATAAATCAATTTGACAAATCTACCTTAACCAGCGGGCATGGAGTGCTTCTGTCTTCCCTGAACCAATGAAGCTTGTAAATCAAACCGATGTACTGTTGATAAAATCACGACCGTAAAGTGAACCACGCCGGCGAGCGCTGAACACTGAACATATATTGATTACTCTTTCCGTGTCATGCAATTAAAGCTTGAAGGGGAGTCTTATTAATCAACCACTCACGATGTTCGCATGATAAAATGTATTTACCAATGACGTCTGTATTCCAAAAAGATCTTTTGTATCTTTGGTTTTTGGAACTTGCTTCATTTTCTGTCTTTATTTATAGCGTTTCATTTCAAAACAGCGCAAGATACTTCAACCTCAAGCAATATACTTCATATACAGTTGGCTCTAACTAATCAGTCTCTACCTAGTTTTCTCTTAGTTTTAATTTGGGTAGTATAAGGCCGATGGGAACTTGCCGAAATTCAGCACCGTTCAGTTTATTCGGAATGCTTCGTCATTAGCTGTCTAGAATGTAAGCACTACTCGAATTAAAATAAATACATTTTAAGATTCTTGTGATGTTGCACTATGTGTTCAAGGCCACGTTTTATGTGTCTTCTTAGCTAGGAAAAGACTCAAGAGTCGCCTATGGACAATAGCCAGAAAGACAAGGATCAGTTTTAGATCTGGGTGCTCGAATGTTTGGTTTATGATACGACAAATGAACTCCAGTTGTTCTCCAGGCCATTTTTATCACAAACATATCCTGCCAGCAAAGCCGTGCAACTGAAGATAATGCATAAAATTGACATTAAACCGACGGCAATTCCTATTCTCAATTTCCATTAATCTAAATGAGTAGCTCCTACTGAGAATAAACAGATAACGTGTCTCTTTTTAATTTCAGTTTGACTCGCGTTCAAACTTTTGATATTCTCTTAAATTAGCATTAAATCAGAATTAAACGTCTCAGCCTTTCAGAACAAACAACTTTTAATTATTATTCAGTTCCTCAGTATCCCAAATTTTGATTGGTTGATTCACCTGCAGATATACTGCACGCAAATACGCGTTTGCTGCAGATATTGTTGTGAGTATGCGCAGTGCTGTTCAAGAACAAATCCCAACATGTCTGCTCGGTTTCCAGTGCGTTCAGAGGAGGAAATTGCGAGCATTTTGGATGCCCAAACTAGCAAAACCACTGAATAATAAAACAATTATTGAAACTCCGACTATCGCAAAATATGATGAATTGTCTGTGTCTCGCTACCAATCTTGACATATAAGAAATTTGAGGTTGTTTTGGTAAAAATATCCACTAGATGCCAGAGCTCCAAACTTTAGAATTTTCTACCTAGTCTATACACAAGGGACCAGTGTGAATCGGCAATAAAAAGGGTATAAAATGACAGATTTTGATGGACCACGATGCGTTACAAGAAATAAATTAATTGAGTCACAAGAATCCTCTAAAAGATCACAACGACTCATTTACACAACAAGAAGACACATCTCTGAGTAAAATAGGAAAACCATCTTCTATTTAATGTATAATACCGTCAATCAAAGTTTAGCCTCGTGTCAGTATGGACTTTAGTCTAACAGCGCAGCTTTTAAAATACATACTAGAAGTAATCATAGAGTATCAAAGTGCGTTCGACTCATTTTTTGTAAGAGAAAGAACTGTGGTACACAAAAGGCTGAAAGATTGCTGCAATGATATGGACGGTTTAAATAATCCTGATTAAAAATGCTTGTTTTTAATTAATGTGAAAATTTTGATGTCTTGACTTATAAGTTTTTATTTTTTAATGATCCACGTAAGAAGTACGGCAAATCAATAGGCGCTGCGGCAATTCAGCTTTCCGATAATACGATTTTTCTGTGTTTTAGACTCCAGAAACACTGAGTGATAATTATGAATATTTTGAATTAAAATTAGTAGTAAGTCTTAGTTTCATTCCATTTTAATGAGCAAAATTCTGTTCCAACCAATAGGAACAGCCAACAACAATAGCTACGAAACAGGTACGATTTATAAGGTTCTGAACATACGATTTGCTTTATAAACGATATTTGGAACCACAGTGCAAATCGTAGTTTTAATATTCTGAAAAATTGGTGGAAATTCGACGTCTTCCTTACCCGCCTTTATGGCAATTTTCATGTTTCAAGCAATGAGATCAAGAATTTTCACAATACAAAATTAACACCTTGTGCCACCTTAATGCCGTTCAGTGCCGTACTTCTTACACGAACAAAGGGATGCATCTGGTATAAAACTGTAATTATCTTTGTGTAACATGCGATGATTATGGGCTATATGTATACATGTGTGTTTTATGTGGTTATGGTGATTCATTTGAGCATTCGTAGCACATTTTGCTGTGTGGTATACAGTGTAAAGCAATAATTGGAGTTAAGGGAACACAGCAATGAACTCAGCACTTTAAATTTCCCTCACCTTGTACTGTGTTGATATTCCAGTTCCTTGGCATATCAAAGTGTCGTTATAGATTAACGGCTCTTTGCCTGAATGTAGTGTTAATTTGTATAACCAAGATGTGCACATGCATGTGTCACTGACGTGAAACACAACTCACAACTAGATTCGGCGATTAGCAACGGGTATCTAGAAAACTCAGACCTATATTTCTCTTCAGCCAGGCCATCTTACTGTTTGTAGTTTTGGTACTCCCGATCTGTACATGTATAGCGAAAAGCAGAATCCAATAGGCCCTTTGCAGCAAGCACATCACGTGGTTGGCTGGAGAGCAAAAAATATCTGACTTCATATATTTTAAGGCCTTGTACGAGATCGGTATTGCTATTATTACAAATCCCCTTATTCAAATCTGCGAGTGGTCAGAGAAGTTTTTATTACAGAACAGTAAAAATATGGAACTCACTAGATAATGAACTGAAATTAAGTAAAGACGTTTTAAGTTTCAAGCGAAAGCTGAAGAGCAAATTATATCAAACTCAAAATAGGTTAAATTAATAGATGTAATTCAAATTATCATGTACACTGTATAGTTGTATTGTATTTTGTCTTTGAAAAGCCTTTTTAAGGAAATATGAATAAAGTATGAAGTATGAACTATTAGCAAAACCTGTTTGTAAATGCTATTTTTCACCTTCAATCGATTGTCAATCTTTCTAAACCTGCGTTTTAAAAGTATCTTGCTCTCCAGCATCCATGGCAACGCCTTTCCCTTGGGAATCACGAGCTCAATTCATTCGTTAATGAAGTACTATATCAGCACGTGACTGTTAGCTGCAAATGGCCTATACAGCGAGCAAGCCAACGTGTTTTCAGTTTTCCATACATTGTCTGTAAATTTTCACGCGGAATTCGACTCGTTTTTACTGACAATGTATAGAAAACTGAAAAAAACGATTGCACGCTTCCCAGCACAGCTACATCCCTCAAATTTCGATATGTTAATCTTTTACCTGGTATCTTACGTTTGTATCTGAAGAATATATCAGAAATTCGATTTTACGGATTTTATTTGGCTTCGGATTCCCATCGATTCCCATACAAACACTGTATTTCGCGCCATGGTTGCACTCCTTTAAAAATGTCGGAATTTACCGCGAACTGGTCTATTCACTCGGTTGTTAGTGTCGTCTTCAAGGTGCAGACCGCGCCGACAAAACAGGCCATGTTTGACTTGATATAGTTTGGACATCAGACTTTGTCGAATGCTACAGAGGTAGCAAAAACGTTCCTCAGGCTTTGATATATCGTACTTGCTAACTTTTTAAACATTATTGCATTGGATTGGGAAAATATGACACTTACTCGACGTTCACATGGCGGCCGAGCATCGTGTAGTTACCAGTTCCCCGGCCGAGATAATTTATTCTAAAAAGTACAAACATGAGGTCGGACATCCAGAACCTCGATTTCTTTCGCTTGGGAAAGCACAGGTAGCCGACACATGACCACAGGGAGTCCACTGCAAGACTAGGATGCGTTCTCCTTCGTCGAACGCAACAATTACGATTTTGAATAAGCTAATAAGCCTTGCGTACACGACAAGCATTTGAGCACGGTACTTCTAAATTTTAGGTACGCGTGCCATTTTATTTCCGCACTGTACTCATTCCTTATTTTTGCCGTGTAAATGGAATGTTACGGGTACGCATGCGCGAGGGTTCTGAGCCCCTGTTGGAAATCACCCTGCATTTACAAGCAGACTGTTGCCACTCGTGATTTGACAGTTAAGGTGTTTTTTCCTTTCAGTTCTAAACTCACCGTAGTTTCCATGCTAATTGCGCTAACCCCTAACTTACCAGTCTGGTTAATACACATGCTCTTAAAACCATGCCGTGTTGAGTTGTGTGTGTAGTTGCAGGCAGTCATGTCCCACAGTGCACGCATAGCCTTTGTTCAGGATCAAATGCATCTATGCGTGTGATAGATTTGAATAAAGTGTGTGGTTTCAGGCATTTCTTGGAAAAGTTCCTATGCAAGCGCGAGTTAGAATCACACAGTGGTTGACACGGGTACAAGGTTAAATTTACAGACAAAGCTTCTATTTAGCTCGATGGAAATACATGATGAAGTACAGCGATCTCAATTACAACTAAGCTACACCTAGCGACGTAATAAAATCATGGTTGCGATAATTTTTATTTGCTACACGTGGCCTCAACTAGGTGATTCAGTTAATTTTTTTTTACAAAAAAAAGACACGAGACTGATAAGGGAGCCCTTCCCGCCAAGAGGGAGGAGTTAGACACACTGGAGGAAGAAAATACCCGGAATACAACTTTACTGTATCTCTAAAAACTTCTCATTGAAGAAGTTATTTTGTAACACGATGCATGGTTATGTGTTAATGTACCGTTAGGCCCCACGCGAGGCCCTGTCCCTTACATAAGCTCATGCGTGATCGTGACCTTTACACTATCTTTGTCCTCCATAAAACGAATCCCTCATTTTGGCGCAGTATTTGAGTCCTATACCACAAAAGCTCAGTAGAGTATCGTAATGCTGTTCTGTGACACTTTAGAGGCCATACGTTATTCCGCAGTTTTTGATTCTGCAGGGGAGGAGTTTACATGTACAAGAGCTGTTTTGCTCGGTCTATTAAATCATGATACAAGCAGGTACTTTTATTATGTCTATTTTTAGAACATGTCTAAGAAGGTGAACGTTTTCGCGCCAAAATGTGTTTGACTACTGGTGGACGGTCGAACAAGCGATCAAATGAACCTTTGGGTTCAGTATATTCCGAGGGACTGCACTGCGAATCCACCCACCTAAAATGCTGTAAAGTTCTATTAGAATGCTAAGTGAAACTACATATGACATGTGATCAAGGTCTACATATTAACTGTCTGAGCTGTCATAACCATGCATGACTTGGTATTTCACTTGCTTCTTTGTCTCTTGAATTATCATCAAAACCTTAGATGAAAACCACAAGTCATCCTACATCGTGTTTTCTATTCGCCAGATACAAATGTACTCATTTAGAGCGAAGCTGAAAACTCAGACATTAGTTTCAAGTCTCCACTCGTTTCGCAAGCGTACGCCCCTTGAAAGTTTTCAAAGTTCTAAAAGTTAACGCATGATCGGTATGCAATAAAACAAAGTACGTTTCTCACCTCTTTGGATACGTTGACCATGTGATATCAGCTGTGCTTTGATAGAACTCTACTTTGATTCCAATAACGTTTGATGTGAACTGCAGAAGTATAAAACATGAGTTTACTACCTCAACTGATCAATCAACTAACTGAACACATCCATAAACAGTTGTTATTATTAGAAGTTGACACTTGTCTTTGATTGGTCCAGGCTGGGTATTGACTAACACCTTGACCCTTCTTTATTATATAGTGTCGCCCTCTTGGGCGAAAGAACAATTCGAAAGTAAGCCAAGGCAGGCGAGTGATATTGCAATTGTTTTACCAGCCGTTCAGTCTGCCATGCATGGGGCTTGTCGATAACAATCAATTCTTCACCCTACAACGTGGATGTTATTTTGGTAGAGTGATTCTTATCGTGTTCATGATTAACGCTTGGCGAGTCATGCATTATGTTGTGTTGTTATTTTGAAGGAACCTTCAGTTGTTTTTTCCCTTCAAGAAGTACAGTTTACTTGTGCACGCGTTTTAGTCAAATTAGTCGCGAACTAAGCAAAACGTGGAACTAAATCCGTCACATACTTGTCGTGTTAATTGTATAAACAAGGAATAAACTGTAAAATGTATCATATAACAATGAATGTAAGAATAGGACTCAGCGAGTATCTTGAAAAAAAGAAGGGAGCAGCGAAACGGCGAAGTCTTTCTACAGATCGTTGTTTAGTTGTACTTGAACATCAGGTAAAATAACACACAGATCATTGTTTTTTCAGTGGGAAGCGCAAAGGCCAATTTGATCGATCTACCGAGTTATTTTTAGAGCGATATACGAATATAGAAACTTTGGCAAACAGTAAACAAGTGCAGCTGGCGTGGGGTTGCTGCTGAGTTATTTACGATTTACCATTATTGACTCCCAAGTACTCCTTCTCGTGTATGAAATCACAAGCAACTACTAAACGAATCAAGATCTAGATCTCGGCAGTAAATCTTGAGGTCACAATTCATTTTGATAAACTAATAGTTTATTTTGCGAGACACTCACAGCTAAGGAGATGAAAATAAAGTCAAGTTAGGGACCGTTCGTTTTTTACAAGCGGGGTGGGGTGGGACCGTGTACTTTGCCTGATGACATGCCCTCCTCTCTATAGTAACATCTGATGTTTTGCATGTCCCCCACCCCCCGTCACTGTGATTTTCATGGGTACTTACTATTTACAGCAATGCCTATATATTTTTATGTGAGACTCCCTCCCCAAATATTATAATGAAAATGATACAGTTATCACATACCACACGACATCTGTTTTCTCAGTTATATTTCAAAAGTAGACTAAGAAATCGGACTGGATTCTCCTTCTGACTGTTCTAACATAACTTGATATTTGAATATTGTCATCCTCATCCTAAACGTGTTGCATCGGTAAGCCGAAGTGCAGTGCATGTTCATCGTGTGCACTAATGTAGCGCGGGACATTTTGAAAATCTACGTCCTCCGATCCTGATCTCATGATAATTAGTGAGACAAGTAAAGAGAACGTCTTGCAATGGAAGATCATTCCACAAACAAGCGGCAATAAGAGATCGCTTTAATAAATTGATTTCAAATTTGAATTGCTTTTTCCTTCTATTGCTTAATTACCTGCAGAAAAATCAGTAATTATTTACAAATGCTTAGAAAAATACAGTGTTTTCAGGGGCCCAGGGGCGCTTACCAGTTACATCAAACCATCTGCATTTGCTGTTGGACCTGATGTAAAATAACATAGAAAATAAACATAACACTTATAGTATGCGCGTCCACCGCAAAGACCGAAAAGAGCGGGAAAGGTGGATTCAGCGGCCAACCGGTAGCCGCCGGTAACCCACGCTTTCCAAAACTTTCCGAACGAAATGGCGCGTACCATTTGTTTTGGAATCTCTGATTTTTCTGTGTAAATGATAAGCACCCCATGTAATATATCTTAATTTGTTAAAATATGGGTGCCCCTCCTTACACTCCTTCGTTTCTTTAGGCGACACTCCCCCTTTTGAAGTCTTTTTTTTTTTCCCATGCCCCACCCCCACAATCCCACCAGCCCCTCCCCCGTAGGAGTAATTAGGACGTCGGATGAATTGACTTGAATTTTAGGCAAGCGGAACCAAAATGACCATATTTCGCCGTTTGTACTTAATCACGGTGAACTCGGATTCCCAGATACTCTACGCTACGCCACAGGTAGCTCAATCCGAAAATAAATTAGCAAAAAACTACCCATTGGAGGCGCTAGCAAGCTATACTTTGGGTGTGATTGATTGACCGTATTCCGGCACACGAATAGATGGACTATCTTCTCAAGATCAATCACTGTTGAAGATGCGTATTTTTATGTTTTCGTGGCTAAAAAGCAGCGATGTTAGCGAGGCAGTATATAGAACACGCTCTACTGAATTATCTACATAATATATCTCATACTCATGCGATCACTAGGACCAGGAAGACAGCCCAAAGACTTTTAGTCAGTTTGCCGCATCATATCTTCCTTTTACTTCTGTGGTTAATATTTTTCGGCTCTCAAGAACTGAACAAAATATTGATTAATTTTGAGTACTAATCATTTATCAGGTATGACAGTACTCTTTTAAATCATTTAGTGTAAAGCGTTGAGTAGAATTGCAATTGACCTATATCATTATGACGTCAAATCAAAACAATCTATTGTTTAAACGCTAAGGATCACGGTCGTGGGAGGGGGACAAAACGGCAATAACACAAAGGAAATCGCTATCAAATGCATTTTGTAGAACGTAGAATAGCGGTAACAGCCACCAAATACGGTAAATATTGTGGGATAAACATTGATACAGTTGATATTTGGAAACCAGACAATTCCAAGTTAAATTTTCCTCATCAGAGCAGATTTAGTTCAAAATTCTATTGTTCAAGTCGATTCTGTCCCCCTCATAAACAAGCCGTGACGTCATAATGATATAGGGTAATTGCTTTCTCGTTAATTGAATCTGAAGCCCGAATAGTCTGTTGAAATTTACAAGCTCTGAAACGCTATTTCCAGCGTTTTCGATGCAATATTTCCTGCTGCGGCAAAAATAAAATAATGTTAAGCCCGGGCTTAATGGCTTAAAGGCAGCTACGCCCCTGCATGCATATAGTTTGTTTGGTAAAGCAGGTTGGTACGAAGGCAGCATATGGCTGATGTGGACCTGCAAAATCTGAAATCTCAACATAATAGTTAAATAATCTATATGGCGAACTTACCACCTAGAGACAAACAAAGTATAAACTATATTCTAGATAAATTATCAGTAGTAGGAATATTCAATCACTTGGTTGATTTATCAGGCTTGTAGTCACACTTACAACATTCTAAAATCACGGTAACAAACACAACAAGCAACAAACATAAATGATGAACACATAAACCGACGTTTCAGTACGTAATCTAGTGACAATCAATAGTTAAATTGGCGCAAGACTTCTGCCTAAACTGGCTTTAGTTGTTAAAACAACTCGATTCAACTCAATAGATGGTTTGCACTCAATCCCCAGAGATTCAAATGACAAAGGGCATGGCGGCCATGTTGGTGTACAGAACAAAAGAAGCTAACGAGGAATCTATTGTTACCTGTACACCAACATGGCGGCTATGACGTCACGTGCAAAGGGTCTATACTTAGTGAGTTGTTTTATGTCAGGGAGGCTTTGATATCCTTACTTGGTATCCTTACTCAAGGCATGGTTTTGGCAAACTTCCCACCACAACATGGTGGGAAGAACATTCCACTAATTAGAAATTTCACCCTGTAGTTATTTACAGATTATAATCTATGACTTTCACATGAACAGTCTCACGCGATTGCCTTTGACTAGATTGAAGCAAAATACTTTCAACAAAAAAAAACTCTGGGGGAGGGGGAGGGGGAGGGGGAGGCACTTGTATGATAAATAGTATGTGAGGCCATAGGGTCCAGGGTTTTCAGAGAAAAAAATAGCTTCAAAACCCATATTTCTAGGTTATTGTGAAAACGAACCCGGATGTTCTCCCTGTTTGATTATACTGAATCGTCTATAACCCGCAATTCGATATATTATTACGAAAAACACGGACCCGGTACCGCACTTCAAGAAATTACCCTGGGTGAACGCACACCGCGGCAAAACGTTACGCGCATGCGTATTTGCTATTTCTTGTCGGCGCGCGGCCGCCCCCAGTTTCCCGCGAAACCTGAAATGAAACAACAGGCACATACCCGTGATTTTAAAATTTCTGCTTAAAAGTGTCCATTGTGAACTGTTTTGTCAAAAAATAAGAAAACTACTTAAAAGCTAAGCCTAAAACTTTAACAGGTTGAAGTTTTCTTAATTTGTAATTCACTGTGAGTTTACTAAGTTATAAAATTATTTACTAAAAAAGTTGAAACCCTCGGTAATTTGTATTTGATAGCAGAGCCTTCGTTCTTTTGGCCAGCGGAGCATACCGTTTTGCCGCGGTATGGGGTGAACGTACCCTGGGTGAGGCTCAAAGAGGCAAAGAAGAGCCTCTCTGGTGTTACCCGTTGAGAATCTTATAATAATAATATTTATTTAAACACGATAGGTTATACAGCATAGCTGATGTGGTCGTTTGTCTAATTAACAAATAAGTAATAAATTCTTTGATCCCACTTCCATGCGAACATTATGATCAGAATTTGAACCTCGTCCCTGATTGGATAATCTACTCATTACCAGGCGCAACCGTGAGTGCTGTATGTAACTGTAATTTTCATTGGCTTACCAATTTGACCGGTTTGACGTGTTTTCTTGATTAACACCAGAGACTCTTCTCTCTCTCTTTTATTTATTCGAGCCTGTGAGACGCGACGTCTGGATGGTTAAACTCAAATAAAACTATTTAAAATGCAATTTCAACTTGTCTAGAAAGGATGTCAATTTCTACTCTGATCCGAATTTGTGTCTAGAATCATTTTGGTTTCAGATATCTATGGTGTCCAGTCTCACGCGTCCCAAAGCAATCTAAAATCTAGTGCTTCAGTCACGTGCACAATACAATCTGTAGATCAGTTTACGGTTCATGCGCAGTTACACAAATCCTTTGTTTATATGGCGGGCGGGGAGATGTTAGACAGCGGTGCCAGTTGAAACAGAACACAAAATGAACAACTGCGCATGAACCGTAAACTGGTCTATTGCGTGCTATATGCCTCACAACTGATTGTATCATTAATGAGAAAAACCGAAGCAAATTTTGTTCCTTTGCGCTCAGTCTTTCAATACTTTATACGTAATACCAGTTAAACAGTGAATAATTTAATGTATTTAGAAAAAGTAAGTATTGGTTGTAAAGTACACACATGGTTAAAATAAATAAAGCATTTTAAAGACTTAAAATAAATAAAGCATTTTAAAGACAGAAAAGCGTCTCACCTTTAAAACCATAAAGGCCTATTAAGGTAGATCAAGGGAATATATAGAAACCAAAAGCGAGATGTTAGCAATCAACCACTGTTGAGAAAAACCACTATTGTCTGATTTGCTTGCGACCGCCGAATATCGATCAAGTGTCGGCTGTAGGATAGCCAATCAGATTGCGAGTTTGTTCGGTAGTAAGTAGGTAAAAAACATATGTTGATTGCTAGACAAACACGAGCAAGGCCTATTTTCGATCCCAGGAGAAACGTGCTAAAGTAAAACATATGTAGTTAACATCCATCACAGGTTTATCTAATTAGCATCGCGTTTAGCTAGAGATGCAAGTATTAGTTTAATTGACCGGACTGAGTTTCAGAACTAACCGCTGAGATTTTGAGCTCAACATAAACTATATTTTTTATAACTATAAAGAAGCAAAGACCGATACAACGTAGAATTTTGAAATTAGTGGTACAATATTTCGGCTGGCCACACCAGCCTTCTTCAGGTACAATGAAGAAAATTTACATTGGCGTGTATTTTTGAACGTGATACTGAGCTGTCATAAAACAGATTACAATATGATAGACCGTGAAAAAATGTCAAGAAGGTGAAAACAGATATCTAGTATGACTCTTCCCGGATGTTAAGGCCATAAGGTTCGAGTGTTCTCGCCTGTGCGATTAAAAACGCTTCTCTGGCCTTACGTATAGAGTCTCTCTTAGAAAATATTTTTACTCGGGCTGCCTGTGGCAGGCACGAGTCGCAGGTTTTGTTCTGTGCAGAAAGATTTCTGCGCATGCGGTAAATTATGCATTAATTGTTGGCACTAATAGCCGATTTATCTCCATTCCAGTCGCGATCTTCTGCGGACGCTATCAGCTTGTTTGAGGTACGTTTCGTAGGATTTATGCCACATTTCATTTTACTCTCGGTCATAATACATACCAGCGCAAACACCGTGATCGGTAGGCCAACACTACAATAATTGTGACGGCGTTTTTGGCTGGTTTACCGATCTCTCTGTGTACCGCGTTATACAGGTATACTGAATAGCTGATTTTTAGCGAAATATAGCGATTTACTAGCAAATATATATGCTGTGGTTGAGCAGTTATGGGCTACTATCCTCTATCGAAATCTGAAGACATCTGAACTCCTGAACTGTGAGAGCAACACTCGCTCGCCAGCACAGAATAATTTATGATGACCCAAGCAATATACAACTCTCAAGGTAAACAAACAAGAAACCTCTCACGGCCGAGGTTTTGGTTCGAGAAATTAAAGGCTTCCAACAGTTCCCTTTATAGTTCTGTAATATAATGACTGCAGACTGCAGTTTTGGGAATGAGGGTAAAAGCTTTTAAATAGTAACCAACAGGCATTTCAGTTAATAATCTTTAATCCAACAAATACTAATATGGACGCGATCAGCGAGCTGCGATAAAGAGCCACAGGGTAGAAAGAACAGTAGAGAAATATAGTGATAGCTCCATCACAGGTGGACAGGATACAACTTATAATATGGGACAAATATAAACATACATTTGAGACACTCATCTATTAGTACTCGGAGCCTGCAGAACAGCAGACTAAATTGTAAGCGTGCGTTACATGAATAAGAAGCGTTTACAGTAAAAGGTCAACTACGAGAAAAACAAAAATATTAAATTACATATATAAACTAGGGGAGCAGAGAATGAATGTCACCGCGCTACCGGCCACTCCTAAAGACTGCTAAATTCAGCTAATAATTCTTCCCCACTTCTAAAGACTGCTAAATTCAGCTAATAATTCTTCCCTTTGGTTATTACTAAGAGGATTTCAAATGAAAGTGTATTAAATCTTCAATCTCATGTGGACCGTCCACATGAGATTGAAGATTTAATACACTTTCAGGGCTCTTGTTTCGATAGGAATAAGTTGCATGTCGTTGGCAGTCTGATTAGGAGAATTAAGAACATGTTCGCCAACTGTTGTGGGTTAGATTTGTTGTTAGAGTTATCTATCGTCCGGCGGTGTTCGTTAAATCTGTCTTTTAAGCGTCGTTTAGTCTCACCTAGTATATATTGTAGATTGCAGCGGTTACATTGAATCATGTTGATTAGATTTTTGGTGTTACAGGTCAGGTTAAATTTGATAGAGCGCGTTTCACCGGTGGCAAAGAAAGTATAGTTAGTATAGTTAGTAAGTCCGTCAGAAATCATGTAAGGGCAAGCTTTAAGTGGCGCAGTTCTTCCTACAACGGAACGAGCCAGGTGGGAGTTGGAGCTGGGAATTAGTCGAGTTAGAAGGGAGTTTAGCTTTAACGAGTAGGTCACGCAGGCTACCAGAGGCAAGTGTTGAACGGTTTTCTTACAGCGATTAAAAGAGAGCAGCAGGCTGTAATGTTTCCTAATGATGTTAGAGATATGTGGAAGGGATGGATTAAAAGTAATAACAAAAGGGATACGGTTAGAACCGTGTGTGCGTCTTTCGTTTGTAAAGTAAGAGTGCGAGGTATATCGGCAGCGCGTTGTATTTGTCTAGCAAGGAAGGAGCGGTTATAGCCTCGTTTAAGGAGGTATGTAGTTAATTCAGCAGTACGGGTCTTAAAAGATTCGCCGGTAGAACAGATACGTCGCAAACGGAGGGCTAAGCTAAAAGGAATAGCTTTTTTGGTATGATGGGTATGGCAAGACGAATAGAGTAAATGTTGGTGTTTATCAGTAGGTTTAGTGTAAAGGTCAGTCTCAATATTACCATTGTTTAAAGAAACATTAACATCAAGGAAAGGTACGTTAGTGGAAGAGTGTGAGCTGGTGAATTTAATGGTAGGGTGAATGTTATTAAGTAATGGTCCAGATAAGAACTGTAGTAGAATCCATTGTTCTGCGGCAATGAGCCTCCCCCGCATACGATTTTGCTTGAATATGCCTTAAGTGCTTTAGGAGGTATCTACAGTCCAAACTACATCTCGAAAATAAAGCATTTTTTATGCTATTGGCTCTTTTTTCTGTGAAAACGCAGAGAAGCCACCATCCAGCCAATCGGATATAGAGAAAACAAAGGATTTTTCAATCGCAAATTTGAGAACTTTCCCCACACACGATATTCTTCGAAATTAAACCATAGTTAGTTTGATCAAAAATAAATTCAAACCACAAAAATATCGAATGAAAATGCATTATTTCGATGGGTTTCTATTGAATTTATAAGTATCAACCATAGTTAATAGAGTGGAATGGTTATGAAACCCAGCGACCTTCTTTGTTATATGTCTTTGTTAGCTTTTTTCAACCACTACCCTGCACAAAACACAATAGAAATTCCAATGTGTTAATCAATCAGCCAATAGAAACGTGTGAGTTCATTCGTTCAGGGGACGCTAATGAGCTATGACCCTGCACAATCTTTTGTCTTGCCCCCTTCCAACATAAATCTCAGCGCATTTGTTAGCCCCTTTGAAGTTTGCCGGGTTTCATAACCATTCCACTCTATTAACTATGTATCAACCAATGAAATTACGAGAAAGAATAATCGAAAATTAACACCTTTTAACATTCCTTGCCGTAGACACTACAGTTCTTATCTGGACCATTACTTAAGATAATCGATGAATATATTTAGGTTATCCAGTCCTTCCGTCCAGATTATAAAAATATCATCGATGTATCGTAGCAAGGTGTGAGGTTGAAATAGGGCTTTTTCAAGGGCATTAGCTTCGAAATAGCTAAGAAACAGGTTAGCAAAAGGATAGGGCCATTCTGGTACCCATGGCCGTTATTATTTTCAAGCTTTTTCCATTCCAAAAACGACAATGAAGGGACTGAATGATCTTTGAATAAAACTTCAGCCATTCTAGAGTTATTTTTCAGAATATTTAAAATTAATCAAAATTACTTCATTTCAAAACCATTAAAAAAAAATTCCACTACACGATGATAAAAACAAATGTCAGTGAAGACTGCTTGTTTCTTTCCCGACGCTGAATAAACAGCAAGGCGGATTAGAACGATGTGTGAATATAATAGACTGATCATAAAAGGGAGTAGAGATCCGGGTGGGGAATACTCCGATATAAAAGCTATACGGTATGTACCGCTGGGTGGGGTCGGGTTTTTTACCTTCTAGGTATGAGTTGGGGTCCCAGTTTCGCTCTCTAAGTCTGAGATGGGGTATACGTTTTCTCTTCAATTTTCGAATGTAATGTTCTGCCATTTTTCTCTTTACTTTTGCCCAGTAGTTTTTTTTGGAAAATTGAAGTTTCCGGTCTGAAGTTTCCGGTCTGAAGTTTCCGGTCTTTAGCCATGAGATAGGATAGGAAAAATTGATATTTTAGGTCTGAGCAGGGTTAGACGGTTTCTTAGGTTGCAGCCATGGGTTAACACGTTACCTTGACGACGCAACATGAACTCATGACTACAAGACTTACGCATGGGATAAGTGGTTGTATGCTATATAATTATGTTTAATACACAGTTCCATTGCTTTGAACAGGTCCTTATTTCTAATAAGGACCCAAGGAGAAGTCATTACTGTAGTCACCAATGCGTAACCACAAGTCCTTATTGCAATAACAACATAGTTTGTATAATTAAAAAGAAAGATACACAGCATCTGATTGCATCCACTGATTCATTTATTTCAAGGCAATCAAGAAATTTAACAATCTACATTTGGATTACTGACTTCAAAGCTCTCTTGCTTCAGAATTAGCTACAAGTTTTAAACTTTTAAACGAGTCTACAAGCAGTTAAATCATAAGAAATGTGTGCAATATTTCACCATATAATCTCTACTTATTAATAGTAACATGACAATTTTCACCAATAATATTTAAAACAATAGACCCTGAATTATCTGCGATCTTACTTTTTACACCTACAGCATTTCCACCGTCTAGACTGTCTATATCAATATGTTGTCCTTGAACAATCTTAGACACTTTGCTTAACTTCAGCAGAATATCAGAATATCACTGACAGCAGAGCACGTTCTGTTTGGCTCGTATGTACTACTTCGCCACTCAGTCCATCTCTCATACACTCTGTATGCCCAGGGGCGTAGCTTCCTGTACGCATATACGCACGTGCGTACCGGAGAAATCCGGTGACTTTTTAAATTTAATTCCCTTCCGTATTAATTAATCGCTATTAAGGTCGAATCGAGTTAAAAATCCCATTTTATCAAGTTTACGCGAATGGGGAAACACTTGGGCTCAACTTTCGTCTTTTTCGCGAGCCCGTGATGTCAATTAGTCAGCGTGCTACAAAGTGCCTGGTTACACAGGCTGAAAATGGCGGACTTATATCACAGGCAGCCCAGACGCGACATATATTTCCCGCTTATTAGTCTGTTGGGTTACCTGTGGTATGTTTCATAAGCAATCTCGGAAGAGTTTATATAATTGCTCCTTGTGAATTCTCTTTTCCGATTCCTACGAAATAAATCTTCAATAATAAAAGATTGATACGTAATGAAGTTGTGTGAGTGGTTTTGGGGCGATTTCCGGACTTCTAAAGCAGTTTATTAAGCCTCGAAGTTTTGACGGTTGGCCGCATGCCTACTCATCGGACACAAATATACACGAGGTATGCAGCTTCGAGGCGCTTTTCATCGATGTGACCTCATTCGCTTCGATTTCGACTCTGCTTTCGGCACACAAATCCAGAGATATGTAAGCACTTCTCATCCACGTTTCGGGACAAACACCGTGAAAACGGCCTGGAAAATAAATCCCGAATTCAAAATATATCCATCGGTATACGATCTGCAACACTTGATCGGTCAACAAATCAGCAGTACACTGACATCGCAGGCAACGCTTGTTGAAACTCGGGGTCCGCACATGTACGTAGTTAGCAAAAACTCCTAGCTACGCCCCTGAATGCCCACATAGCCTTGTCTCTAGTATTGTGTGGTTCAGACTCTTCAGCCAACTGCACTAAACCCTTTTCTTCACGAAGGGTAAAACGCTGAATTCGGTGGTCCTGACTACGTCACTGAAACTGATAAAAGGAACAGCACATTAATTACATTAATCCAACATTATTGAGCTTACACAAAACTAAACAAGGGAATAGTCATGTTCAGTTGCAGTTACCTTTTTCTTTTTTTTTTTTTTTAACTTCAACCACGCTTTCTCCTCTCATTAGTAAGACGGCTCGCAGGTTCAAAATCCTTCCTATTAAAATATTCCAGTCAACAGTCAATGTCGACACCTTCCAGGATAGCCATTTGTCGTCCTTCAAACTTGTCCACAGCTTGAGAAAGCATTTCTTCCCAACCGTCATCTTCTACTTCTAACAAATACATTTTGCTTTCAAACGGGAGAGCGCTGACTGCATACCTGTTTTCTTTTTATTGACCGTTCTTTACAATATAAATTGAAATCCTCTAAAAGCTCGAGAAATGGCACCATTTTGTAATTTAGGTTACACAAGTAACTTTGAGAGGTTAAGGGTAGGTTAGAAAAAATGCAATTTTCGGGTATTTCTATCAAAATACGTCAAATCTACAGGAAGAGAACGTTGTTTTGCCGTGTAGTGCATTGGAAGTCCATTAAAAGCTCGAGAAATGGCGCCACTTTGAAATTTAGGTTACACAAGTTGACTGAGGCACGTTAACTCAAAAAGAGCCTTAGACATGTTCAATCAATATGTTGGTTCAACAAGCACTGAACTAAGGGTTAGCGCTTCCGTAACCATAAGTCTCATATGAAGACTAATAAGAAGACTTGCGAGATAGCCATCCATTTTAATAGTCAACCGCACAATCTTTTGAATTTATTGGTATCGAACAAATTTTAAATACTTCTAATAATCAGGACATAGTTAATAGAGTGGAATGGTTATGAAACCCAGCGACCTTCTTTGTTATATGTCTTTGTTAGCTTTTTTCAACCACTACCCTGCACAAAACACAATAGAAATTCCAATGTGTTAATCAATCAGCCAATAGAAACGTGTGAGTTCATTCGTTCAGGGGACGCTAATGAGCTATGACCCTGCACAATCTTTTGTCTTGCCCCCTTCCAACATAAATCTCAGCGCATTTGTTAGCCCCTTTGAAGTTTGCCGGGTTTCATAACCATTCCACTCTATTAACTATGATCAGGACAAAGTCCTCTTGACTAGGGAGGTTTTCTGGAGTGCTCAATTATGCACACTCAACCCACATGGACTTAACAAAAGGCAATAATTCAATTCGAAGAACCGCATTAGATACAATTAGTCTGCCGTTCTTCCGCCTTTGTTGCCATCGAGTTTGTACTACACTCACATCACTCATCTATTGTTGCCCATGTTTTGAGAGTGCATTTTTCTACACGCTACTAGCTTTGATAGCCTATTCTTATACATGCCACTGCGCATATGGAGACTAAATTAGATTACTATTGTTAGATTCTCTTTACATAAGTCACGGCATATTTTTATGTTTTTATCTTTGTTCTTAATTAGGTTTCTTTCGCCATATTTTTATCACATGTACAGAGTCTATTGTATGTATTGCATTTTACACTATAAATATCTTGGATTTTAGTTTTAGTTTAGTTCCAAGTATTTTTTAAATTTGTACTAAGCATTGAAAAAGGCCGAAGGCCGAAACGTCTGATATTAAATTTATGGACCAGTGAGGAGTTCGTCAAGTCACTTCATTTTACTATTTAATCTACTCTTCAAGTATACAAGCGTCTTGTATCCAGTTGGACCCTCCTAGCTAGCGACACCATCGTTGGAAAGCCAAGTTTGCCTTATTCATACACTCGTTTTCAAAAACATTGCACTGCAAATATATATATACCTTTTGTATTCTTGTAAAATTTGACAGCTAAAACAATGGAGAACAAAAGGTATATATATATATATAAATCAAAAGCAATGTTTTTGAAAACGAGTATATATATATATATATATATATATACAGTCGATTCAGGAAAGGTTGTCTTACAGAAAAGTCAATTACACACATATAACTGTCACGTGTCCGTAGTACAGAATAAATTAAATTCCCTGTGGTTTGCTCGGTGTCGGCGCGAGTTGGTAAGAC